>JAJHZJ010000337.1:3511410-3906410 GCA_023548195.1 Bettongia penicillata ogilbyi
TTGGGGATGTAATAGCCAGCTTGACGCTTGAAATTGCTTGCTTATATTGCAGCTTGGGAGGTAGGAGGGTTTAGGTGAAAGCAGAGTAAACCAAAGCCAGGGAACCTACATGATGGTGCTTTGCTTTATGCAATAGGCATGGATGAGTTATTTTATCTTTCTGTCTTCAGGCTCAAAAACAGCTAGATGATAACAATCACATTTATATAAATCTTTGAGGTTCTGAAGTGTTTTGCATATATTGTCTCATGGGATCCCTGAGGAATGTTGTAGCTATAAAATTAAATTATTATCTGTGAGTTATTCACAGATGCCCATGAATGCTTAAAAACAACATTACAGTATCACAGTTTCTCAGAGTTTGAAAGAAGCTCAGAAGCCTTTTTACTGTCCCTGCAAAGTATTTCATTTGTACCATTACCAATAAATGGTCATCCAGTCTTTGCTTAAAGGCTTTCAGTGAGAAGTAACTTATCATCTAGTTTCAAATGCCAGTTCTGCTACTTCCTTCCTTTGGGACCTTGGACCAATCTCATGCCTTTATTTGCTCACCTGTAAAATGATCTTCCAGTCATAAACCTATATTCCTATGTATACAGACAAGTAAATACAAATAAGGTTGGGGTGTTTTTTGGGAGGGGGGAGGAGAGCAAGTGCTAACAACTGTGGGTATCTCGAAAGCCTTTATGACTGAAGCATACATGTTCCTATCAGTTTACATGATGGAGTTGGATCAGACGACCTCCACAAAGTCCCTTCTAGTGTCCTTTGTCCAAGATAACCAATTCTGCTTTTGAACAGTGTGTATTGTTAGGAAATTTTTTTCTCAGCATCAATTTGAGACCCTTAAGCAGAGATGAGGAATGGAATCCAAACTTCAATTCTGCGAACTTTGGATTCAGTCAAAAGACCTCACTTGAGGACCTAGAGGGCCTCATGTGGCTTAAAGATCGCAGGTTTTCCACTCCTGAGTCCTTCACCATGCGTGGTGCTTTCATTTGGACACTATCCAGCTAATCAGTATCCTGCCAAAAATCTGGCATCCAGGACTTAACACAATCTTCCAGGCATTCTATGCTTATTCAACATGGTGTTCTAGTCACCTGGGCATTAGAATATAAGCTTCTTGCCAGTTGGAAATGTCTTCCTTAATTTTATTTGTATCCTCAGAGTCCAATGCTATACTTCGCTCATAGCGGGTGATTAATAAATGATTAATTGATTGGGCACTCTGCTTCTCAATGTAGCACAAGATGTCATTAACTTTTTTTGACAGACATATACTGTTGACTCACATTAATATATTGTTGTGTTTGTCCTTTGTTCTCAAAGAGGACTGTGTCATCATGATGATGTGTGTGTTTGTCCTTTGTTGGTGAAGAAGACCATGCCATCAGAGAAGTAATGAAATGACTCTCACTTGACTTTGTTTTGAGTGAGGGAGGGCTGTGTAGGACACCAGCCTCACTTCTGCTCCAGAGTCATCTGAATCCAATGACCAGATAATTCATCAGGATGACTGGAGATGACCCAGGATGAGGCAACTGGGGTTAAGTGAGTTGGCCAAGTTCACACAGTTAGTGAGTGTCAAGTGTCTGAGATAAGATTTGGACTCAGGTCCTCCTGACTCCTGCACTGGTGCTCCATCTACTGCACCACATAGCTACCCCAATGATGATGACATGATTTGCAGCTGACTTTGATTTGAGTGAGGGAGGACTGTGCAAGGTCATCAACATCACTTTCTTCTGCTGAGCCCATCAAAGAGTTGGAATGAAATTATTAGTAATGTCCAAAAGGAGCAAAATATTATTACTCTTAGTACTATAAAAATGGTTAAGACTGTCCTAAAAAGTATTCAGTTTCCCTTTTGCTTTAGATCTTCAAGCAAAGTCTGAACAGTCATTTCTCAGGGATCTTATAAAATGCATACTTCAGGTAGGGATTGGTCCAGATAACCTCTGAGATCAAGGGAGAACAATGTATTTAAAATATTGTAGGAACCTTAAAATAGATATGAATGTCAGCACTCCTAAGTGAAAGATGTTAGAACATTTGCTTTGAGCAACCACAGAGTGATAATATGTAGGATATTCTTAAATCCACATTCATATACTCAAAAACTGAGAAATGATAACTTAAAATCTTCTAGAAGCGGCAAAATGATCATGAAAACATACAAAAGAAATTTAAACATTTATTGACAAATCTTGAGACATGATGCAAAGATGAAATGATTAAGAGAAGGCAAAGGAACCTCAATATTAAACAGTATCTCCAATGGTTACTTTTTTTTTTTTTTACTGCAGTTGAAAACCTTTTTGGACCAGATATGCTTACCTATCTATGTGCACTTTTACCTCAGTAGGATATGTCCCCAGCATTTTTCACAGTACTTAGCAAAGAGTAGATGCTCAATAAATGCTAACTGAATTGAATTAAAACACTGGAATACTGATGAAAGATAAGTGTGATATTAATGTTAGTTGGAAGAAATATTTTTGACAATCTCCTCATACTAATAATTGACTGCAATATATTTTCATCCTACTTCATTAGGTCAGAAAGACCTGGCAAAGACATATTACAAGGTCTTTCTTCAGAACCACTCTTTGAGGCAGGTAAGTACTGGGATTCCCATTCCCATTTTGCAGATGAGGAAGTTGAGACAGAGTAGTTTGCCCGTGGTAATATAGCTACTAAGTCAATGAACAAAGGCAGGAAGAACTACACAGAATGAAAAATTTATAAAATGATCTATACCATTGCATTAAACAAATGAACTAGTAAATCTTGCAGCAAATATCAGGTCTAGTTCCCACTTTTTAATTAGGTTGAGATTCTGATTAGAAAAAAAATCAGAAACACAAATGTCTATCTATGATAGCCTAATTAATGCATGGGGCTTCACAAGTGGATTCCAAGGTGTCTTGGATTGGGATTTCTCACTCTGTTTCATTAGCATTTTCACACTTGTTTACAAAGTACTAGAAACCAACAGTTCTTCCTTTCATTCTCCTGGAAACTTGGTAACAAGGTCATTTATCACACCCAGGCTCCAATCTGGAGTCCCTGAAATTGTCTGATGTAAAGTTATAATTCTTTTGGAAACCACTGGGAAATGGTCTAGATTTCAGATGAAGAAACTGCAGAATGGGAAATGGATTTTTGAATACCAATCCATCTAGATAGCAGGGTTCTTAATGTCATCGTTAAACTTAATTTTTTTTTGACAATTGCATTTCAGTATAATTGGTTTACTTTGTAATCTTCTGCATTTTATTTTATTCATTTAAAGATGTGATTCTGGGAAGGAGTTCATAGGTTTCACCAGACACTGCCAGAGGGGTCCAGGATGCCCAACAAAGTTTAAGAACCCTTGATCTAGACTGTGAAAAAAAAAGTTACTTAAAATCCTAAAGAGCAAAAAAGTCTATGAAGATAAGGAAAGTTCTCTAGAATGACAGATGAAAGAAATATCTATGAGGAGCTAAGTTTAAACTGGAAGATGTAACTCATAAGAATAAAGGTACAGGTGGGAGATTTTGTTTTAGAATATTAATCAAGAGAACAATGCATTGGAATTAATTTCATTTCTCTTAACCAGATAGGAAGAACAGTGTGACATGGGAGAGGCAGGGAATAGGAGAAAGGAAATTGGATTGGGCATAATTATCTATAACCTATATAAATTTATTATATGTATACATATATAAATGTCAATATCTATCACAATCAAAATCTTTGCTTCCACTATTAAGTTCTCATCCTACTTCAGTCCCTCAATGCCTCTCAACTGGACTATGGCAATACTCCCCGAATTGTGCTCCCTGCTTCCAGTCTCTTCATTTTCTAGAGCATTCACTCTACATAGCTACCAAATTAATATCCCAAAGACCAGGTTTTATCACATCTCTCCTCTTGATCAATGACTCATGGGGAGCTTCAGTGACTCCCTGTGGCCTCTACTATAAAATACACATCTGTCTGGTACTTAAGAGCTTTCACAATTTGGCTCTAACCTCAGTTTCTGGACTCATTACACATTACTCCCCATTCACATACTACTTTCCAGTCAAAATGGCTTCCTGGCTATTTCCCATCTGTGGCATCTCATCCCCCACTACTGTGCCCTACCACGATCTCTTCTGTATTCCTGGAATGTCTTCCCTGCTCACCTCTCCCTCTTGAGATCCATCATTCCTTTCATAGCTCAGCTTATGTCACCTCCTACATGAAAATTTTCTTTATTATATCTCCTCACCTCTGACCTTATCAATGATTTCTCTTCCTCTGATTTTGTATATTATTACTGTTCAGTCATTGTAGTTGTGTTAGACTCTCCGTATTTGAGGGTTTCTTGGCAGAGATACTGGAGTATCTTGCCATTTCCTTCTTCAGCTTATTTTACAGATGAAGAAACCAAGGCACAACTGATGAGAATACCATTTGTCTTCCACCCATAGGCTGCGCTGGGATCTTTCTTTCTTCCCTCTCCTCTTTGGTGAATAGAAGCAGCCTAAATACAGTACATAATCACAGAAATTATAGAATCTGTCATTCTATAATCTAGCCAGACTGGCCTTCCTGTTGTTCTGAATACATATACTGTTGTTTACATCTCAGTCTTTCTGCCCTATGCTTGAGATGCACTCCCAACTCATTCATTTCCATCAAAACTCTGCTCAAGCATCATGTTTCTATAGCAGGCATTTCTGTCTTCCTCAGTTTCCAGTACTTTCCCTTCAAAATATTTGTCTTGTTTTTCTTTCACATGTACTCATTTACATGCTAATTTTGAAAGACAACGTGGTATAGTAGATGAAGCTGGTCTTAAAACCAGGAAGATCTGGGTGTAAGTCTCACCTCTGATCCATATTTGCTGTGTGAACCAAGACAAGTTACTGAACTAGGCAGTTCTCTAACACTGTATGTTACAGAGAAGGGGGTGGATTGCTTTGGCTGAGAGTTAGACACTCCATACCAATTAAATCACAGGTATAATAGCCACTACTTATTTACACACTATTTCCAGTTGGTTGACTTTCTTTTCATAATTTTCTTGGATTTCTCTTTTTTTCTCTAATTTTTTCCTCCATCTCTCTCATTTGATTTTCAAAGTCCTTTTAAAAGCTCCTCCAAGAACTCTTTCTGTGTTTGGGACCATTTGCTTTTTCTCATTGAAAAAGGAATGTATTTTTAGCTCCATTATCTTCCTTTGAATAAGAACCCAGATCTTCTCTATTCCCATAGTAACTATGGTTCATCTCTTTCTCTTTTGTGTACTCATTTTTTGTTTATTTATTTTGTTTTTAGCAGCTATTAGTGTCTTCAATTTGTTGTCCTGAGATATAGGGAATGATGCTCCAAGTTTCACATCCTTCTTACTGTTATTTTATGGGGTCTGTCTCTGGGCTCAACCTTGGCTCTCTACCCCTCTTATAAGACACACCTAGGTCCCCCAGTCACATTGTTCCACAAAAGATCTTGATCCATGTGGTTTTTCTGGTGATTGTAAACTACAGCTGTCCTCTGTCTGGAAACTAAAACCAGAAACTCTGCTCTCTTGCAAGTACCTGCAGCCACCAGGGTCCTTGCCCCTCACTACTGCACTCAACAGGTGTCTTCTGGCTCCTCCCCACAACCACAGTCCAGGACATGTCTGGTCAGCACAGTTGTGCAGTGGATAAATTACTTGTCCTAGAGTCAAGAAAATCTGAGTTCAAATTTGACCTCCGATTACAACAGGGTTGTTGTGAAAATCCAAGCATTTAGCACAGTGCTGACCACATAGTAGGTGCTATATAAATGCTTATTCCCTCCCCGCCTTTCCTCTGTAAAGTCAATAAATACATTACCTATCTATTGACTGGTGACTCTAAAGATTGATTTGTGTCTGTGTTTTGCTCAGGGCTGGGCCATACACAGGGCATTGACTGCATCCAGGCTAGTGGTATTAATAGCTGATGGGGAAGTGGGGCTCCCTCCAAGGGTCCCCATTTGTCTGTAGGCTAAGATGGCTGGTGGGTCAGTCCACAGAGAAATGTTAATAGTATAACTTCCTAGGTTGGGCAACTCTTTGTGAAGATCTCACTCAATGCTAGTGCATAAGACCTTTATTTTTTAACTGACCACTTGACAATGTAAGGTTATGGGAAGTCATTTGCCCTGGTATGACCCTTATTCATCTTTGCAACACTCACGGTGCCTAACCTAGCCTTTCCCAAATCACTGCTCAATAAATGTTTGCTGAACAAATAACTCTAAGTTCCTACAATGACATAAATATACATCCTTGTATTAATCACTGTTCTTATTTGTTCCATGAAAGGATTGTTGTTTTTTATATTGTTTTGTTTTTTGCAAGAAGATATGTCCTAAAACTGGACCAAGAAATGTTTGTGGTAAAGAGGAACACTAACCCTTGGAGTCTCCGAGAACTAGAGCTCAAATACCAGATATGTCACTTCTTCCCCTGTGTGATGTCAGGCAAAGAAACTAATCACTCTGGGTCTTAGTTCCCTCTTTTGTAAAATCAGGGGTTGGATCACATGATCAACAAAGTCCTTTCTAACCCTGAAATCCTACATTCTATGGGAAGAGATTGTCTCTAGTGGTTTGGGAAAGTAAGAGACGGCATATTAAAAAAATCGTGGGATTTTAAAAATTTAACCAATTATTATTAATTGATTATCGATTGTGAATAAATGCCCAAAGGGCTACAAAGTTGTGCATACCCTTGGATCCAGCAATAGCACTGATAGGTCTATATCCCAAAGACATCAAGGAAAGAGGAAATAACCTATTTGTACAAAAATATTTATAGCAGCTCTTTTTTGTGAAGGTAAAGAATTGGAAATGGAAGAGATGCCATTAGTTGAAGAATGACTGAACAAGCTGTGACATATGAGTGTAATGGAATATTATTGTGCTATAAGAAATGACAAGCAGGATGACTTCAGAAAAAACTAGAAAGGCTAGAACTGATGCAAAGTGAAGTGAACAGAACCAGAAGAATGTTGTACACAGTAACAGCAATATTGTACAAAGAATTGTGAATGACTTAATTATTCCCAACAATACAGTGATCCAAGACAATCCCAAAGGATTAATGATGACACATACTATCTGCTTGCAGAGAAAGAACTGATATTATATGAATGCAGACTAATGCATGTTATTTATTTGAGTGTTCTTGTACAAATCACTAACATGTAAATGTTTTACATGATTGCACATTTGATTTCTTACCATCTCAGTGAGTAGGGAGGGGAAGGAGAAAGGGAGGGAAGGATAGAATTTGGAGCTCAAAAAAATGTTAAAAATTATTTTAACATGTAATTGAAGAAAAAAATAAAACATTACATTAATTATGAGTAAAGGAGCAACTAGATGATGTAGTAGATAGAGTGCAGGGCCTGGAATCAGGAAGACCTAAGTTCGAATCCAGCCTCAGGCACTTACTAGCCTGTGTGACTGTAGGCAAGTCACTTGAACTTTGTCTCAGTTTCCTCATCTATAAAAATGAGTTGGAGAAGGAAATGACAAATTGCCCCAATATCTTTGCCAAGAAAACCTCAAAAGGCATCAAAAAGAGTCAGATGTGACTGAAATGACTAACACAACAAAACTATGATGATGGGTTATTATGAAGTTCCATGTCTACCAGAAAAAATTCTCACACACTGTGGTGTTACTGTGCACAAAGTTCTCTTGGTTCTGCTCCTTTCACTCAGCATCAGATCATGTAAGTGCTTCCAGGCCTCCCTGAAGTCTTCTTGTTCATCATTCTTCAATAGTACTCCATTACATTCATATACCATAATTTATTCAGCCATTCCTCAATTGATGAGCATCATCTTGATTTCCAGTTTTTGGCAACTACAAAGAGTGTTGCTATAAATATTTTTATGCATGTGGGACCCTTTCCCATTTTTATGATCTCTTCGGGATACAGTCCTAGAAACGACATTGCTGGGTCAAAGGTTATGTGTATTTTTGTAGCCCTTTGGGCATAGTTCCAAACCACTTTCCAGAATGGTTGGATGAGCTAACAGCTCCACCAACAATGAATTAGTGTTCTAACTCTCCCACATCCTCTCCAACATTTATCATTTTCCTGTTCTGTCATGTTTTCTAGTCTTATAGGTGTGACGTGGTACCTCAGAGTTGTTTTGATTTGCATCTCTCTAATCAAAAGTGATTTAGAACATTTTTTCATATGACTATAGATGACCTTGGTTTCTTCTTCTGAAAATTGCCTGTTCATATCCTTTGACCATTTATCAACTGGTTAATGACTTGTATTGTTGTGCATTTGACTCAGTTCTCTATATATTCTAGAAATGAGGCCTTTATCCCCAAGATTAGCCATAAAAATTCTTTCTCAGTTTACTACATCCCTCCGAATTTTGGTTGCATTGGGTTTGGTTGTGCAAAAACTTTTCAGTTTAATGTAGCAGTAAATACTTGTTGACTAATTGGCTTTGCCCTGGTTAGAGGACATTTGGAATATAGACATACTATGCAATTCTAGTGGCTACATTTTAAGAATGACATTGATAAGTTGGAAAGTGTCCAAAGGATGACAACTAAGATGTTGGAGGGCCAGGAGGTCATATTACTGGAGGATCAGTTCAAGGAGATGGGAATGTTTAGTCTGGAGAATTTTCAACTATTTTCCAGTATTTGAAAGACTGTCACATGGAAGAAGAAATACAATTGTTCTGCATAACCCCGAGGGGAAAAACAGGATAAAGGAGTGAAAACTGACAAAGTGTAGACATAAGTTTGATATAAGGAAAAATATCTTTCTGACAGTGAGAATTCTGCAGAAGTAGAAGGAGCAGTTTTGGGAGGTAACAAATTCACACTCACTAGACACTTCCAAGCAAGGCCTATATGAGAAGGAGTCAGAAACTGTATGTTGTAGGGACTTCTCCTTCAAATATGGTTGGACTAGATGACTTCTGAGGTCCTTTCTACCTCTGAAATTCTGCAGATACTACCATATAAGGCAGGATTTGAGAAACATCATATAACTGGGATAAAAAAATGAGTGGGACAAAAGAGAGTGCTCACTTAAGGCTGGAGTGATCTAGTGGATCTTCATAGAGTTGATGACCTCTGAAGTGAATGACTCCCAGCAGACCCTCCTGGCACCATCAAAAAAGACCCAGATCCATAATCAGAGGACCTTGGGTCAAACCTGGCTCAGCCACTCACTTCCTGTGTGACCTTGAGTCAAGCATTTCACCTTCAAGGGCCCTGGTTACTTTGTTTTAATGAATGAATGAATGTATGAAGGGGTTGAGCTAAGACCCCTTTCAGTTGTAAGTTGATGATTTAATGACCTCACTTGCATTCATTGACCCCTGTTTCTTTACCTTCAGCTTTGACTTAGAATCAGCCATTAGGATCTGAATTATATGCCCAGTGCCTAAAACATAATAATCCCTTAAGTGAAAGGAGCAGGCATTATTATGTACCTATTATGACTCTGGCACTGTGCTAAGTGTTTTATAGATACTATCTTATGTGATCCTCTCAACAACCCTGGGAGGTAGGTGCTCTTGTCAGCCTCATTGTACAGTTGAGGAAACTGAAGCAGACAGAGGTCAAAGTCACATAGCTAGGAAGTGTCTGAGGCTGGATTTGAACTCAAGTCTTAGTGACTAGGCTTAGTGCTCTAGTAGCTGAGCCACTTAGCTAGTCCTAGCTTAAAAATGATCGTGCTTCGATTGAATCTGTGGCAGCAGAGATTAGTAATAATAAGTCAGTGCTCAAAATTGACATCCCTTTTCATAGATCTCTATGTGGGCTCTTTCTTCATGAATGACATCCTAGCATCATTAGATTGGCACCACTCATTCAATGCCTAATGAGGATTACTTAGAATGCACACACACACACACACACACACACACACACACACACACACACACACAGCAAGTCTCTGTTTTCTTCTTGACATCATACGCTCTATCTCATAAAGGGATTCCTCATCCCATTCCTCTCTGTCACCTCCTCCTCTTCTCTGTTTTCTTTCCTTTAACTTTCTATCTCTGTCTCTCATTGTTTCTGTTTCTTTCCGTATCTGTCTTCCTTCAGTCTCTGCGTCATTCTTTTTCTTTCCTCTCTCTCTCCACCTCTGCGATTCTGTCTCTATTTTTGTCTGTCATCTCTCTCTGTTTCTGTCTGTCCTCTGTCTTTCTGTCTGTATCCATGTCTGTCTGTCTCTATCTCTATTTCAATATTTCTCTTTATTTTTCTGCGTTTGTCTTTCTATCTCTCTGTATCTCTGTTTCTATCTCTTCCCTATCCCCTCCCTATTCCAGGCACAACAACCTATGTGGGAAAACAGCATCCCGGGTAACCCTGAAGGTTCTTACAGACGGAACATTCGTGGGAGGAGCTGCCAGCTACTTTCCCACCAACTCCTTTCGTGCAAGAGACGTGATCCTCTTCTTCTGCCAGTTTAATAGCGGACCAGGGGTAAGATTCTCTGGGGGCTCAGTGACATAATTATTATCTATAGTCTCTGTATTAACTGGGAGAAAACATCACGTCCCTGAAACTGCCTGATTCCAAATGCCAGCCTGTGCCCACATGCAGCCCACAATGGAGCCTGTGAATGCCCTGCGTTCCACTGCTCTTGTTAGGGCCACTGGTGCTGCCCGAACTTGGGGCAGAAAGCTGGCTTGGAGTCAGAGTTCTGAGGTCCCTACCTTTGGAGCTGCTTCTCACTCTCTCCCTGGTATCCTTTGTCTTCTTCCCTTGCCCAGCTAGGATTGGGGGAATATACACACACACACATATGCACACATACAACACACATGCACACACACTGTATACATAACGCACACAAACATATGTGCACATGCACAATACATATGTGCAATAGAGGTATAATATGTCCATGTAGACACATACGTATATACACATGTATATATACATTCATATATGTGTACATACAATATGTATATATACTCACACATATATATACATGATATGTATATAAAATTATATATGTATTTATATATGTCTGCATGTATATGTAGATATATAAATGCATATCAATTTATGTATATATACACATATAGAAATATATAACATATTTTTATAAGTACATTATGTAATATATACCACACATTTCTAGATAAACATAAATCTATGTATTCCTATTGATAACATATTTATTTATAAATATAAACTAGATTACATTGCATATATATTTATATATTCAGCTTCCCATTTCAATCTGGTACTGGATCTAGAAGTACTAACTTCTGCAAATCTGGAAAATAAACCATACAACAGATGGGCCGCAAAAAGTTTACAACATGTGCGGTGTGGGAGGTAGTTCATCTCTGGGAAAAAAGCAGAAGCTTGGGATTTGCAGTGCTCTGAGTTTTAGTCTTTGCACTTTTTGTTTGGTTTTCAAAACTGTGGACAAATCAATTCATCTCACTGGCCTCTTCTCCATCAAGTAACCACATACCCTAACGTGCTTGTCATTAAGCGGGCAGCCAGTAATCAGAACAATATCCGGCCGATAGGAAGCAGCATCTGAATGCTTAATGTGACTGCCTTGGTTGTTTACAACCTTTTCTTTTTTTCCTTTTAAGGCATCCTATTTGCATGGAAGCCAATCATTTACAGCAACTGCAAGATTTGGAGGAGAGAGAGCTGAGATTGGTATCAGGAAGCCCTGGGTCTGAAGGGTGCCTCAAGTAGCGAGTAACTGTGTGATTCTGGGCAATTCACTTAACTTTCCTTAGCCTCAACTTCCTCAGCTTAATTACTACCCTGGAGGTATATGGTAAATGATCGTTAACATTCGTAATAGTAATAAACATATTTTTTTTCTTCATTTGGCGAGAGGTACCAATGACATCATAGCTCTGGAGCTGAAAGGCACCCCAGAGGTCATCATTTCCAATCCTTTCCTTTTACAGATGAGGAAACTGAGGTGTCCAGGAAGAGGCGACTAGCCCAAAGTCACACAGTAAATATTAGAAATTGGAAGTTAAAGCCAGATCTTCTGACTCCAAAGCTAGTGTTCTTTTTATGGCTTCTCTTTATGTGTTTATGTGCATCCATATACACATGTATGTATAATGTACATGCATGCGTACATATGTGTACACACACGTGTACATTCATGTATACACACGTGTATGCATGTGCACACATATTTAAGGTGTGTAAATGTCAGAGGTTTTTTACAGTGAAGGAATAAGAGAAAATTGACTTTTATTGTAACTGGGCTACAATCAGTTGGTTGATCTTTGCTCGGTCAGTCAATCAATAAGCGTTTAGTAACTTCTTATGTGCCAAGAAATATGGCCAAAAAAAGTATCAAAGTGAGCTAAGTCCTGAGATAAAGGAGAAAGGGCATTCATCAAACTGGAAGCCTTGGAGAGGCAGAGCTAGAAAATGGAGCATACGAGTCTCAGAGTTAGGAGGAGGAGATTTAACCCTTGATTCAGATGCTTCCTCCTCTTGACCCCAGGTCAAGTCATTTCAACACTCTGGGCCTTGAGGATGACCTCATCTGTGAAATGGGCATAAAAATACTTGCATTTATACTTCACAGGACTTGGATGAGGAGTGTAAATCTTGAAATGTGATGTGAGCCATCCTTGTTAGCCCAACTTCTCCTCAGTATTGAGATGTCCAGCTTGGGTTTTGCAGCATTTCTCATCATCACAATGAGGTTATGAAATCCCCAGTTATCTAAATAAAATCATTTTAAGGAAACTTAATTTATGCTTAATTAGTTATGTTTAATTTATGTGGTAGAGTGCAAAAGGTACATATGTGTAGGGGAGAGTATTGGGAAATAAGTCAATAGGAGGATTTTATAGCTCCATTAAGTTTCCGAATCATCACCTAATTTCTGACAAAAATAAGAAAGGTGACTTTTTCTCTCTGTTTTAATCTGTTCCTGTGAAAATAGGACTGTTCTTTGAAGACTGGTCTGGTACTGCAATGATCACAGATTTAAAGAGAGAGGGTCATTAAAAACAGACCCTTCATTTTACACGTGAGGAAATTAAAGTTACCTGACTTACAAGGTTGTCACAAGTGGTCTGACTCTGGACAAGTCATTAAACATTTGTCTGCCTCAATTGTCTAAACTGTAAAATGGGGATAACATTAGAACCTACCCCCTTTGGTGGTTGTAAGGATTAAATGAGGCACTGTTTGTAAAGGGCTTAGTATAGTGACTGGCACAGAGTAGATGTTACATAAATATTGACTGCTATCATCATCATCATAGTGCTTATCACAATGTCTGGAACTACCATAAATACTATATAAATTCTCGTTATTTTGTTGTTACTATTATTAATATCATTATTATTATATTTTCCTGACTCCAGCCCTACCATGCACCTAGCCATCAATCAATAGCAGCTCTTGAATTCTGACGATCAGCTAGGGTATCTAGATGGTGCAGTGGATAGAAGACTGGGTTTGGAACCAGGAAGGCTCATCTTCATGAGTTCAAACTGACCTGAAATACTCACTAGCTGTGTGATCCTGGACAAGTCACTTAGCCCTGTTTTCCTTAGTGTCCTTATCTGTAAAATGAGTTGGAGAAGGAAACGACAAACCACTCCAGCAACTTTGCCAAGAAAACCCCACATGGAGTCACAAAGGGTTGGTTGTTGCTTAATCCAACCCAACACTTTGTGACCAAGCAATAATAGCTAAGTAAATACCCAGCTGCTGATCGAGTTTTTCAAAGTTATCTCCCCAGTCTTACTACATGATCTATGTGAAACATTTTTCTCCCTAGTTTCCCTTCATAAGCTTTAGAAATCTTCTCTGAGACTTCTTGAATATACTGAAAAAATAATGATTTAGAATCACTGAATCTCAGAACTGGAAGGAACATTAGAGCTTATCTATTTGTTGTCAAACTGTTCAAAATCTCCAGATCTGGTGAGATGATTCCCCTCTAACCATTGCACGACATAATCTGGATGACAAGTTTCTTTCACTAGACCTTGATTTTGCAGAGCACCTGACTAAACTTCCTTATTGGCATCAGTATCATCAAACCATAGAAAACTAGAAATAGACTTGAAAATGTTTTGAGTGCTTTGCAGACACTTATTTTCTCATCATCACTATGATGCTCCTTAATGTTCTCTTTTCTCCCAGACTAAGTATTCCTTCATTCCGTCCTTGGTGGGATGGCTTCTTTCCCCGCCACTATTCTAATTGCCTTCCTCTGGAGGTATTCTGTATTGACAATACTGTTTCTAAAAATTGGTGCCCAGCACTGAATACAATACCCCAGCAGTGCTCTGGTTATGACCCAGTTCAGTGCGACTGTTGTTCTAGGCATTAGCTTCTATCAATGCGGTCTGAGGTCACATTAGCAATTTTTTGGCTATCCCATCCCATCCAGAATCTTTGACCTCCCAGTTCACAATCTCTTCCAGCCCCAGTCCTTTGTCATGGGGATCATTGTCTATCACCTTTCCCCATCCTATATTTGTCTTTTTGAGCTCTATTTTCATTCATCTCTATTTGGTGTTTTTGTCCTCCAAAGACTATGTTAAATTAATTGCCCATGGTCACATAGCTAGGAAGTGTCGTGTCTGAGTATGAATTTGAACTCAGGTCCTCCTGACTCAAGGGCAAGTGTTGTATCCATAGTGCCACTTAGCTACAGCAGTAAGTATTTTTTTAATTTTCAGCCAGAACGATTTATAAAGACCATTTATTTATTTATTTATTTTGGGCTATGATTTTCTTTTTTCTTTTAATATAAATTTATTTATTTAACTTTTTACATTCATTTTCACAAAATTTTGGGTTCCAAATTTTCTCCCCTTTTATCCCCTCCCCCCACCCCAGTACACCAAGCATTCTAATTTCCCCTATCACCAATCTGCCCTCATTTCTAGCATCCCTCCCTTCTCTTGTCCCCATCTTCTCTTTTGTCCTGTAGGGCCAGATGACTTTCTATTCCCCATTAACTGTATTTCTTATTTCCTAGTAGCAACAACAATACTCAACAGTTGTTCCTAAAACTTTGAGTTCCAAATTCTCCCCATCCCTCCCTCCCCACCCATTCCCTTTGGGAAGGCAGGCAATTCAATGTAGGCCATATCTGTGTAGTTTTGCAAATGACTTCGATCATAGTCGTGTTGTGTAAGACTAACTGTATTTCCCTCCATCCTATCCTGCCCCCCATTGTTTCTATTCTGTCTTTTGATCCTGTCCCTCCCTGAGTGTTGACTTCAAATTGCTCCCTCATCCCATTGCCCTCCCTTCCATCATCCCCCCCACCCTGCTTATCTTCCCTCTGCTCCCCTCTTGGCCAGCCCAGAAGTCTCTCTCACTGACCTGTGCGCCTGTGGGTGAAGGGACCTTCGTGGCCAACGGAGGTTCCGTCCCTGAAGCCTGCCTGGATCTGCTTCTCTCGGGCTGCGAGGCCAGGGCAGGGGCTCCGCTCCATGTCCAGTGCACAACGGACCTTTGAGGTCAGTCTTTCAGGGTTTTCTGGAACGGAAATCTCCTCCACTGAGTTGCTGTGCAGCTTGCACTGCTCCAGAATTTGTGGGGAGTTCATTTTACAGGAAATTTATGGGCTGTGGGTTCAGAGCTAGCATACGTGAGTCTTTCTACTCCGCCATCTTGGCTCCTCCCCCAAGACCGTTTATTAAGTTAAAGAAGAGTTGTGATCTGGGCTGATAAAGAAGAACTGAAGCATTGGGTCATAGATGGAGAGCTTGCAAGTTACCTTTAAGATTCTCTAGTCCAATCCCCTCATTTTAAAGATAAGGACTTTATAACAGATAAACAAATAAATAACAAATGAATGAAAAAAATTATGAATCCTGATGATGTGCCCAATACTATGTTAAGTTTCTTTCTGGGGACACAGGTCGAAAAGTGAGACAGTAACTGCTTTGAAGTTTAGATTCTAATATGAGAAAACACCCAGAGGAGGGAAGTGAATGAATGAATGAATCAATCAATTAATTAATTACATGAATGGTAATTTATTATTGTTCAGTCATTTGAGTAGTGTTCAACTCTTTGTGACCCTATTTGGGATTTTCGTGGCAAAGATACTGGAGTAGTTTGCTATTTCCTTTTCCAGCTCATGTGACAGAGGAGGAAACTAAGGCAGAGTTAAGTGACTTGCTCAAGGTCACATAGCTAATAATTTTATGAGGTCAGATTTGAACTCAGAACTTCCTACTGCAAGCCTGGTGCTCTGTCTAATGTATCACCTACCTGCCTCATGAATAGTAATTAGCAAAGACCAAATATGAACCTATATCCTCCAGTGATCTTCCATAGATCCTTGAAGTGCTGATATTTTAGAAGATTTAGTCCATTTTCTAAACAAAATCCCCCAAATGAGGTATGTTTCTTTTTCAAGAACAGAACCACAAAATGGTGGATAGGTGAAATTATGATCAGCCTGTGGCAAAAGTACATAACAAGACAACAGCTTCACTTTGTTAAGAACACAGACTTTTTGTATCATCATTATTCAATAACCTATGAAATGACCAAATGTAGTAATTCTAGTCAATATTTGTACTCCTTTTGAATGAAAGGGAAAAAACCCCCAATTCCTTGAGTATCCTTCTTTTTGTAGTGAGAGAGCAATTGGAAGCCTCCAGGGAAATCATTTCCAAACTTATTTTTGTTTGTTTCGGGACCCTTTATCACTTTTAAAAATTATTGAAAACACCTGTCTTTGTTTATATGAGTTTTATCTACTGATATTTGACATATTGGAAATGAAAATGTCTTAATATTATTACAAATATAGTTTTGATCTCAAAGACTTTATGCAAGGTTCCTAGAGACCTTGGTTATCCCTGGACCACACTTTAGATGCTCCAGAGAATTTGTGACTTAGACCTTAAAAAAGCAACAAAACAAAGCTAGGGAAGGTGATAGGCAAACCCCAACCCAGATCTCTCAAACCCTGAACTCCTGAGACCTTCTTCCATGGACACGGTCTAGATGAGAAACTGCTATCTGAGATAGATGACAGTTCTAAATGGATTTCTTTTGATATGATCACCAAAAGGAAATAGAATAGCAAGTAAAGAGACATATCTGTGATATACCACCCAGTGGTGAACAGTTGCATCTGAATACCATTTGCTGTGATCCATAAGAAATTTATAAGCATATGGCTTGCAGTAACATTAATATAATTTCACTTTAAAATGTAGTCAGGAGCAAATTTTATGGGGAAGGCATAAAAGTGCCCTCATCTCAATCCCTCTGTCTTCCTCTATTGCCTATTTAGTTGCATAATAGCCTAGCTCATAAAAATCTTTGCACAAACCTCCCCCACCACCACCACACCCACCCACCACCAATCCATCAAAAAAAAAGTCCAACAGCTAAACCTTGAAGTAGTCATTATCTAAGCCAAGAAGATTCTTCCTGCAATAATAACATGAACATAAGCTTGAAGTATACTCTCTTTTGCCCTCCTAAATAAAATGATTTCAAATATGCTTAGTATATAACACTTTTTAAAGGTGGGAATATAGTATATTTCAGTGTTGTGTGTGTGTATTTGTGTATACTTCCAAAAATTTCTATGAAAGTAATTCAATCCATGTGTTTGCTGAATTCAATGTGAAGCTAAGTAAATATCTCAGTAGCAAAGTCAAAGCCTGTTTAAACTCATTAAAAGAGAGTGTGTAGATTGGTTTGATTAAAGTCTGGCTGTTGCTTTACCATTTCTTTCGGAATGAATTCTTGTGACTGCCCGGCAAGGAAGAATAGGGAGATAAAAGAGAGAAACAATTCAAAGGAGACCCACAAATGGGCAGCTGTTGACACAGAGCTCCTCCTTTTTCCTTTCTTTGTCAATGAAATGGAACTTCTCATCTAGAAGGAGATTACTGCCACCTTATCATTCTGTAAATGTTAACATCTAGAAGGAATCTTAGAAATTATAAAGTTCAAACTTCATTTTTCACTTGGTGATCTTATCAGCTTCCATGGATTGAATTGCCATCTCTGTACTGATGATTTTAAAATCTACTGGAAAAGCAAAGACCCCAACATACACAGGAGGGCATTGTATCACAGGTTCTTAGATCTGCTTTTATAAAAGGAAAGCACCTTTTGAGGGGTCAACAATTGCTTTAATCAAGTACATATATCATTCATTTAGTTCAGGGGCAAAAATCAGCACCCTGAACTTCAGAGAAAATATGAAGAAATAATAATATGAAGAATATGATGAAATAATATGAAGAAAATATGAAGAAATAATAATAGACAGGGCTTCTAGCTGTCTGACCATAATCAATATATACATCGTTATCAGAGAATGAAGTACCAACAGCTGGGTTTTCAAAGCCAGGGGGCTCATCTAGAGAAACAAACGCTCCTAGAGAGTAAGTCCCAAAGTGAAATCTCAACTCAGAGTAGTTACGCATGTTTTAGAACCAGAGGGTATCACAGCCCTTGAGAACCAGTGTCTCATTAATAAAAGGTATGGGCCTTCCTACAAATCTTCCCTTCATGGGCAGGCCCATCTCATTAAGAAGCAAAATTATAACAATAATAAGCAAAAATGCATTATCAATACATCTACCTATCTGCTTAAACCTGCCTCTCTGCTGACCTTCACAACTTGGCCACTTTTTACCTTTTCACTCTTCTTAGGGTTGACTCCTCCACATATATTAATTTTCTAGTGCATTTCCTTTTTTTTAAAAAAAAATTTCTATTTATCTTGAATACAATTTGTTTATACATATATGTTTGCTGATTGTCTCCCACATTAGATTGTGATCTTCTTGAGAGAAAAGAGTGTCTCTTGCCTCATTTTATATCTCTGGCACTTAACACAGTGACTGGCACATGGTACACGCTTAATCAATGTTTATTGATTGGTTGAGAAACTGATGCCTAGAAACATGAAGTGACTGACATGCTGTTTTCCCACCAGCTCCTGGAGGGAAGAGACTTCTTCAATTTTTTTTTTTTTGTATCCTCAGTGCCAGGCGCTTAATAATCATTTTACAGATGCTTCTTGATTAAGTGATTGATTGATTAATAACCCATTATCACTTGAGCAGCTGAGTTAAGTCCTCTGGTACTACATCATCCTAGGACTTGCCACAACCAGGCTAACATCATCTATAAAAGGAGAATCAGTAAAAACTTTTTGATTGACAGAATGTCCATTTTAGAATTACAGCACCATTGACCTAGGGTTGGAAGGGACCCCAGAAACCACCTAGTCCTAACCCTTCATTTTACAAATGACAAAACTTTGGTTCAGGAAGATGAAATGATCAAGGTAGTAAGTGTCAGAGGTATGATTTAAACCGAGGTTCTTCAACATCAGAATCAATGATTTTCCCACTATATCACATTGACTTTCCTCTACCATTTGGGCTTTGGGCAGGATATCCTCTTTGGTAATGATGAACACCTTTGGCAAGGTACGTCATGTCTCCTCATCAATGTCTCATTTGCAGTCAATATCCTGTGGATTATTAAACAAAATCATCCTCCTTCTTGCATCTCTCTGAGGATCTTATGTGATCTAATATCACACAGCAGTCACCTTAAGAGAAAAGAGCCTTTATTAAGAGTGAATTTTGCTTTTTAGAGTCAAATGCTGAGACAAAAAGATACTTTAAGAGTGAATTCTGCTTTATAGAATTACCTGCTCATAAAAAAAAACCACCCAAAACTTTATTATTCACTGTGGAATTTCACAGTCTAATAGAACCCACTGGTTCCCATTTCATATTTTCATTAAAGTACCTATTCATGCACAGAGGATTCTCATGGAAATTAGATATGAAAAATCTGCTACTGTTCTTGATCATTTTTTTTGGAAGGAGGTAATGATGACTTTTGTGATATTTTATATTCTTTTGGAATAATTCCCTTGTTAATGATACCTTGCAAATAAATTCCAGGATGATTTTTTAAAAAGAACATTTCTTTGAGCATAAATTTCTATATGTATTTGGCAAAGTCCAACTGCTTCCCTAGTGTCTTTTTATGTGCTACCATCATCTCTTCACATGGTAATGAGGTGGTGAAATTCAACTGTGATGATTTCATTCTTGTTGCTGGAGAAGATAGCTTGCCCTAGCAATATTAGCAGATCTGTTTCAATTCACACTTACTTGTCCTCTTTCCAAGTTCACCTTCGAATGCTTAGAATGGTTTAGTTCAACTCAACAGGCATTTTTAAAACAGTGCCCACTATATGTAAGGGGCTATGTTAGGAGTTGAGGGAAAAAAGGATAAACCAAAAAACAGTCCCTGACCCCAAGGAACTTAAATTCCACTGTAGATATTGGGAGTGAGAAATACCATTTTAACAGAGAAATAATACAACATAATCTGGTGTGTGTGTATGTGTGTACGTGTGTGTGTGTGTATCTGAGAGAGACAGTGTGTCAGAGAGAGAGAAAAAGAGAGAGAGAGAGAGAGAGAGAGAGAGAGAGAGAGACAGAGAGAGACAGAGACAGAGAGACAGAGAGACAGAGAGACACACACACACTTAGAGGCAGACAGAGACAGAGAGGCCCAGAGATACAGAGAGTACTAACCATTCTAGGAAGGGTTACTTAAACCTTGAGTAATACAAAGGATTATAAAAGGAGAAAGTGAGGAGGGAGTTCATCTCACCCTTGCAAACACCCTCTTTAAAGACTCAGAGGTGTGGCTTGGAATGCCACGTCTGGGTATAGCAAGTAGATATAGCTGGGGCTAATATCAAGGTATGTTAGGAATTATTTTCTTTTCAACTTTTCTTTCTTTTTTTTCTTGGAGAAAATACTAGTCTAAATCATCTTGACATCCTCTGTAAAGCTGTGCAAATGATTTCATGCTCTACAACTTTATTAGGCTTGGCCAACATGTCTCTTCATACCAAAAACCATATGCTACACATACTGTATACTAAGGTGCATTTTCTTTATTTGGAGCCATTCCATGGAGACCACGTGTATGTCTGTTGGTCTTGTGTCTCAGGTGCCCACAGAACAGCCAGTGCAGCACTGTTTATCACTCATATCTTTCCTGCCCCCTACCACCCAACGGTAGAAGCAACATGGCACCATGGAACAGCCGTTTCTAAGTAAATTGCTTTACTTAGCTTTATTACCTTGAAGTCATGGATGCCACTTCCTTCTTTCACCCTATATTTAAGCATAAAGAGGTCTTCAAGATGTATAGTAATTAACACATCTGTTTGTTTTACTGAGGAGCAGAAGTGGCTTTTATGTGTGATTCACTTTCTCCCTTTGAAACTTTTCAGTGCAGAGCTCTAAACATTAGTGGAAGCATAAAATCAGGTGCTTCACTGGGTAATGACTTTTCAAGTCTAATTAAATCATTATTTAACATATGTTAGTATCTTTGAATGCTGGGCTTCTGGATTATGCACTGAGAACCACCAAGAGAATACAAGGTGCAAAGAGTCACAAGGTTGTCCTATGTCTACAACTCAGAGTAAACAAATTCCTAACATGATAGACCACTGGGAGAGGTTTCTAGGCTTTTGACTAGACTTTTGTTGTTTGCTCCACATGTGATTAGAATCATGATGATTGCTTCCCTTTTCTGAATCTTTAACCCTATGGATATAATCCAAGATCCCATGAGTGCTTTTTTGGCTGCTATTACATATTGTGGAGTATTTGGAATCTGCAGATCTTTTCCTTTGCTTTTGTTTCTTGTGGAGAGGTGACCCATCTCTTTACCATCCCTTTACATTTATCCTTTATTGCTTTCCCTCATGTCTTCTCTCAGACAGATTGCCCCCCACTGTCTTCATCCGAGATCTCTCTTTCTTTTCTCAGGGTTTAGCATTATAGGGGTGGGGAACCTGTGAACTTGAGGCCACATGTGGCCCTCTTTTCCCCCAAACCCACTCCTCTTCTGAAATTCCTGATTATTATCAAGAACATTACTATCCTGTCAGTCACCCAGGGTAGCAATATCAACTGGTATCCTCAACTCCTCGCTTCTGGTCACACCCACCACACATTTAGATCAGTGACCAAATCATGTAATTCTTTTCCTTAACAACCTCTCTTTCATCTGTTTCTTTTCTGACTCAGGTATCTTGCCTAGATATTGGACTCTGCCCCAAGTCTCTTCCCACTTCAATCTATCTGGCACTCAGCTGTCAAAGTGATTTTCCCAATGCATCAATCTGACTACGTCACCCTCTACTCAGCGGTCCACAATGACTCCCTATTACCTCTAGAATCAAATATAAGCATATGTTTGGCATTTAAAACTTTTCACAACCTGGTTTCTTTCTAACCTTTCCATGTAGTACTACTCTACGTGCACTCTATGATCTAATCATGCTCATTTTCTTGACATACTAGGCTCCTTCTCCCATGTCCATACTTTTATATTGGCTATCCCATGCCTTGAATCCCCTCCCTCCTTACCTACACCTTTTAGAATCTTTGGCCTTCTGGAAGCCAAGTCTTCTCAAATCCTACCTTTTGTAGTAGACCTTCCCCAATCCCCCCAACCTCTAGATACAGAAGTGGAGAATCTGCCTTGGTGTCACATGTGCACTTTATGTCCTCATGAGGTCCATTGACTAAATTCAAACTTCACAGAAAAAATCTTAATAAAAGGATTAAGGCCAAAGGGCTATACTTGAGGACCTAGAGGGCCATATGTGACCTCAAGGCCACAGATTACCCACCCCTATCTGGAACCTTTCCCTCTAAGTTACCTTTCATCTTCATAGGACAAGCACTATTTTTGTTTTCCCCTTAAGTCACCAGCACTGAGCACCATTCCTATCACATGTTAAATGATTATTAATTGACTGACAGATCTTTTAACTCTTTTTCAGCCATGTCCACCCAGTCTATATTGTTCATTTGACTTTTTTTCAACTTGAGTGTAAGACTTCGCTTCAATTTCTATCAAATTATATTGCTTTAGCTGGCCCATGATCATAACCTATTTGATTTTGTTTAAAAAAAGACAAAAAAGGTAAAGGAACATTGAGAATCAGAGTGTCTGGTTTTGATTCTTGACTCTGCCTATGTGATTGAGATAAGTCACTTCAACTCACTGAACCTCAGTTTCCTCATCTGTAAATGGACTAAATGACCTTTGAGGTCCCTTTCAGCTCTAGATCTATGATCCTATGAATTCACTCTCTAGACTTAAGTTTCCTCATTTGGGATGTTAGGAGATTGGACTAGAGATTGCTTGCAGTTCTAAAGTTAAGACACTGCTCAGAACAGTGACCTCACATGACCTCATAGATATATGCTCTTAGACAAATCTCATTTATAGAGGCAGCATGGCTCAGCAAAGGAAGTGGTGTATTGGGAGCCAGGAGACCATTCAAGGTTTGAATTCCAAGTCTGCTCCTAGAACCTGTGTGACCTTGGGTAGGTCACATTTCCTCATTTGTAAAATGAGAAGACTGTAGCTTCTGAATTCCCTCTCAATTCTAGGTTTATATTTGATAATATGGTCCTTTCCTAGTGGAATAATCCCCAAGCTGCTCATTCTCAGCAGTAATCTTGTCCTATCTCTATCCAACACTAGCAAATTTCTCTTACAGAATCATTTATTCCCAGTGGTGGGCTAGTATTTTCCACAGGAAATACTAGTTCAGGAACTCATGCTAATCTTGTCCTTGGGACTTTAAAATAAGACATATTTTAGTGGTTTAAGTTATACATAGTCATTTTGAGAGCCAAAAAAAAAATGGTTTTAATATCCCAGAAAGAACCATGATTTGCAAGAATGCTCTTTCTCAGAGTAGATTCAGTTATGAATAAACTATTATAATTTTTTTTCCCAAAAAAGAAGTGAAAATCCTAATTAAAATAAAAATTATCACATAGAGTTCCTTTAGCACTAGGCTGAAGGGATTCTATTCCAATTTCTCTTTTATCCAATATTCTTTCATTGCTCCTACTTGGATTGGAAGAACATGTCTATAATTTTATATTAATAAATACATAGGGCATACTGGATTTTTAAAAATGTTTTTGCTTCCAAAGAAGGTGAACAGATATGAATAGATATTATAAAAATATGCATTCTTAAAACAGTTCCAAGTATTTTTTTTTATTTAGGTGTTGAATCCTGTCCATAATTCCCTTGCCTATTGTAGTAAAAATATCATTAATATTTCACTTTAATAATATAGTGCTCTGGGGTGGAACTATAATAGGATACATTTCCTTCTAAAGAGCTGTACTACACCCCTTAATCATGCTAAATGAATTCATTGTGATTAGTTTTATGAGGCAGGGGCATGAAATTAGAATTTGGCTCATTTGAGAAAAGGAAGAGTTATTTATTTATTTAACTTTTAAAAAAAAGATTTTGTTATTATTGTTGATATAGGTTTCTCCTGTTTACTCTGAAAAAGAAAATGTAACACATTATAGATTGATGTCACCATCACTATCAAAGCTGTAATGAAGGTGGGTGATGTCTGTAACTTTACTCTATACTCTAGTGCTAACATCTAAGGAGGTATCCTTTCTTCCACAGGAGTTTTTGCTGCCTCTCTGTCCCAGTCCTAGGAGTATATTCCTACATCTGGCATCTCCCACCTCATTCTTTGGGGTCCTTCACCAGCCAGTGACCCCATAAAAGATGTTGGAGAAAGGTAGCTCAGAAGAGGGCAAATGATCAAGGAAGATAAGGGAACAAGCTACCTCTTGCCTTCTCATAACTGTACCTTGTTAGGACGATCCATCTGAAGCATGAAAACTTTCCCTCATCTTTCAATACATGTTCTCCTGCTACTTCTATTCAAATTTACCAAGCCTTTTTCAGTCTTCCTGATTCCATGATTGACCCTCTATCCATTATTCCATGCTGCCTTTCAAACTGATGGAGTGTTATGTCAAGAGGAGATAAGCACAGATTGAAGAAAGGTGGATTGGATGATGATATTTTTTAATTTAAATTGTTTTTCAGTGAAAAACATTTTTTTCTCTCCTTATTGAAAAAGACAAACAAAACACTTATAGCAAATATGCACAGTCAAGCAAAAATAAATATAATTCCTGCATTGGCCATGGGTGGGGTAATGACTGAGCACTACCTGACAGCAAAAAGGTATAATATCCAGGTCAAGATAGTTTATCATTTCCCTTCAATCAAAACTCACCACTGCCTAGCTATAGGATTAAGTGAATATTGGAGAATGAAGAGTAATTAAATTCAATTAATTGTATTCATAACTTTTCCCCCCTGAGGCAGCATGGTATAGTGATTGGAGACCTAGATTTGAATTTATGAAGAACTGGGTTTAAATTCTGCCTTAGCCACTTGCTAGTTTATGACTTTGGGGAAGTCATTTATTCTTCTTGGGATCCAGATGCCTCATGAGTTAAAGAAAGGAATTGGAGGAGGTGGTTTTTGAAGGCTTTTCTAGTTCTAGAGCTATGATCCTTGAAATTTCTTATCCCAGGAGTCTATAATCCCCCTTCTGGGAATTCGGAAGCTTAGAGTAAAGAAGCCTAGGTCTTTGCTTTCTTAGTCAAGGACGATGGAATAGGAATCTTAGGGAGGTGGAACATCCAATTCTCCAAATCATTAGTTCTTCAATTCGTTTTTTTTTTCCAGTCAAAGTAAAGCAAAGTTTATTAAAGGTTTGCCATATTGGGTTGACTCTGAAGAAGTCTAACCATTTGTGATGCTTGTGTTGACAAGTGGGGCAGATAGAATCTCAGCTAGACAGAGCCAGAGCTAGACTGAATCTGAACCTCCATTTCTTAATCAAAGAATTAAAGGGATTCCTGGACACCTCCTCCCCACCTCAATACAACAGTTACAAACTCTCAAATTTAGGGACGGATTAATTGACTTGATTTCCTATTGGTTTAGTTTGATCCTTGGTACACACCAAAGCATCTTCCTTCTGTTTTACCACTTTCTCAGTCTCAGGCTTCTGGTCTGACCTTCTAATGTCCATGTGATAGTCTATGTTGTCTGTTCTTGGATCTCTACCCCTATTTTTTATCACATCTAATATGCCAGTCCCCCCCATCCCAGTCCATTTTGCTGTTTCTTTTTTTACCCTCTGATCTATTATCCCCAACTTCACCTCTATTCTCAACCTTTTGAATCAGCATTTCATCTACTTCCTCATACTAGAGGAAATCTTCTTGTTCTTTGAGGTCATTACACCTGTAGACTTTTCTATTTTGAGCAACTTCTCCTATTCTGACCTTTCAGGGTCAAGCATATGCTTTCTGTTCCTGATTCAGTTTCTATACCATTCCTCTGCCACCATCTTTCAAATTAAAATCCATTCAAATATTTGTTCTTTCAATGCTTCCTGTTGTCATCTACCAATATCTCAGTTTGTCCATACACTTTCTTTCCACCTCATCCCTTGACATTAACCTCAGAGAATTTCTGTATTCATATTGACAACTCCTTGAGCAACCTGACCTGGGCTCTCATTTCCTCAATCTCTTCAAACTCAGTGGTTTCCTTCTCTATCTCACTTCAGCCACACACCAATGCAGGTGCCATTTAGATCAATATCACGCAGTTACAACTTTGAGATCCAGAACCTTGACATTTCATTTTATAGTCTTAATCTCCTGTCTTTCTAGCTGTCTTGCATGCATCAGTGGACAAAGCACTGTCTAAGAAAAGCTAGGACCTTTGTTCAAATTTGCCTTTGATCCGCGTGACTTGTGTCATTGAACAATTGTATCATTGAACACCTGGGCATTAGTGTCCTTATAATTTGAGATTCTTAATTGCCCCTGTCTCCTAATGCCTCTTTTACTCTTGAAATTCCTCATCACTACCTTTTCTTTTGTCTTTCCTTGCATTCATTTAAGAAGAGATATGCCTACTCTGCATTAGGATTAATCCCTCTATGTAAACCCTTGATCTCATTTCTTCTTATTTTCTCCAGGACTTTTTTTCCAGCATTAAATCATCCTGTCTTGCATTTTTAATTGTTCCCTCTCCACAGACTCCTTCCAATCTTTCTGCACACGTGCTTAGGTCTTCCCAATCATCTTTGCTGATCATTTATTCAATAGCCTCTAATACTCATTAGAGATATTGGTCTATAGTTTTCTTTCTCTAATTTTTCTCTATTTAGTTTTTAGGACTATATTTTTCTCATGGAAAGAGATCATCTCAAGTCTAATAAAAACCTTCCCATCACATTTCTATTTCATTTTTTTCCTTTCTTTTACTACTGAATTTCTCAAGTTCTTTCTTGCCCCCTTACTCCCCTCCTTCCCTTCCTTCCTTGCTCATTCCCTCCCTCCCTCCTTCCTTTCCTTCCTTCCTTCCTTCCTTCCTTCCTTCCTTCCTTCCTTCCTTCCTTCCTTCCTTCCTTCCTTCCTTCCTTCCTTCCTTCCTTCCTTCCTTCCTTCCTTCCTTTTTTCTTTGTCCTGTTTGTTCAATTGTCATTTCTCTGTTTCTGGTGCATAATTACTCTTTTCAGAGAGATAGAGTATTAAGGGGGTCTGGAGAATGTGGCTAATATTCCCTCTAAATGATCTCATGAACTTGAAGTTCATCAAATACTTACTGTATGGAATAGTAATACATTATTACAAGCATACTGTCCCAACAGGTAAAGGTAACTTTGTAGGACTATTCAATGAACCTTTCTCATTTACATGGGCTCTTGTTTGAGTAACTCATTGATCCATATCTTTTGGTAGTTACTTCAGTTCAGGATCTTCATTGGGTTGGTGCCCTTCTTTAAAAAACTCTTGAAAACATGCTCTCCTACTTTGGGAACTTCACTCCTGCAAGGGCAGAAAACATCTATATCTCAGTAATATTCATTGGTCATCTGTGTTTAGGGAAAGAAACCCAGAATAGGAGAGGTAGTATCAGCCAGTGACTTGAGATCCCTTGTCAGACTCACCTGTTGTTTTTGCTCAGTCATTTCAGTTGTATCTGACACTTTGTGTCCCCATTTGGGGTTTTCTTGGCAAAGATACTGGAGTGGTTTGCTATTTCCTTCTCTAGCTAATTTTACAGATGAAGAAACTGAGGCAAACAAGGTTAAGTGACTGGCCCAGCATCACATAACTAGTATCTGAGGCCAGATTTGAACTCAGGAAGATGTCTTCTTGACTCCAGGCTCAGCACTCTATCCACTGTGTCACCTAACTGCCACATCAGACTTACTTAGGTCAACAAATATTTTTGATGCCATGTGCTTGTAACTGTCATGAACATTGGGTGAGATGAGGGAATGGAGAGAAGGTGAAGGAAGGGTTTTTGTTGGAAGGTGAAGGAAGGGTTGCCAGTGACTGGGTACCAGAAGTAATCTATCTTCACTCCTTATAAATCTCAGAATGGGCAGCTCTTCATGCTTTAGTTATCAACAAGTTTTGGCACGGTCCTCAGCCATTGCATTTATGAGACTAAATTGGAGTCACTGGTTGCATGTGACTGAATGTGCCCACCTCCTTGAATGCTACATGGGATGACCCCTTGCAACATGGCCATAACTGGTCATATGTTCTTCAAATTTGTCATATTTTTCAATCTCCCACAGCAACTGAAAGATCTTCACACATGTATTGATTTACCTGGGGGATCCGGTTATGTGAAGATGTTGGTGAATAATCCCAGTAATTGGCATCCAAGATTTTTAGATAGGAGATATCATATCTTAACTTGTGGTCTCTTGTCTCAAATGGATTTCTTGCATTAGGAAATTATGCTGCTGTACCAATTTATAGCTTGTGAATTTCATATTTAAACTTGCTTTAAATCAATATAATAGTTGAACTCATGGAAGAATTATTGCAAAGCAAAGAGAATTCACTCTATATTGAGATATATTCTATGGCATCCAAACTCCTAAACCAGAGTCAGAAAGATTTTTAGTAAAGAAAGAGGAAGCAATATTGGGTCTCTAACCACTTTGTATCAGGTCCTTCTAATTCAACCACTATCATTTGCTGAGTGCCTGCTAGATGCTAGGTTAAATGCTGAGAAAAAGAGACACAAGGAAATAATCCTTGCCTTTAAGGGGTTTACATTGTCCTGATTGACAATCCATTCACAAGATAAATGCACCAAGGAGTTTGAGCAGGAGTTAGTACTGACACAGGCTAAGTGAGGAGGTTGAGAAAAGGAATCTTTGAAAAAGTTTGAATCTGAGCTGAACCTCAAAGGAGGAAGAGAATTTTGAGGACTGGAGATGAGGAGAGAGTTCAGTCAAGACATGGGGACTGACATGTGCCAGTACTTATAGGCAGAATGGAATGCTGAGATATGGGAGCCAAGAATTTCTTTTTTATATGTATAACCTAGCATGCTTGAAGGAAAGTATTATGAAATGAAACTGGAAAATTGGAGCAAGATTATTAAACAATTTAAATGCCAGACTGTGGAGGTGCTATTTTATCCTAGGGACAGTAGGGAGCCGTTGAAGTTTTTTGAGTAGGGCTGTGACACAGTCAGCTCTGTGGTTTAGATTTATCATTTTGGCTGCCCTGTGGAAAACAGATGGAAAAGGAAAGCAACTGGAAGACCGAAGACCCATTTCTTAATATCTCTACTTCCTTGCTCAGGGAGATGCTTCATCATAAGGAATGTTCATAATATGTAATGAATTATAGCAAAGATAATAAAAAATGATGCCTTCTAAACAGCGTGTAGCAGAAATCATGAATCCATTTTTTAATTTCTAAATAATTAAAAGACCACTGGTGTTTTGGATAATTGGTATATATTTTCAAAACCAAAAACTCAAAGAAATTTTGATTGTAGGCAACATCTGAAAAATAATACCATCCAAATGTCCATCACCCTCAGCACATTTCTGAGCACTTAGAAGACTTTCCATTTTTCAGTGCTTAGTGCTCTGTATTTATTTATTACTTTTTGTAAGGTTTTATGAAATTAAAAAAACAAAAACCAACTAGATTATAATCTCCATGTGGGGAATGGGGTAGAAGGGAATGTTGAGGAAGGATGATAGCAATCAAACCAGATTTACTCATAATTAAAACAGATCTACAACTTATCTTGAACTTAAATAGTCTTAAGGCATTTCCTGAGGCACCAAAAGATGAAATGACTTGCCTAGGGTCACATAGCATCTATGTCTCAGAAGTAAGACTTGAGTCCAAGTCACTTATCCAGGCTGTACATCACATGATCTTCTAAGACTCTACATTTAAGAACAGTTGATGAACTGTTTTGGTAGAGGGAATTTCCTCATCAGGAGTTCCTTGTACATGTGAAATAAAATCTAAAATAAAAAAAATCTAAAATAAAACAGACTTTCATAGCACCCTGTACATCAACATAATATAAGAAACACAATGGCTTGGTGGAAAGACTAAAAAATGAGAAACAGAAGACTTCAGCCCTGCCTCTTGGAGACCTTGAGCAAATCAAATCAAACCACCTCTGTGGACCTCATGTCCTCAGTTTTTAAACTGAGGGGTTAGACTAGGTGATCTCTAAGGCCCCTCCTATTTCGAGGTCTCTGATCTCATGTGGCAGTTTGATCAGCACACAGTTCTTTGCTTGACTAGATAGATAGCTTTGTGTCTTATTTATTCATTTATATATGTGTGTATACATAACTATACAAACACACATACATAAATGATACATGTCTGCCAATTCTTCTTAAAGGAAAAGGACACCAACTAGATGTAATAAACTTGCATTACTCACCTTACAGGATTCAATAATAAGCATTTATTAAGCACCTACTTTATACAAGGACCTGGGCATAGAAAGACAAAAATGAAAGTCAGTGCCTGCTCTTAAGGAGATTGTATTCTATAGGAGGATACAGATATAGATATGTAAGTATAGATATATAGAGATGGATAGATATATATGTGTATTTGTGTATATATATGATATAGATGGGATATAGATATATAAATATTGATATGAATATAGATATTAATATGATATAGCTCTATATTAATATGAATATAAGTATAGATATGGATATATATATGACATAGATATAAATATATCTATTTATATCTACCTCTCCCAGTACGTAAAGACAAGTTGGTAGGTCTTCTTTCAGTATATGAGAGGCTCAAGGAGGTTCAATGATTTGCCAATGGCCATATAACAAATATTCCAGAGCTGAGCTCAATCAATCGGTAAGCAGTTACTAAGCACCTACTGATGGGTTTATAGGTTTGGAGTTGGACCCCTTAAACTTTCCCACAGTGGTGTAAGACCAAGTCTTTGTCTTGAACTTTCCCACACAACCCAGCCCCTGAACCCATTCCCTGGCATTCACCTGAGGCATATGATCCATCGCAGTCTATCGAATATTCAACAATCCTTTTAACTGTCTTTTCGTTGTGGCCCAACCACTTAACTCTTTTCATTATCTGTATCTGGCCCACGACAAGTGGCAAGTGTACTTGCCACTCCTTAATCCATTCTAGACCTTCCCACAGTCTTTTTCTGCATCAGTTCCATCCTCATTCAGTTAGAAGATTTACTAGAATTCTTGCCCCCCACCCCCAACCAGTGTTATAATAAAAACCTCACTACTCTGACTGAAGGAAGGTTTGAGTAGTCAAATTCTTTCAAGGTAGACCCATCCTATACCCTGGCATTTTGGGGTTCCCAGAACTCCAAACCACAAAACTACTGCATTCCAGGCACTGTACTAGGCACTGAGGATATAGAGACAAATAAGAAATAGTCCTTGACTTTAAGGAGTTTACATTCTTTAGGGATGGGGGGATCTCTCTCTCTCTCTCTCTCTCACACACACACACACACACACACACAGAGGTATATACAAATTTGTTTTTGTCAACTCTAATGATTACTACCTGATATCATTACTGACTTTGGGCAAGCTAGTTAATCTTCCTGGGCCTCAGTTTCCTTATTTGTAGAATGAGAGAATAGATTGGTCAGTCAATCAGTAAGCATTTGTTAAGTGCCTCCTCTCTTCTAGTCCCTATGCTGGAAACTCATAATATAAAGAAAAAATAAATTAAACAATCTCTGCCCTTCACATTCTATCAAAGGGCTACATACAGAATAAATATAACATGAGGGATTTTTTTGGGGGGGGATACTAATAGATGAATGCACATTTCCTAATCTTAGGTCTCACACTCTTTCCAATATACAACACTGCTTTTTCAAAGGTACCATCCCCATTTTTAGATAAGTGGAGTTATACTTTTGAAATTCAATGGACTTGAGATTTCACTAGTGTAACTATTCCCCTCACAAAGAACTCCTCCTAGGCATCTGATCCCATTCAATTCTTAGAACCCATTCAAAACTCTGGAGACAAGAAGTAGAAAATGAACATAGATCTTTAGTTGGAAGGGACCTCAGAGACCATCTAATCCAATTCTTATTTAACAGTTAAAGAAACTGAGACCCAGAGAGAAGAAATGAGCTAAATTCAAATTGCAAACTTAGTAGAACTGGAGAATTCAAACTTTAGTGCCAAAACTCCAATGTCCATGCTCTTTCCACTCTGCCACAATGTGAAAACACATTTTTCTGTGTGAAAAATTTCCTTTTTCACTCTCCTCTGCCACCCCAGTTTTTAGTGGTTTTTTAGATTATCTCATAAGTATAAAGACTTCTGGACTTGGAAACAGGAAGATCTGACTTTAAATATTTAAATGCCTCAAATATTAGCTATGTGATTCCGGACAAGTCATGTAACCATTGTCTGCCTCAGTTTCCTCTTCTGTAGAATGAGCATAATGATATTACCTATTTTTCAGAGTTTTGGGGCGAGAATTAAATGAGATATTTGTAAAGCACTTTGAAAATCTTAAAATGCTAAATAAATGTGATTATTATTATTAATATTTGATGGTGCAGTAGAGCTGGGCTTGGAGTCAGGAAGACTCATCTTTATGTGTTCAAATCTGGCCTCAGACACTACCTGTGTGACCCTGGACAAGTCACTTAACCCTGTTTGCCTCCATTTTCTCATCTGTAAAATGAATTGGAGAAGAAAAAGACAAACTGTTCCAATATCTTTGCCAAAAAAATCCTACATGGGACCACAAAGACACTGAAAAAAAAAGCCAAAGCAACAATATTCTTCTTCACATAATTCCAGTAGAGGATAAGTTCCTTGAGACCAATGACTATTCTTTTTTATCTTTAAATTGCCACCTTCTTGCACATAGTAGGTGTTCAATAAATGTCTATTAAAGTCAATTTCCATTTTTTCCTAAAGAATAAGGTAAATAATGAAGAAGTATTAGCCGAGCATTTGTTGAACACTCATTATATTCCAGGTCCTGTTTTAGGAGATAAAGACAAAAATGAAAATTTAACCCTTTCCTCAAGGGACTTATATTCTAAAGAGAGACAACAAAAATATGCAAATTTATGCAGAATTTCTGCAAAATGAATACTGTACAAGGTAGTTTTTGGCTGGAGGGCACAAGCAGCTGAGGGAATGAGGAAAGCACTCTTATAGAAGGTAGCACATGAGCTGAATGTTGAAGGAAACCAAGGACTCTGAGAGGAAGGAGGACATTCCAGACATGGGGGACACCCAATGCAAAGACATACTCTCCAGTGTGCAGAAAATGCATTGTTTTTATCTCTTTCCCAGTGTTCTTCATCTGAGATCCCCTTGATTTTCACATACATAGTTCATCAAGTGCTCTCTTCTCCACTGAAATCTAAACTCCTTGAAGACAGGGTCTATGTTTTTTGCCTTTGTATCTCCAGTGCTTAGCACAGTTCTTGGTAAGAGCTTAACAAATTCTTGTTGACTAACCCAGTGGTCCTCTGATTTATTTATTTGTTGTAAATGCTGGATGTAAGAGACTAAGGACTTTGGGGAGGGGCATTAAAGGTGTCTAGTAAATTGTCTTTGGCTAAGTGAAGGTAATTCAGAGATTGAGGGATTTGAGAGATTGAGAGATTACAGAATCCAAACCATTTTGATGCTGTTGAGTTGTTTCAGTCATATCCTACTCTTCAAGACCCTATTTGGGGTTTCTTGGCAAAAATACTGGAGTGCTTTGCCATTACCTTCTCCAGCTCATTTGACAGATGAAATAACTAAGTAGAACAGGGTTAATTAACTTGCCCAAGGTTTCCCAGCTAGTAAGTGTCTGAGGCCAGACTTGAACTCATGAATACGTGTCTTTCTGATTGCAAGTCCAGTGCTTTGTCCACTGTGATACCCAACTGCCTAGCCTCATTTTATAGATAAGAAAACATTGACCCTAACAGTTGAAGTGACTTTCACTGGGACACACAGGTTGAAAAGCAGGGCTGAGATGGGAACTCAGCTTCTCTAAATCCAGAGCTGATGTTCTTTCTGCTACCATGGCTTTATAGAATCTATATCAAGTACAAAATTTAAAAAAAAAAAACAATTACAATTCTCAGAGTCCCTCAGTTAAGAAAACTTTGAGAATTTGGGCACGAGTTCAACTTGCTACTTTATTCTAAATTCATATTTATCTCTAGCTAACCCTTGGCCTCTTTATGATTGAAACCAAACTTTGGGTTACAAAAAAATGATGGCATAAGGAAATGGAAAGAGCACATTATAAAGTCTTTTAAAGGGCAGACATATTGACAGGAAGATAGAGAAAGAGTAAAGCTTTTCTTGAAACTCCCTTAGACCATAGAAAGATGGGTTTCATCTAGAGACTCCAATACCAAGATGCTCACTGCGGGTCATTGCTCCTCCTTGACATCTCCCTTCTCTGCCATATTGTAGTTCTCCTTTTAGTTTCTCCCTTTCATTGTTTTTTACCACTAATTACTTCAGGCTCAGCTTGTTAATTTGTGAGTGAGGATGAGAAGTTTGATCCCACTGTTACTATTGCTCAGCTACTGAGGACCCTATCACTTCATAGCAGTCTTTTTCCTGCAGACTGTGTCTCTTTAAAACTCCAGTGACTGACTCAATTCCATCTTCCAACTCAAAGATCTCATGGTCCTAAGTCAATTCTCAGGGATGAGTGGGGAATGTTTGTGTATTTCAAGTCCCAAGATGTCGCTCTTTTTCCCGATCCCTATTATATATGGAAAGTACTTCACAAAAGTGGATGGATTATATAAACGCTAGCTATTATTATCATATCATCATGACAATTTTTGTTGTTATTATGAGAAACCAAGATGTTTACTGCATTTTGCAGACATTCATTAAGTGTAATTTATCATAGTAGGAAGAGAATACTTAACCATAGTCTGAAGGACGAGCACCATGGTACAGGTTAATGAGCACTGGCTTTGGATCTCTAGATCTAGAATTTGGGGTTTAAATTCTTCTTTGAAGATTATTACTAGTCTGAGCTTGGGCAAATCATTTACTTCCCTGGACTTTGGTTTTTTGGTCTATAAAATAAGGGGGTTTGGCTAATAATTGTCTAATGTCTCCTCTTGGTGTTGTGGTTTGTTCATTCTCCAAGAGGACCATGATATCGGGAAGATGATGCCATGACTTGGAAGTGAATTGGATTTAAGTGAGGGAGGGCTGTGCAAAGTCCCCAGCCTCACTATCTCCTCTAGAGTCATCTGGGCTCAGTGATCAGATACAGATCAGGATGACTGGAGATGGCCCCCTAGGCTATACTTGTGTCCTTAGAAGATGATATCAATTAGAGACAGAAGCTGTGATTTCATAGCTCCTTCCATTTCATCATAAGGATGAGACTTAAACATTAAGACTATGCCCCCTTTAAGAATGATTTTCCTTTTTTGATCTATTACATATAGTGAAAGCATAGGGAATAGTGAGTGGACCTGTAATTTCATTGGAATAGGAACTCCTGCAATGCAGACCTTGACTTTTCAGCCTTAGAAAGTTGCCAGTGCAACTGAGAGGTTAAGTGACTTTCCCATGGTCACATAGCCAGTATATCTAAAGAACAGGACTTGAATCCAGGTCTTCTCAGTTCTAGGATGAGCTCTCTATGAACTGTACCCTGATTGCCTCTCAATTTGTCATTTAAGCAGGTGAGACACAGAAGTGATTGAACATGTAATCATAGGTAGTTAAATTAATGAGTCAACAGGATGGAGAATGGGGCAAGGACGAGCCATGAAGGGTTCAGTGAACCCGAAGTTTTATTTGAACTTGAGTCTTTCTGACTCCAGTCCAACACTCTATCCATGTTGCCGTTCAGCCTGCTTTTGTATGGAGGAGTTGTGAGGGAAGAGACAGACAGACAGAAAGGCAGAGTCAGAGACGGACACAGTCAGAGACAGTCACAGGAAGAAAGAGGCAGACATGCAGATAAAGACACAGAGAGACAAATATACACAGAGATAGAGGCAGTCACAGACAGAGACAAATAGGCAGGCAGACAGATAGAGACAGAGACACACAGAGAGATAGGCACATGGAGAGACAGACATGCAGAAAGACAGACAAGCAGGCAGGCAGAGACAGAGAGAGAGAGACAAACATACAAAAAGAGATAGTCACAGAGAGAGAGACAGACAGGAAGGCAGGCAGAGATGGAGACACACAGAGAGATAGATACTCAGAGAGGCAGAGACATGCAGAAGGACAAAGAGACAGATAAGTAGGCAGATAGAGATAGGGAAAGACAAAGCCAGACACAAAAAAGGCAGAGATACTTACAGAGAGGCAGAAACAGACTGGAAGAGGGTGAGAGACAGAGAGACAGAAACATAGAGAAAGAGACAAAGACAGACAGGCAGTCAGGTAAACAGAGACACGGAGACATACACACAGAGAGACACAGAAAGACACGCAGACAGAGAAAGAGACACAGAAAGAGGGAGGAAGATGTGAACACCCTACAGTTATGATGAGGGGTAAATTAAACTGATTCAAGAGTGGGTAGTGGCCAGGGTCCTGGTGCTGCCAGCCTCCTATGAGGCATACAAGTCCTGAGGAAGTAGCAAGGGGTTCAGCACCTGTGAGGCAGGAAGCAGCCTTGGCTCCTCATCCCTTACAAATAACTTTTTACTCACATCTTCCCTACATGCTTTGATTGTGTTTCAGAAGTATGCTATCTTTTGTAAATCATAATTTGTTTGAACTTCGAATATATTCCCGTTAATTGTTACATAAAATAACAAAATTAAAGGCAATTTGTCATCCTCCAAAAGCGTCTGCTCCATTACTTCCTAATGAATAGGGAATGAGCATTCCTTATTGCTTCTGGTGCTTTTTCATCTTTGTCAGGGCTTTCATGATCTCTTTTAGTTCTATATAGATCACTTAGAGGACATCTGTATCATTAGTTTTCTGGAACAGGAAAATAAACACAAACACATTAGCCTCCTCCTACCTTGTACTGGTGTGGGGAGCTTAAAGTCATTTTCTAGAAAGGGAGTTCTTAACCTGTTTTTGTCTCCTGGATGAAACTTATAGTTCCTTAGAGTTCCTTTCTCAGAATTCTGTTTTTACATGCATAAAGTAAAATACATAATATTGCAATGGTCTATCTATTCATCTATCTATCCATATGCCATTTATTCTGTCCATCTCTATCCATCCATCCATCCATTTATCTCTATCCCATTCTATCTATTTCCATCACCTATCCAGTCCATTTTATCTATCATATCTATCCATCTGTCTGTCTATCATGTATCTCTCTGTCTATCTGTGTATCAGTCTGTTGGTTTGTCTCTTTCTTTTTATCTATCCATCCATCTCTATCCCATTCTATCTATCTCTATCTCATTCTCTCTATCTTTCCATCTTATCAATCCATCTGTCTATCCCACCTATCTATCCATCTATCTATATCTATCTATTTATCTATCTATGTATCTATCATTCATCTAGTTCATTACTTCAGATTAAAAATCTGTAATCTAAAATTTTTCAAATTCATTTATGCTAAGGGGCTCCCATTAAGCCATCATAGGCAAAGAGAATACTACCAGAGGGACCTCGCTATCCTCCCTGCATGTCCAAACTATAGGAAGGAACAAGTTGACTGTCCTTATCATATTTGGAGCATGTAACTATAATATAGAACCCTGGATTTAAATTCTTATGCCATTGTGGTGTGTGACCAGGTTATGATAAAAAAGGAACAGAATGACCTTCAGAATGGCAGCTGTCCAAAGCCAGAGTTTTTGCCATGAAGTCTTGAAAAATCACAGGTTAGAAGAGACATCAGTAGCCACCTAGTACAATCAAAGGAGTCTGCACCATTGCATACATGACAAGTGGCCATCCAGTCTTTGCTTGAAGATCGTCATGGAGAGGGAACTCATGACATCTGGAGGCAGAATTAGGAGAAACCAGTGTCTTGAAAGCCAAGACAGAAGAGTAAAGTATGAGGAGGAGATATCACTCAAGGGAATCCAAAGCTGCAGAGAGGTCAAAGAAGATGAAGACATGGGGGATAAAATAGAATGCTCTTCTAAGATCTTTTCCAGGTCTAATTTCTCTAGACCTATATTACCCTCATGGACAACTGGATTTATCTTACTTTGGTCAACCCTCCATTAACTCAATCAATAATAGCCATAATAGTAACAAGATAAATAGATCCACACCTACATTTATCCATATATCCATATATATATACACACATATGTATCTATACATATACACATGTGGGTGTGTATGTATAGAAGCAAATTGTAGTTGATGGAGAGCTGGCTTTGAAGTCAGGAAAACTTGGAATCAAGTCACATCCCTGATACCTATTAGCTGAGAGATCCTAGGCACGTGTTCATCTCTTGATATTTTAAGTAAAATTTTAGGAATAGATGTTGCAGAACAGGAGCCAATGGATGAAGGGAATTTTCTCCCTGGAAGTTCCTTATACTAACAAAACAAACGCATTCATATATAAATACACACATGTGTATGTACATATGCAAAGCAAATTTTATGTGTGTGTATATATTAATACACATATATATATATATTCATAGTGATGTTATAATGCAGTTAAATGACACAGTAAATAGAAAGCCAGGCAGACTCAGGAACACTTGAGGCATTTGCTAATTTAATGACTCTGGCAGGTCACTTAACTTTGCAGTGCTCTAGACTAGACTAGGCAATTGATGGGTTACAGAAAGACGTCTTAGGTGGCAGGAGTTTGCTTGTCCCCATACTGAGAGGGAAAGTTCTGAGTAAATAAATGTGGTGGGGAGGAAGAGAGAGAGAGAAAGAGAGAGAGAGAGAGAGAGAGAGAGAGAGAGAGAGAGAGAGAGAGAGAGAGAGAGAGAGAGAGGAGAGAGAGAGAGAGAGAGAGAGAGTTGATGTAGTCATATTTCTTTGTTTCTAGTTTCCCAATAGGGAATTATTCCAAATATACTGCATATCATTGATAGTATCATTTCTAATGTAATAGCTAGAGGCAAGGGCAGTTTTTAAGTAGTTAGGTCAAAACACATTTAGAGTAGTATACACTCAGACTGATGATCATTAGATGGATTCATTAGTATTCCAGAAACTGATAAAAGACTACATAGTATGTGTATACTATATTTTTATATAACATATAATATATATAAAACACTATAATGGAACCGGTTGTTATTATCACTATAATATTGCAATATTATTATACCTAGTAAGGAAATTGAATTTCATAAATTATAGATTAAGGACTGGAAGAAACCTAAGATGTCATCTACACCATCCTCCTTATTTTACAGGTGAGGAAACTGAGTCCCAGAGAATTGAAGTGATTTATTTGCCCAAGATCACCCAAGAAATGAGTAATAATGGTAGGATTCAAACTCAGTACCCATAACACCAAGGGCATTACTGCATATTCAGATCTCTTTCTTTCTCTTCCTTCCTTCCCTCTTTTTCTTTTCTTTCTAGCTGTTTCTGCCACACTATGGTAGTTGCTGGATCATTCTCCTTATGTCTTAGGTAGGAGAGCTGCCTGAGAGTATGGATGAGATAGGGAGTGGCATGAGGGTCAAAGTCTCACCGCTGACTTCGTTGGCAGCTGGCTGACATGATAGAGTCAGGCAGTCAGAGGGAAGCCTTGTATTAGCCTGGAGCTCTGCTGTGTTTTGAAAATTTCAGCCTCAAGGATGCTTTTGGGTGGTCCTCACTGTAATAGCTAATGGTTGTAACTGAGTCTGGAGGTAAAAAAGGGATGACCATAGGGAAGGTATTTTTCTCAGAAGATTTCATTCTGTGTTTAGGATGCATTCACATGGGCAAGTGAACTGAAGAATGGAGGCCATCCTCTAAAAAATTTAGACCTTCCAATGCATACCCTGATTTCATTATCTAGACCTTTGCAACAAATATTTATTGTTTTGATTAAAATTATGCTACCTCTGTTATTTTTCAAAGACACTGCTTTTCCTTGTATTTTGATTTCATGCATGTGTTTCCTAATCTGAATTGTAAGTTTTTAGGCATAGATACCAACCTTCTAATTCTGTCATACCTCCAGAGCCATAACTACCTTTTTTATCTTTTGCCTAGGGCAAAGGTAAGGCTAGATTCCCTGGAATGTGGCCTCACTTCATGGCAACCAACTTTCTGCACTGCTAATGAACTGACCCCCCTTCTTGGACTATTGAGAGCACTGTTGTATGGATGATGTAGGGAGGAGGGGTACCCCAGCAACACAGAGCTTTCTCAGCTGCTGGCTAGAGGAGAAGAATCTTCTCTCTCTGATAATACTATTCTATCCTTTAAATGACCCCCACCCTGAGACATACCCAGTGATCCTACACCAGGTCAGATCTGTGTATCTCTCATCCTGGTTTATTAGAGGATTTTGCATCCAGTAGGAACCCAAGAAAGGTTTGCTAAATGAAAAAATAATAAATAAACATAAGTCTCTCAAATTTCTATTAAGCAATATAACAGCACCAATAAATTAGTTGAACTCTCCCAGAAGTCAGAACTTGGAGACTTAGTAAAATCCGGGTAGCCTAGAATTATTCTTAACACATTTTCTAAGGCCTGTTCCTTCTACAACCCTGATGTGCCCAAAAGGCCCATTTACACTGATCTGGGTGATACTCTCTGAAAAATTCAGCCAAGCCTACACAGTGACTTCTTCCATCTGTCTAGGAGGCCATCACCTATTCACCTATTAGTCTCAGAAAGGATCCCTTTCCATCTTTAAGCCAACTTCTTCTGACAGAGAATTCATGTTTTTAAATTTGGGAAATCTATACACCTGCTAGATCTGAAGTGTGTGTGTGTGTGTGTGTGTGTGTGTGTGTGTGTGTGTGTGTGTGTTTCCTATCACTTTCTTTTCCTTCTACCTTATTTGTAGGCCTTCAGGGCTAGGACCAAATCTTCTTTAATTCCTTGAAATGTGGCAAGGAAGCTGTCAGTGCTCAGCAGATAATAAGAGTTCTCGTTGAGCCACACAGGGTGAGAAGCTGGCCGTGGAACAAGGATAACTCTGTCACTTCCTTTGGTAGAATCACTTTTCAGCACTTGATTTCATGGCCTGCTAGCAGAATAATTTCCATCTGGTTTCAGATGTGGGTAGATGGGGGGAAGGGACCCATCATAATGCCAAGCCTTATTGCTCACTCCCCAATGAGCTATTGAATCTCTTCTAATTCAGATGGAGCTGGGTGGGCTGCTTCCCTTCACCCTTGGCATTTCTGCTTTTTTTCCTCTTTTCTCTCTTCTTGAGAATAACCCAGAAAGGAGAGCCAAGCTCTCTGACTGGCAGCTCCGGAGATTCAGTCAACATAATGACTACTTGTTCCATATGATTCTCAACCTTTCAAGAGTGGGAATTTTATGAGGCAACATGGTGTAGTGGAAAGAGGGCTGGGCTTGGAGTCAGGAAGATATGCATTCATATCTCACTCCTGATATTTACTAGCTGTGGGACCCTGGTCAAGTGCTCCGAACCCTGGTTTCCTTATCTGTGAAATTAGAATGTTTGACTGGGTGGCCTCTCAGGACTCTGAAACTTCTAAATAGGGTCACAGTCCTATGACCAGATTACTTCTGAGGTCTCCTTTAACTCCAGATCTGAATTAAGTCAGACCATTCTTGACTACACATGATCCTATGAATTAAGTGAAAGCATTCCTGACTACACATACAGGATGACCCCAAAGCTAAGCTCTTAAGGCTTAAAACTACACTAAATCTTCTGAGACACCCAATATTCTCACATTACTTCAAGTAGAAATCTAGCTGAAAGTGAATGGAAGTCTGAAGACCATTCATCAAGGAAGCAACAAATATACATTAAACATCAACTATTTGCCAGCCATTATAGTAGTTATTAGGAATGCAAAAAAAAATTCAAACAATATTTGCCCTCATGGAGATTACATTTTAACAAAGGGGACAATAGATACACATACACATACACACACACACACACGTATAGACAAGATACATAAAAAGTTCATATGAGGTGGCATGAAAGTGAAATAATGATAGAAATAATAACAATAACTAGCATTTTTATAGCACTTTAGAGCTTGAAAGATGCTTTACAAATATTATCTCATTTTATCCTCACAATAACTCAAAGAGGCAGGTGCTATTACTATTCCCATTTTACAGATGAGGAAACTGAGGCAGAGGATTGACTTGTGTATGCACATATATATAGTATATGTGCCTATATATGTATATGTTTGTGTGCATATACATAGATACATCTGTATAGACATATAAATATATACATACATACATATATGTAAAATGTACATGCAAAACAGATAAAAGGTGATCATCCTAATATGGAAAGATTAAGAAAAGCTTTATGGAAAGAGTAACACCTGCGTTGAGCCTTGCAGGTACATGGAAGTGAGGAAGGAAAGCATTTCAAGTATATAGGAGCAACACATGAGGAACTGTAAGAAAATCAACATGGCGGGGCTATAGTGTATGTGAAGGGCCAAAATGGGTAACAATGTTGGAAAAGAAGACAGAGAGAGAAGGAACAGTAATACCCTTCCTGTCTTAGCCTACTTAGCCTTACATAACATCATATTTCTCAGGTTGTTCCACATTGTAAGGAGTGTATTAGTCTCCTTGCCTTGCTAAATGAAGTCTTCAGGAAGCTCAAAACCTCCTGGAAAATCTGAGTCACCCTGTCAGGGTAAGACCACAGGGCCTAACCCTTTTCCCCCACCTCAGGGAGTTTGGATATCATCTATATGCCAGTTCTTCAGAAGTCTCCCCCTTCCTCTCACTAATGTGAATCAGCAATGGTCTTCAAGTCCAGATTCCTGGATCTCTGATAGGCAGACAAGAATCCTTTAAAAACTCGTGAGACTTACTGGACTGGGTGGAGAAGTTTCTCCATTCTCTCTGGGATCTTTTCAGTTCTACCTGAGAGCCCTATTTTTCTTCCTGACTGCCCCTGATTTTGTTAGTATCTCCCCTAAATTAATCTGTCTTTACTGTCTTCTTATGAGCTCCTTGTTTCTTTGTACCGGGTCTTTACTTTTGTAAAACTTCCTAAGTCTCTATTAAGACACTCATGGCTCTCACTCACACACATCTCATAAAATACCTGGCTTCTTTTAAAGACAGCTTGACAGATTGATTTCAGAAAAACCTGGAAAGATTTACATGAACTGAAGCAAAATGAAGTGAAATTAACAAAACCAGGAGAATGTTGTGTATATTACGAGTTCCATGAAGAATTGTGAATGGCTTAGCTCTTCTCAACAATATAGTGATTCAAGAAAATCCCAAAGTCTAATGATGAAGTATATACCCTCCATCTCTAGAGAAAGAACTCATGATATTTGAATAGAGACTGAAGTGTGCTACTTTTTTATTTTCTTTCTTTGATTCTTTTTCTTTTACTTGAGTCTTCTCATACAAAATGACTAACATGGAAATGTTTTACATGGTTGCACATGTATAACCTATATCTGGTTGCTTATTGTCTCAGGGACAGGGAAGGGAAAAGAGGGGATGATGGAATTCAAAACTTAAAAAAAGATGTCAAACATTGTTTTAACAGGTAGAGGGAAAATAAAATATATATTAAAAAAGAAAAAAAAGCATAGTTTGATGGTTACCCCTTATAGCAAGTGTTCTTAACTTTTTTGGTGTCATAGAACCCCTGGGCTGTTTGGAAAAGCTATGAATCCCTTGTCAGAAACATGATTTTAAATGCATAAAATAAAACACAGTGAATTACAAAGGAAACTGGTTATATTGAAATATTTATTTTTCTAAAGTTCAAGTCCTGGGGCAGCTAGGTGGCACAATTGATAAAGAACTGGACATGGAGTCAGGAGGATCTGAGTTCAAATGTGATTTCAGACACTTACTAGCCATATGACCCCAGAAACGTCACTTAACCTTAATTGCTCCCCCCTCACCCCCGCCCCCCCCCCCCCACCAAAAAAACAAACAAAAATAAGTGTCCCAGATTCAGAACTCTTGCCCATGATTTATAGGATCCATTTCCTGAGGCCCTTTCAAGGGTTAGTATCCTCTCCCTCACTTTCCAAAATTATTTTGCAGAAAATATACACTGGTAATAGTCTTAAAATTCATAAAGTATATTTTATGTGAGAAGCAGAGTAGCATAATGGAGAGAGAGCTAGCCTTTAAGAGTTCAAGTCCTACTTCTGATAAATACTGTAATGACCCTGGGCAAGTCACTTAACTACTTATTACCCCTACTAACTTCCTCAGGGGTCTTCTGACTTCTCCTCCTCCTCCTTCTCTTCCGCCTTCTCATTCTTGTTCTTCTTGTCCTAGACTTCCTCCTCCTTTTTCTTTTCTCTTCCCTTCCTAGTCCTTCAGTAAAAAGTCCTTACTTCTGACAAATAAGTACAGTCCAGCAAAAAAAGTTTGGCTGTGTCTGAAAACATATTGATGGCGCTTTCCCTGATTCAATGACAGACTCCTAGAATACACTGTATAAATTTCTTTTCAATCCTTAAAATAGGAGAAATGCCTAAAGATTGTACTACATGGACAATTTTCTAGCCATAAGACAATTAAGCTGTCTCTTCCATTGAGTACCCAAAGTGCTGACTGTTCCACAAATCATTAGAGAGTTTTAAACATTGAGCTAAAACAGTAGAGAGGGGAATTGTTCAGAGCACAATCTAAACCAGATTGAGTTGCTCCAAGAAAGAGGAAAGTCTATTTCTGTGAGTCTGGGAAAGGGAAGTGAGCCTGGGAGAGGACTAACCAGGACTAGCAGGGGGGGTGGGGGTGGGGGGTTGGGAAGGGGGGAGGGAGGTGCTGCATGTAGTTAAAGAAGAATATGAGGTGAGGCTGTGGATGTCAGTCACCATGAAAAGCAAGCGTGGAATCACTTCTCTTATGTCAGTGCCTTAGATCAAAACCACATTTTCAACCAGAAGAGTTGAGCCCTTAAAGTAGCCACTTCACTATCAAAAGCAAGATTTAGTTTATTTCAAGAGACTAATGAGAATTTGAAAAGGAAAATCATTGTGCCTCAGTCCTGATTACTTAAATACTTTCTAAACTTGGCTGCTTAATTGAATGTTGCAAATGACAGGCTCACTGTGTTTTTTCTGAAAATTTTTTTTTTTTTTTTAGTCCTTGTACAGGTGCTGCAAAATATGGAGTGGGCCAGTCACAAAATAAGCTGCTAATGAATTTTGTACAGGGGCTTATGGGGCTTTCCAGGGCTCTGGAAACTTACTTTATGAAATAATAAATTTGGGTTTTATTTAAGTCCATATCCTCACATTAATAAGTTTATTAGTAAGTTAAATTAGTGCTTCATAATGACCCATTCACACTTATACAATAATCTCAAGGAGAAAAAGGATCCTTCATATCATATGATCTAATCCCAGCAACCCTGTAAGATTAGTTGTACAAAAATCATTGTGCCCATAGTACAGGTGGGAAAAATAAGACTCAGAGAACATAATCCGCAAAGTCATCCACTTGGTATATAGCAAGCCTGGGACTCATAATGTAGATGGCAGAATTGTAGATTTAGGGATTCATAGAAAAAGAGGCTTTAATACTCAAAAGATAGGACTGCAATACACTAGATTGTATTTCCTCAGGCCTTAACCCATTCTCTTGTAGTAAATTGGAATCCTAGTAGAGGAGCCTATGATGAGGATACCATAGCAGCATAGATTTACCCTGGAAGGGAATTTTGGAGTTCAGTTCAATTCACTTGTTGAATACATGAAGAAACTGAGAACCAAAGAGGGTTAGAAGTTACTATGAGGTTACAAAAGTAGTAAGTGGAAGAGTCAGAATTTAATAATCAAAGAGTCCTTTGTCTCTAAGTCTTGAGTTTTTGCTACTTCCACTGATCAGGTGCTTCTGCTATCTAGCTTTTCACCCTTTCAATATATATCACAATCCATAAAAACCAAAGCAATGAAAAAAGTGAAGATATTTCTGCATGACATAATCTCATGGAATTTGCTAAGTTTTAAAATTTTATCCGACTACCTTACACAGTGAATCACACTAGTGTGTGTCTCTTTTTTCTTTCTTCCTAAACCCCAGTCAGTCAAGATAGCAGGAAAATGTTCTGTCCTTTATTGGTACCCAGTAAATACTTGTTAAGTGGATATACAAACGTATTATGATCATTGAATCAGAAGCTTTCACATGATGTGAAGAGTTTGGGTGTCCTTTGAAGGATTTCTCACTTCAGCTCATTGCTTCCATCTACTAGCCGACATGAATGAGAGTGTTATTTCCCTTGTGAGTACATGTCTCACAATGCTCAAAAATAAACAGATTTATCTGTAGGTCAAAGCCAACAAGTAGCATTCCTGGAAGTGCTCAAGGGAAATGATGGTCTTAAAACATCTTACCCAGATGCCTGTGGAAGCCCAGTGAAGTATGTACCCAGGATAGGGTCTTAGAAGAACATGTCTCTAGACTTCTCAAGACATGTCTCTTTCTGAAGCATTCAGGGTTGGTTCTTTCCAGTTGACTCCTTTATGATCCTTGTGAACCCTCCTTGCACATAATATATCATTGCATTGCATCCTCCTTTGCTCCCTTCGCATGGCTGGATCGCTGCTTCTTTCTGTCACTTCCCGTTGTGAGTCTACCTCCATCCTCTGCAGCATCAACATGGTCCCAGTTTTCTCATAGATTTTGAAGAATTATGACTGCTAGTAAAATGTACAGTTAATTCCACCATTGTTCTCTTTCCAGTCTGGCCCCTTTTTGCTTTTCCATTGCTCTCACACTTTAATCCTGTTCATTTACTCTAGTACAATTCTACTGATTACTTGATGTTCCCTATCCATGACATGCCATCTCCTTCCTGATTTCTCCATTAACAATGGATGGCTATCTTCCATGCCTGGAATGTTCTGACTCTCCACCTTTTATTCAGAACCTCCTTCATTTCCTTCCAGATTTAGCTCAAATCCCATATTTTTCAGGATATGACAGTTAGCTAGAAAGAATATTTATTAAATACTTAGTATGTGACAAATGTTATACTAAATACTAGGGATAAAAAAATTAAGAAAGCAAAATGCACCCTATTCTCAAAAAGAAAATATCTCTTAGAGGGAGACAAAGCATAAAGGAGGAATATTATGGGGAACAGCTAATGTAGCAATGGGGCAAGGTGAAAATGAATCAAAATGGAGACTTAGTAATATGTCTGGCCCTTCTCATGATATGATGATTCCAGGTAGGAATTTATCATTCTCTGAGATGAGTGAACCTACTGAACATCTCTGACACCCCTTCCTCACCCTGATCCTTTCCATTTATACTGTACGTATTTTGTATATTGTCTTGTTCAGTCATTTTCATCTGTGTCTGATTCTTCATGACCCCATTTGGGATTTTCTTGGCAAAGATACCAGAATAGTTTGTCATTTCCTTCTTCAGCTCATTTTACAGATGAGGAAACTGAGGCAGAGAGGGTGAAGTGATTTGCCTAGCATCACACAGCTAGCAAGTGTCTGAGTCCAGATTTGAACTCATGAAGATGGTCTTCCTAACTCCAGTTCTGTTGCTGTATCCACTACACCACCTAGCTACCCTATTTTGTTTGTACATAGTTAATTTCACTTTTTTTCCCCATGTCTCTCATTAGAATGTGAGCTCCTGGAGGGGAGGGGCTGTTTTTTACCTTTGTTTGTAAAACCAGGGCTTATTAAAGTGCCAGTAAGCACTTTAAAAAGGCTTGTTGACTGACTGGCTGACGGACTTTGTTAATCAGGAGTTGATTGTATTACCAATTTACTATTGAACAACTAGTATATTAAAGGGAGATAAGCTCTTCATTTCTGCATTCACTCTATTAACAAACATCTGTACTCTAGTCATGCAAAACTTGGAAAGGAAGCCTTGCCAGACTCCACCATTTGCTAATGCTCATAGTAAAAGTGCCTTTCTATCAAGCAATGAGTCACCACTGACATAAAGGCCTCTGTCAAACTCTTCATCACCAGTGTATTGAAAAAGTCAAATTATTCATGAGCATACTAGCTTTTGTTAGACAATTGGCACTACCTAAACTTCAAATCCATGGATTTATTCATGCATGAATAATGAGGAACAGGACATAATTGACTGGCATCAGATGTTGGAGTTAGCTCATGGAAGATACAGTGTATGCGTCTGTGTGTGAGGAAAGAAGAAAGAGATAGACCACAAGGCAGGGGAAACAGAAGGATTGCTGATATGGTCATTTGAGAAAAAAAAAAGAGGGGAAAATGGCTAATTAATGCTAATAGTGCAAGAAGATCCTGTGATAGGTTGTGGGTAGTCAAGGATGAAAACTTTGCTAGGCTTATGTGTCTAAACAATGTTTTTAACTGGTATTTCCATTTTTTTAAGAACAGTGATGTAGTTGAATTTTACCTCTCCCAGAGATCCAAGAGACATGCTCGGATCAGAAAACTTCTTGTAACACATTACTGCTCTCCCTCAGATACACAGTGCATCTAAGGTCAGCCAGAGACTATCTGGACTCTTGACACATAGTGTTATTTTCATGACTCTCTCCCCTCTTGAAGCATCATTCAACTAAGATCTTTTCAGCCTGGGAGGTTTTTCAAATGAGTCATTTAGTGATGAAGGCCAGGTTGCCCACTACCCACAAGGGGATGACTCATTCTGTCGAGCATACTGTGAAAGGGAGACTTTTGTCAACACAGCCACAATTGTTGTAGGTGATGAGTTCAGATGTGTAACACCATGGAGATTTGTGTAATGCATAATAGATAAGGGTAAATACTCAAAAACAAATGTCAAGGGTCTCCAAGGAGCCTCAGACAACAAGCAATTGAAAGATAAATATTAGATCTCAAATAACCCCCATGGACTTCCTTCTTAATAAACTTGATTCTTCCTTGGACCTAAGTCATTCACTGAAAAGATATTAGATCTTAAACAAGAAGAAACTCTAAGCTTAACCTGAATTGACCATGTGATATGGGAGGCAAATAGAGATGGGTAATTCCTAAGAAGCAAAAATCATGATTCCCATCAAAAGCCATTTCTACTTTCTTGAAATATTGAGTGTAGCACGTCTGCAGGGGGACAAGAGGCAGCATGTTACTGCATGACCTACTGGGGAAATGGCAGACCAGAGGGTTTTTAAGAGCTGGGGTCAAGTTCCACCAGCTCTTAAGCTCTCAGAGTTGCATACAACTCTGTGTTTATTAATTGTAGAGTGGGTGCTGAACTGTATCAGGACAGGAAGGTTCCATACTGGAACTTCCCTATATTAATGAAATCTCATATAGGTATTTTTGAGTGTATTTGTTATTTTGTCAGTATAAAGAGTTTTAAATATATATTATTTATATCTAATAATATTTATTTTTATCTATATCTATCTCCCCCCACCTCACTCTATAAGGTAACTTGTAGACATTAAGAACAAGGATTACAGATACTTTAGAAATATTATTGTACCTTTAAGAGAGCCTATGATTTTACTGATGTAGGAAATTCTCAGTAAAGAAACTCATGGGTAAATACACATATGCACATTACACACACATGCACACGTATATATACACATACTGTATGTGTATATATACACATACACATATGAACATATGTATATGTTTGTATAAATACACACATACATATACCTGTGCACGTATGTGAATGTACATATGCATATATGTATGTATGTATATAGGTACACATACACATATATACATCTATTATCTCAACCTAGCATTCATTTATCCATCCATCCTCTATCTTTCCATTTGTGTCTATCATCTATACCTATATATCCATCATTGATATCTGTCTTTTATGTCTATCATTTCTATTTTACATATCCTCTCTATCACCTCTATCTTCCATTTATATATCCATCCAACTATCTATTTATCTATCTATCTGTCTGTCTGTCTTTCTATCTGTTTTTCTGTCTATCTGATATTTCTAGGTTTAATTAAGCAGCACATAATACTCAAGGCCAGTGAGGTAATTGTTTCTGTGCCCCTCCCCCATCCAATGTAAGAGTACTGAGTTCTGTTTTGGGTGCCATATTTTAGAGAAGTCATTGATAAACCAGAAATTGTCCAGAGCACAGGAACCATCATGGCCAAGGGACTTGAGTTCATGCTACATATGGACCAGTTGAAGGAACCATCACTGGAGAAGAGAAGACTTAAACAGTCAATATAAAAATATTTGAAGGGCTGTCATATGTAAGAGAAATCATATTTGTTCTGTTTGACCCTAGAGGGAAGAACTAGGGACAAGGAGTAGAAGTTGAAAAGAGGCCAACTTTTGGGCTTGGTGTAAAACCACACTTGCCAATAAATTAGAGCCACTCTAAAGTGACTCCTTTCGTTCATATGCATCAAGCCTTCTAAAGATGGCTTGAAAAAACTCCAAGGTCGAAAAGATCTTATCTGAATGATGCTTCAGGAGAGGAGAGGGTCATGGAAATAGCACTGTGAGTCAAGTGGTCAGATAGTCTGTGATTGACCTTGCCACCTTGAAGGGTTGCCTTAGGAGATAGTGGCTTCTCCCCTACTAAATGTTTTCAGTCAAAGGCTAAATGACTAGTGATTAGAGATGATGTTGAGGGGATGATTGCTCTCAAGGATCATACATTCTAACAGAGAGCATATAAAAGGAAACTGAAGAGCGGGAGGAGGGAGATGATACCCATGTAGGGGCATAGTGGAGAAGTTTAGAGAGACAGATGCACACGAACAAAAGGAATGAAGCATAGCTGATGTGGGCATATCCCCAAAATTATGGTTTCCCAAAGGATTTCCAGTGAGAGAGAGGGGTTGGCATGGCAGAGGAATATTACTACACATGAAGGTCCTAGATAAAAAGAGAAATTCTAGGATGAGAAGGCAGATGACCTATGGAGGAAAAATCTGAGAGCATCAGAAGTATAGCAAGGAGGGGATGAATGCATGTCCCGTTTCTACAATGGAGGCCCTGAAATAGAAGTGTGCTGATAAATGTTGAATAATTGGTTCTCCAAAAAAATGTACATATATTTTTATTTAATTGACATTATTAACATTTTCTCCATCACCTTTTTAAAGTATCAACAATCAACAAAACATAAACTAAGCCCCAATGTACAGTATTTGTTGATTTTTTGATTTTCAGAGCATAAATTCTCACATTACACATTTCGCAATGGGCTCTTAGGAGCTTGTATGAGCCAGCTCCAACACACCGTTGTTGTGAAAGGAACTCATCGATGGGAGGAGGAGGCTAGTATGGCAGAGGAATATTCCAAACTAAGAAAACCCAAGCTGCAAAAGGAAGAAGAGAAGGGAAAGATGAAATAGGGAGACAGAGAAAAAGGCTAATGAAGACCTTCGGTGGTGACTGCATGAGTTGAGAGGGAGGCCACCAATACAAAGATGTAATGAAGGTAAAAATAATAATATTTGACCATAGATTGGATGTATGGGATGAGTGAGAGCGAGGAGTGAAGGATGATACCACGGTTGTGAACCTGGATGACTGGGAAGATGGTGGCTCCTTTTATAATAATGGGGACATTCAGAAGAGGGAGAAGTTAATTAACTCTGCTTTGGCCATGTTGAATTTCGGATTCCTATAGGTCATCCAGTTGAAGACGTCCAAAAGGTAGTTAATGATTAAAGACTGAAGTTGGAGAGAGAGAATAGGTCTGGAATTATAACTCTAAGCATCAGCTGCACTGAAATGTTAATTGAATCCACAGGAAATAATGACATCATAGGATCATAGATCTGGAGCCAGGAAGAGATCTCAGAAGTCATCTAATCTAACTTCTTCATTTTACAGTTGAGAAAATTGAGGGTCAGCGATAGTTAGATGACTTGTCAAAGGTCACACAGATCATTAGTGCCAGAGGTTCTCTGATTAAGTGAAATAATGATTGTAAAGCATTTAGCACAAGCATGGTAAGATATATACACACACATACATATATACACATACACACACGTATACACACATGCACATATATACATACGTACATATATGTATACACATATATATGTTGTTGTTATAGTAACTATTACCTATTATCATTGTTGCTGTTTTATCATTACATCCAAAACTCAAGATGTTCTTTGGGTCAGAATTTCCATAATTCTGTGTTATGGAAACATATTACATGATTTTGTTTTTGTTTTTGTAGATTTTGTTTTTGTAGAAAACTTGCCATTCTTTTAATGCCATACTTAATTGGACTTTTAAATGTATATCCTTTAAAGTGTATTAACTGATGATGCTGAAATGTAAGCTTCTTGAAGTCAGGGATAGTCTCATGTTTTCTCTCTGTATCTCCAGCACCTAGGATAGTGCCTGTATATGGTATGCGGTAGATAAATGCTTATTGAAACAATCAAGACTGAACGCTACGAAATTGTGATGACGACCTTGCCCTCAAAGAAAATATATTTGAAGGCACTTTCCCTGCTTCTTTCAAGAGGTGAGGGAGTATGGATGTGAACTATTACATTTTAAATCACATTTTAAATATATATGTTGGTTATTTTTGTTTAGCGGCTTTCATTTTTTCCCCTCCCCCCTCACTTTATTCTTTGTTATGAGGATGACTCTTGGAGAGGAGAGAGAAATATATTGATAGATAAAGGATGGGTATAAAAAACCCAAGAGATATCAATAAAAAATTCATTTAAAATAAATGCACATTGATTGACTAGTGAGGAGAGGCTTATAACTGAATAGGACAGAAAGATGAAGTCATTCTGGGCTTCATTTTCTTGTGGATAACCAACCTGCCTGTAGGTAATTGACATTTGGCTCTTTTCTATAGTGCAACTATTTTAATAAAACTGGTCCTGGAATTCAATTTTTTCCACCATAGTTTTGACAGGGAAAAAAGAAGACATCTTTTAAATATGGTATGCTTAGTAGAAAAGAATCTAACCTTTGTCAGAATGAAATATATCAGTCAGTCTGGATTTAGTTTGCTGATGAGAGATTGGGTATGTGGCAATTTTATTTTTGTCAAAGGGAAATTGAGAGAAAGGAGGAAGATCTGCATGGGCCTTTACAGCTCTGAAGCAATCTAATCTTATTGAAACAATAATCGGCCAGCGAAAGGCTGGAGATGACCTGCCCTGCAGCCGACCCTGACTCAAGACATGGTACATAAAAATGAGTGATTGCCCCCAGGAACCCAGACAAACCCGTACTGGATTATTAACAGGAAGTTATTAATTTACTCATACCCTGACTTATGAGGGGAATAACCTGCAGAAATCCTCCTTCTTCCATAGGAAGAGAGGGAGCATTGAGAAAGCAACCAGTCCTCTGCCTTGTTACTTAAAAAAATAGCTTTTATTGATATATTTTGTTTTTACATAAATAGTCTAAATTTATTTCTATATTTCTCTTCTCTTCCTTTCCAGACAGCCTTGTCATATAAAAAAATTTTTTTAAAATAAAAAAGGACAATAAAAAATAGCAAAAGAGATCAACACATTAAAAAAAATGTGATGATATATGATGATGAGCATTTTCCATTTTGGTGGAGTGAGGGAGGAGATATTAGAATCATTCTTCTTTGGGGCCAAACATATTCTTTGTGATTGTGTAACATTTCTGAAAACAAAACAAAACAAACTCTTCACTTCTGGCTCACTTCCATACCATCTGCTTTGTCTGAGCACTGGACCTGCAGTCAGGATCTGAGTTCAAATCTGGACTCAGACACTTACTGATTGTATGACTCAGGACAAGTCACTTAACCTCTGTCTGCCTCACTTTCCTCAACTGTAAAATGGGGATAATAATACCCTTACCTCCCAGGTTTGTTGTGAAAATCTAACAAGTTAATAATTGTAAAGTGATTGCCATAATATTAGGCACACAGTAGGTGTTTCATAAATGTTAGGTATCATCATTATTATTGTGAACATCAAATGAGGTAATAAATCTACAGTGCTTAGCATAATGCCTGGCACATAGTAGGTGCTTAATTTATGCCTCCTCTTTATGTGTTGTCTTCTTTTTTGGTTTTTGTAAAGCAAGTTCTCTGATGGTAGGAACCATCTTGTATTCTTGTTTTCTAATTGCTGGCACATAGTAAGCACTTTATAAATGCTCTGCTGTTTTGTAGTTATCAGTTTCATTTCCATGATTACTTTCTTGATCTGCTTACTTCACTTTGCCTTAGCTTATCTAAGTCATTCCTTATTTCTTTCTATTCATCTTTGCAATATTTTTCTTATTCACTATTGTCTTCTATCTTAAGAGAAAGCCTACAGTCAATACCTGCTGGTTGTAAATTTTTCGAACTGAGAGGGACCTTTGGAATCAAGAGCGAAAGAGTACTAACTTGGGAGTTTTATGATCTGGGTCCAAAACTTACTACCTCTGTGACCTCAAGCAAGTTGCTTAACTTTCTATGCCTCAGTTCCCTCATCGGTGAAATGAAAGGAGTTGGACTGAATGTCCACTAAGGTCGTTTCTGGCTTTAGATGTGTTATTTTGTACAGCTATCTCACTCAACAGAGAGGAAACAGGGTGTGCTGGAAAGCATTCTGGTTGCAGATGGAGAATAATGTGACCTAAACGACGATGTAGGGAGTAATAATGCTTCACACACTTAATGAAGTTTTCTTCTTCAACTTAGCCAATTACAATTCCCTTAGCCTTGCTCTGAGGGCACATTTCCTTGATATTTAATTATAAGGTAGGTGGTACAATGGAAAAAGATCTTGGATTGGATCTCAGCCCTTCCACTAGTTACTTTGGTGAGGTTGGCCAAATCACTTCACCTCTTAGGACCCTTTTTTTTCTTTTTTCTTTTTTTTTTGTAAAATGAGGAGATTGTAGGTAACCTTTATTAGCTAAAATTTGTACCCTTTTAAAGCTTATTTGAAAAGTACTTTACATAAATTATCTCATTTGCTCCTCACAAAAATCCTGTGAGGTAGGTGCCTAATTTCCTGTATTTTACAAATGTGGAAACCAATTGAAAGGAGTTAAAGGACTTGACTGTTATATCAAAGATCATAAAAATCTGAGGGAGAATTGGAATTCAGACTTCCTGACTTTGAGGATCTTCTCCTGCCAGGCTGATATTTTTTGTGATGGTAAATGAGGCCATTTTTGTTTTGTTTCTTACCTAGCCTTTGTCATTGAGTGGGTGTTGCCTCAGATACCAAGGAAAGACCTTAATTTAGAAAGGCCAAGTTCACCTACTGCATCCTGGGCCATCACCAGATGTCTTGACTTTTGTCTTACCACTAGGTTCTGATGATTTTGGAGGAGAAAGTGAGGCTGATAACTTTTGCACAGCTCTGCCTCACATCCATCTAATTCATGTGCAAATTAAGACATGTCCCTACTGATGTCATTGGTTCTCTTTGACGGTAAGGGATGAACAACTGTCAACTGAACCACCTGTCTTCTTTTAAGGTACTTTATTCTCTACATTTATGATTTTTTGGTAGTTGTCTGAATTAAAAAAAAAAATCCCTGTGAAGTAATGGAGCCTAAAATTGGACTCAGAAAGACTTTGCCTTGTTCTGAACACAGTGAGAAGACTGCCTTGAAGCTCTAATGCACTTTGGCCCAACACATCATCTATTAGGAATTTTTTTTCTTTTCACATTTCAATAGCAGTGGTTTGACTCTTTAAAAAGACCCAAACACTTTGCCATGAGCTAAATACACCTACCAGTCATCAGGAACTTTCAGACTCTTTACTTTCCCTTTAATCCTTAAATAAATTATGATACATTTATTTTGTAGTGGAATTAGGTGCCAGGAAAGATCAGAAAATTCATCTTCCATTTCTTGGATCTAGGCTGCTCATCCCAGCAATGCTTGTATAATGACTCACTCATTATTGATCCAGACTATAACAGAATGAGTGACTGTGTGTGTATGTGTGTGTGTGTGTGTGTGTGTGTGTGTGTGTGTGTGTGTTAGAGAGAGAGAGAGAGAGAGAGAGAGAGAGAGAGAGAGAGAGAGAGAGAGAGAGAGAGAGAGAGAGAGAATAAGAAGGAGGAGGAGGAGGGAAGGTTTGCTTCTTCAGAGTTTTGAGAATAGCTTATAGGAACTAACTGAAAATAGGAAGATTCTTATTCTGGATATTTATTGCTAAAATGCTGCTCTGTCCCAAGAAGGCTTGGAGGCATCAAGGTGATGGATTTTTCAGAACCTTTCATTTTTCCATTAAAAAAAAACCCACAAAAAAACTTAAATCCTCAGTTGCCCAGGGTGGTTGAGATTTATTGTTCTTTGGCTTAATTTCTCTTGGCTTCTTGCTCAAGGGTGATTTCTATTATAAATTATGGATGTGAAAATTACAAGAACTTATGTATTTGAGACTGTACATTGTTCCTGTTACTGAGGCTGAAAACAGATGCATTTTGTCTTCATGGATTGATTTTTCAGTTCTGTAATAGTTTCACTGATATCAGAATGTTTCTCTACTTTGAGAGAGAAATAAGCAATAAATCTACATTGTTACCAATATTTTTAAGATGACAGAGGTGAGTTGAATTTCTAAGGCCCCAAATATATTCTTCAAGACATAGCAATTATGGTGGGTTTTTTTTGATAGCTTTAAATTTTTATTCTTAGATGTCTGCTTTTGTTGATATAGGGAAAATTCCATTGAGGAAATGTCCTTGGCCAATGCAGAGCAGCATCTACTTTGCAACTTATCCACCAATAAATTAATCAAGTGGTATTTATGAAGTATCTGTAAGTTGATCTTGGAGAACAGACAGGACCCTTAGAGATTGGGTAGTATAAAAGCAAGCATCCTGACATACACAGGATTGTCTGCTACCACAGGTTCTTTGATCTGCTTCTCTAAAAAGAAATGCAACTTTTGTGGGGTCAACAATCAGTTTAATTTAGCATATACACACATATGCATATATATGTATATATCTATATATTTCTATCTCATTTACTTAATTCAGGGGGAAAAGTCAGCACCCTGAACTTCAGAGAAAATACAGAGAAATACAGATCAGCAGATAGGGCTTCCAGCTGCCTGACATAAGCAATACATATATCACAGATCGACAGACTGATAACTGTTTGACCATACTTACTAGAGAGAGAAGTACCAACATCTGGGTTTTCAAAGTTGGGTTTGGGGGGCTACTTAGCAGCTTCCCAGAGTCTCCTTTGGCCAAACAGGCACTTTCAATCAGTAAGCCCCAAAGTAAATCCTCACCTCAGAGTACTTATACATTTTTCAGAGACAGAAGGCATCACAACCCTTGAGATGAACATTAACAAACAGAAAATTAACAAAAGGCATGGCCCTCCCCTTATCAAGCTTCCCATAATGAGCAGGCCCATTAAAGAGTAGGGAATATCTTCTTTAATGACATTGTAATAATTAACTATACAAATATATATATATATACATATATGTACACACATATACACATATATACTTACATATATATAGGTATACATAGAAATACACATCCGTACATGTGCACACACACATATATGTATACGTGTTCTAGTTAAATTCAATCAAAGGCAAGATTCAATCAGAGGCACTTGGCTGAACTAAAACAAAAACATCAAAAGATCCTACTTTGCTTACCATTGTACTCCACCCTTCCAGGATCCTTGGCCTTACAATTGGCCATGGATCCCAGGACAAATAGAGGTATTATACTTTGCAGTCACAAGGACCTATTAATGGATGGGAGAGATCTTCCCACTAAGAAGTAAAATTATATTAGCAATAAGCCAAAAGTACATTATCAGTACAGGTGGTTAGCTAGGGTTATGCTACAGTATGTATCAGAGGTGAAATAGAACCAGGTCTTCTTGAACAACACGGGAACAAGCATTAAGTGCTTACAATGTTCCAGGTACAACACTGAGTGATTTACAAATATCTCATTTGTTCCTCACAACAACCTGGGGAGGTAGGTGCTATTATTACCCACCTTTTGCAGATGAGGAAACAGCCAAACAGTTCAGTGACCTGCCCAGAGTCACCCAGTTAGTAAGTGTTTGAGGCTGGATTTGAACTCAGAGCATCCTAATTCTAGGTCTGGCACTGTATGCACTGTGCCACTTAGCAGACTCCTTCTCTATAATGCATGGCACAAGGTAGGCACTTAATATTTGTTTGACCTCTCTAGGCCTCAATTTCCTCATCCGTAAAGTTGTAAGGTGTTGAACTAGATTGCCTCTGAGGTCTCTTCTAGATTTCGATCTCTCTTTCTGTATTGTAGGATTACTGGCCATTAAATCTCCAAGTATGATAAGAAGCTACCTTAGTATGTCCACCTCTAATATCCTGCTTCAATGCCTATGGAAGTCTTCTGAAAGAGTAAACCAACAGAAGGAAGATTCTGGGAGGTCATTATGAGAAAGACTGTGAATACTGTTCAGAGGATGGATTAGATTGTTCTGTTGTCCAAGGACCAGGCTAACTAAGTTAAAATATTCATCTCTTGCTGCAGCGGCTGCAGGCTCGTTTAGGAATCAGATATTGAAGAAATCTTAAATTTTATTCTGGTAAGACCTCTGATTTTACAGATGAGGAAATAGGGATTCACAGAATTTAAGTGACTTATCCAAGGTCACATAGTAAATATTATATCTGAGGCACGATTTGAATTCAGGTCTTTGTGATTCCAAGACCATTGTCCTAACCATTAGATAACGTCCTTCATTTCTGAAGAGGACCATGACAGCAGGAACATGATGCCGTGACTTGCAAGTGAATTGGAGGTCACCAGCCTCACTTTCTCCTCTGGAGTCATCTGGGACAGATCAAGATGACTGGAGATGGCCCCCACTAGGTCAGGATAGGGAAAGACTGGTGTGGACCAGAGTAGAATAGGAACTAGTCATGTTTGGGTGTATTGCAAAAGGAGCAATGGTCAAATCACCTTTAAGAAATGCAAACTCCAGATCAAATTGCCTACTGTCTCAGGGAGGGGGAGGAGAGGATAAGAGGGAATGAGAGAATTTGGACTTTAAAATTTGAAAAAAGGAATGTTAAAACTGTTTTTGTTGCATATAATCAGGAGAAACATTATTAAAAACTGCAAACTCCAGAATCATAAATAGTCCTAATGTCATATAGCTGTTGGGACTAACATTCAGAAAGAAGTGGCACAACTTATCTGCCAATTGGAAAATTGTCAAATGAGCTGTGTATGATGAATGAAGAAAGAAGCTTGATTAAAGGCTTCAGAAATGATTAATTGAAATGTTTTTTTAAGCTCAGAACAAAGGGATTAAAAATCACTGACAATAAAAGCTTTTGTATCCCCCCCAACTCAATGTGCAAATATTTATTGAATAATAACTGAATTCTATTCAAATGAGGGGCTGTTTTCAGCATCTCCCTTTCTGCAGAAGAATTTTGAAACCTAGGAAGACCTATTCAGAAAGCCAGAGTAAGAGATATGAAATGACAGCATCATTATAAGGTAATATATAATTAAATGATAATTATGTGATATAGGCAAATAGATCTGTGAGAATCTGAGGAGTTGAAGAATTAAGACTGCAAAGGTTAGTCAGAGAGTTTTTGTGGAGAAGTGAAGCTTGAAATAGATCCTATTTGGATAAGAGGAGACAAAGAAGAGTTATAGATGAGTACAACAGGAGAAAAAGTAGAGACATAGGAATAATATGGCATAGTCACAGTGAAGCAAGGGGGGCAGAAACTGTCAGGAATACTCATGTAAAAGAATGTCAACTGGAAAAACTATAGCCCATATTATTAAAGGGAAAGCTTGTGAACAGTTGGAAAGGTTGGTGATCACTAAAAGCCAGCATGGGTTCATTAAGAAGAGATTGTGTCAATAAACCCCATTTCCTTTTTTGATAGGGTTTTTTTTTATTGGTAATTTACAGGCATGCTCTGCTGAGGTATGTTGGAACCATCTTAAATTGGCTTTCTAAGTCAATGGTTAAATTTTCAATGTGACTATTTATACCGTGGTGATTGCCAAATGCTACATATTTAATATTTTTTTGTTTTATTGATTGTCTAGACTTAAGAAAGTGATGGAGAAAAATGTTAATAATGAATATTACACTTAAAACTGTGTCCTACTATAGAGGAAAGTTGGCTTTTAAACTTTTATCAGCAGACCCCTGGCTAGATACATAAATTTCAGGAAGGACTTGACAAAATCGTCACATGAAATTTTGTAAGAATGATGGAAAGGTAAAGCCTAGCTGCTGAGCTAGAATGGTGTCCCCAAAGAGCATTTATTAATGGAATGATATCTGATTAATGGAATGATGTTTTTATTACTGATTAATTTGATAAAGAGGTCTAGAGGAATAAACCAGCAGTATGTTGGTAGACCTTTTCCGTTCAACCTTATCATTAATGATTTCAATGAAAGTGTAGATGGTACACTGTTTATGTTTGTATGTGACAAGAACCTAGGAGTTTTGATGCATAGTATATTCAATGACACTTAATATCAAAATCAGGGGTTCTTCACTTTATTTTGTCCTGGATCCCTTTGGCAGTGTCTAGTGAACCTTATAGACTCCTTCTCAGAATAATATTTTTAAATGCATAAAACAAAATACATAAGATTGCAGAAGTAAAAAAAAATTATGTTGAAAATAATTATGAAAAAATTAAAAAAAATAAACAAGTTCATAGATCCAAGCTTAAGCACCACTGATAGACTGCTAGAATAATGTACTTCATAATCATAATTTCACAATTAGATGAAATTTGATAGGGAAATGAATTGTCACTGAATTTGGAGTCAGAGGATCATGGTTTAAATCTTACCTCCATTACTTAAAGCAGCTAGATGGTGCATCAGACAGTGAGATGGACTTGGAATTAAGCAGACCCAGGTTTGAATTGTGCCCTAAATCCTCAGTTTTTTCATCTATGAAAGGGGGATAGTAATAGCATCTCACAAGATGCTGATGAAGTGCAAATAACATGATGTATGTAAAGCACTGTGCAATCTTTAAAGTATTATATTACAATTATATATAAAATACATATAATTATATATAAAATACATATAATTATATATTATAATTATAGTGTTCTATGTTTTACATATTATTAATGCTTACTTTTGCTATTACTTATGATTTATTATGTTAATGTATAAAATGTAATTCGATTGCATAATGTGGTATGCTATGACATGACTTGGGAGGGTTAGGTGGCACAGGTGATAGAGCGCTGGGCCCGAGTCAGGAAGAGTCACTTTCTTGAGTTCAAGTCCAGCCTCAGACATGTATTCGCTGTGTGACCCTGGGTAAATCACTTCACCCTGTTTGCCTCAGCTTCTTCATCTGTAAAATGAGTTATCGAAGAAACGACAAACCATTCCAGGATCTTTGCTGAGAAAAACTCAAATGGGGTCATGTAGAATTGGACACAACTGAGACAACTGAACAACAAAACCCAGTATTGTCATGAGGAACAAATACATTTAGCGCTAAGTAAATTGTAAGGTGTTTAGCACAATGCTTGGCATATAGTAAGAGTTATATAAATGTTAGCTATTGTTATTAAAACTTAGCATTATTAGTATCACTAATACTAGTTATTATTCATGTGACCTTGGGCAAGTCAGTTAATCTCTCTAAGACTCATGCCATGATCAATAAAATGGAGTGGATAACTTCTAAGATCCCTTTTTAGGTCCAAATCTATTCTCCTTCTCTTTATGAGCTCTAAAACTCACACAAGATTGCATAGTGGCGTGTGTGTATGTGTGTGTGTGTGTGTGTGTGTGTGTGAGTGTGTGTGTGTGAGTGTGTGTTTATGTGGCAGTGTCAAATTATAGCTGATTCTAAAAAGCATTGATTAGGAAAGAGAGAGCCACTGAGGAGTTCTCAGCAGAAAGAGAACATGATTACAAAGGGTAGAGGAACATTAAAAAATAAAGGTATAAGTCAAAGGATATGATGAAAATGGGTGATACCATAACATTCACTCTGATCTCAGCTCTAGCACCACACCCTCTGTTCACTCCAAGGACATTCTCACTTTTTTGGTTGAGAACACAGTGGGTTCAGATGCTGATGATTTGTTTTAATGGTAGGAGACCAAATTGTCTTAATCACTACTCATCACTGCTACTCTAAATGGTATTATAAATTCTTTGGTGTGGGTGCTTGCTCTATAGAATACTCCATAATAGCTAACATTTATATAGGGCTTATTCTGTGTCAGGCACTTAATAATTATTATCATACTGGATCTTCACAATAACCCTGGTGGGGAGAGGGAGAGGTGCTGTCATCCTTATTTTACAAATGAGAAAACTAAGTCAAACAGTTGAAAAGACTCATTCAGGGTCACAAAGTATCTAAAACTGGATTTGAACTCAGGTCTTCCTGACTTTGAGCCCCAAGGTTTATCTACTGTACCACTTAGCTGCCTGTCTGGGAGGATATTAAGAATCAAAACTCAGGGCACAACTTTCTTAGGAACTGAAGTGTAGACTTCTACAGTTTTCCTTAAAACTTTGTACTGCTATCTCCGATCATGACTCTTCTTAGGATCAATTCCTCCAGAATAAACTCATGTACAAACTGACAGGTCCCTAAACTCTGTAAGACACCCCTTTCCTTTCTATCTTTTTATCACTGTTAAGCAGCAATGTTCTTGTAAATGTTTAACAACCATCTCTCTAGGAATTCATGACACACTTTTGAAGTTTGATCTGCGTTTAATAACCTTGAGTTTAATACCTTGTCTCTACTACTTTATGTCTAGAAATCAACAAAATGATAAAACAAGTCTTGATTTGTACTCTTTGTCTATTTCTGAGTTGTAGGTGATCATAACTAAAAAATTAACATTAGTCTCCCAGGACCCAGTTTAAGTTAGCTAAGACACATCCCTGGGGCCAGAATTTCAAACTCCAACCATTCTTAACTCAAAGTAAATCTCATTCATTTTATCATAGCTTCTCTCTTTACCTTGACTCCATCTTTGACTTTCGAATCTGTTGCATCTATATTCACAGGATGTTCAAATCTGGGATATCCACCCCAAATATTCACACGGTCTATCTCTGCCCAACCTGTGGCAGAGCATTTTGAGCTCATATTGGTCTGATCAGCCACAGTCAGACACACTGAAATTTCACTTTATCATGGTGATGTCATTTTGGTCCTCTTTGAAGATGGAGGACAACCACCACTGCCACCACCAGCAGCAGCAGCAGCTTAGCACAGTGCCTGGCATTCAGTGTGTTCATCCTTCGTTGTTGAAGAAGACCATGTTGTCAGAGAAATGATGACATGACTAGTCCTTGACTTTGTTTTGAGTGAGGGAGGGCTGTGCAGATCACCAGCCTCACTTCTTCTCCAGAGTCATCTGAATCCAGTGACCAGATATTATCAGGATGACTGGAGATGACCCAGGATGAGGCAGGTGGGGTTAAGTGACTTGCTCAAGGTCACACAGCTAGTGAGTGTCAAGTGTCTGAGGTGAGATTTGAACTCAGGTCCTCCTGACTCCTGCACTGGTGCTCTATCCGCTGCCCCACCTGGCTGCCATTCAGTAGGCACTTAAGACATGATTGTTGACTAATTGGCATATACAGGGAAGGTCAGTCTCTACCACCATATTGTCTCCAACATCAACAATGAGCATCTACTTCAGGGCTTCCTAAGTAGGTGTAGGGTATGTTTGGTAGACACAGGTGACTGTGTCCCCTCACTCTTTCCCCTTGACCCATGTTCAAAATCTCTGGCAGTCTAAGGAAGAGTCATTGTACATCCTTACAGCCTACTTAGATGCCTTACCACTGCCATGCTCCTTAAGATCAAGCACTTTTGATTCCTTAAAGGACACTGGAATATGAATGCACCATGCCAGGTAAAAACATCCACCAAGGCTCACCCTCACTAAGACTTATGTGCAGAAGTACATGAGTATCTTTTAGTTTTATTTTAATACCTCACATAATTGCATTCTTGCCTCATCTCGAAAACAGTTGAATTGGACTCATTTTTCTTTTAAAGAGAGAAATGTATGCTCGATCAATGGTACCTATTTAACTTTAGTTACAAAACCAATGACTGTATGCCCTTGGGATGGAAGGTGACGTTTTCTAAGGTAGCTCTGAATGAACAATGAATATCTCACATTTATTTAGTGTTTTTGTATTTGCCCACACATGCACAGAGTCCCTCACTGAAAGGATTTCTTTTTCCAAAGGGGCCCTCAATCCTTTCTCCCTTTTATTTACTCAGGATTAAATTAACTACCCCAGATTGAACCCATTCTTAGTGCACACATATGGATTGCTGATAATTTTCTGCTAAATGTGTTTTATTTTGTATTGACAATCCAAACTGTAGTCAATGGGAGCCACATTTCAGCAGAACTGCAGGGAATTTTACAATATTGTTTCCAATCACTAATCTTTTGAAAATTTCCTGATTTGATGCCATTTACCTTATGAAATTGTCCTTGTGGATATTTTAAAAATACTTTCTACTGATTTGACTGTCTTTAGAAGGAGTGCCAGAAATTCCAAGACTCTAAGGAAAACTACAGAGGAGTGGGGTAAGCTAATAATATTTTCTGCTCTTTAGAATTTCATTGCCCATGGAGTAATTCTGAGTGTGTGTTACCTGCCACATACCCAGGAATTCTATAATGCCACTTTAAAGCATTTGCCACCATACTTGATCATAAGATCATAAATTTAGAACTCATGTCCAAGTAGTCCAACTTCCTATTTTTATAGGGGAGGAAACTGAGGTCTGGAAAGATGATTTGACTTGCCCAAATGAATGTTAGCTCCATGAGGACAGGAACTGTTCATTTTTGTCTCTGTATACCCAGAGCTGAAGGAAATGGCTGGTAGATAGAACGTACTTTAATAATACTTACTGGCTAATTAACCAAGGTCACATAATATAGCAAGTGGCAGGGCTGAGATTTAGACACAGATGATCTGATTTCAAATCCAGCTGCTATGTGTCTGAGGTTGGATGTGAAACAGATGGAGTGGCCAGCCTGGAGTCGGGAAAAGATGAGTTCAAATCCAGCCTCAGACACTTAAGAACTGTGGGACCCTGTGGGTGATTCACTTAATCTCTGACTGCCTTAATTTCCATATCTGTTAAATAGGGATGATAATAATAGCACCTACCTCCTAGGGTTGTTGTGAATCTCAAATGAGATAATAATTATAAAGTGCTTGGCACATCGTTAGCACTATGTGAATGTTAGCTATTATGTTATTTTTTTTTTATCTTCCTGATTGTAGACTCAACACTCTCCCACTTACCTGCCCCTGGAGAAATGACATGATCATATCTGTGCTTAAGAAACATTACTTGGTCTCAGTGTGGAGAGTAGACCAGAATAGGCAGACAGACCGATTCAGAAGACAATGGTCTAGGGAGAGGTAATGATGGTTTGAATTAAGGGAATTGCTGAATGAGTAGTGAGGAGTCAGATGTGAATCATTTTGTGGGGGTAGACCTGGCAATACAGTTATCCCTTCCACATCATGTGGGTTAGGGGAGTAGTGCCCATGTAGTCTGGAAAATCAATGTACAAATTTTTTGGCCCTCCTTTTGTACCAATTTAATTCATGTACATATGTGTATGTATATATACACATACGTATATACGCACATGAACACATATATGTATATATACATCTGAAGTTTCCACAAATGTCCCCCCAAATTCCCATTTAATTTTTAATACTGACTTGCCATACATTGAAAGTTTGGATGTGTAAGGGGTAAACTGTGTTTAGCATCTGATTGGTTATGTGGGGTGAGGAATCCAGGATAGTGCTGACTTTTCAACTTGAAAAGTAGAAATACTGTTTCTTTGAAATAGTGTAATTTGGAAGAGAAGATTAAGGGAAAAAATAAGTTTTGTTTTGGACATGTTGCGTCTTTGGTGCATCTGATTTGAATTTCTTATGGGAAATTGGTAATGTGAGACTGAAACTCTGAGGAGAAACTGGTCACAGAGATGTAGAAGTCATCTGCTTAAAGAAGATCATAAAAGCCTTGGAAGCAAATGATCACCAAATGAGTTTGTAGAGAGAGAAGAGAAGAGAACACACACCAGCATGGAGCTTTGGGGAATCCCCAAATGTGAATTATGAGCTCACAAAAGAGACCAAGAGATTGTTGGACAGGTAAGGGGAGAAGAGGACTGACTGAGATTCCTGGGAGAAGACAGGAAGGGAATGGGATTAAGAGTACAAGAAGAGAGGTTGGGAAGACAATTCAGATCTTGTCGCTGACATGAACTGGTTGCTTGTGTCTAGGCAAATCATTTAACCTTTTAGTGCCACCAAGTAATTCTCAAAGATGAAGTTGCAAAGCAGATTCAGATCTATTCTACTGGAAGGAGTTTCTTCACTAGCAGTTTCCTAGATGAGAAAAACAAAAACAGACCCTAAATTCCAAACCCCAAAGACCAGGAATGCTAATGACTTTGAAAATCACTACAATGCTACAAGAATTTGTCACTTGGTTGGCTCGAATACTTTCTCTGCTGCCAATGATTGTAATTTTCACACAATGTAGGACTGTCCAATAATATTTGGGAAATCTTTTGACTATGCATTAGATAAACGCCTTTTAACAAATTGATGGGAATAACAGGAAATACCAAAAAAAAAATACAAAATATTCTTAAGTTCCTCTTCTACATGACTAAACAAGGGCTCATCCAATAGATTATGACAGTCAGCAAAACCCCTAGTTTTCTTTTGATTTCCATAATCTTAGTGTGGAAAGATTTAATTCTCTTATCATGAGGTGGTATTTGAAAGCCCAGTTTGATTCATTTTTGAAACTTTACTTTCTCTGTGTGTTTCTATTACTCCTTCTTGTGAGAGGTAAGACAACTCTTTTTTTTTTTTAACCAGGAGGAAGGAGGGAGGGGCAGAGTGACCTCTACACAAATGCCACATTCCTGGAGCAGGATACTATTTTCTCCAGACCAGGAAGTGCCAAGATTATGTTTCTTAAGAGTATCACTTAAAAGTTAACATTACAGCCCAGAGAGCAGATTAGCAAAAGAATTATCCTGCTTGTGTTTCCTCAGGAAAAACAAGGCTGTAAATATTCTTTTACTTATCCTTACTCTTGACTTTGAACCAGGTCTATTTGCACTTTTGATCCCAAGTGAGCACATACTCTTCCATCTTTAGTGCCTGTACATTTCATTGAAAGCCAGGGCTTTCAAAAAACTTTTCTTCTCATTGAACTCAACTGATTTCTTGATTAACTGTGATTGTTGAGTCATTTAAAATTATTTTTCATTTGTTCAAATAGATAATGGAAGGAGATTTTTTTCATACCACATTCCATATGGTTGGTCAGAGGCTGAGCTAAATATTGGGACAGTTATATTGTTTCATGGGCTCACATTTCAAAGCAATCATTGTAGAATAAGGTATGTGATTCCCAGTAAAGCTGTGAGACATGAGATGGAAGTCTAATTATGTTTTCTCTTTTTTTAAGGGTATTTAGTTGGAGTAGTTGAATAATATCTTCCAAAAAAAAATACAGAAATTCTTTCATATGAGGCTTCTAAAGCTCCTTTGATTCTTATTTCTCTTTCCATAAACATCAAAGATATTGTGATAAAACTGATGTAAATTCTCCATGTTGGAACAGTTGCCCAAATGAAATCCATTTTAATTGATTTTTAAGCAAACGATCCTCTATTTAAATTCTACTCACCTGGCCATCCTCCACTCAGCTGTGAAAGTGATTTTCCTAAAAGCAAAGGTTTGACCATGTCACTCCCCTCATCAATAAACTCCAATGGTTCCCTGTTGCCTTCAGGATCCAATATAAAATCTTCTATTTGCCTTTGAAGTTCCTTCATAACCCAGCTCCTTTCTATACTTTTAGTCATCTTACCCTTTCTTTCCCTCCATACACACTACCATTCAGTGATTTTCTCATGCAAGATTCCTTCTCCCCACTCTAAGTATTTTCACTGACTTTCCTCCATTCTTGGAATTGTTTTCATTCTCACCTCCATCTCTTGGCTTTCCTGTTTTCTTTCAAGTCACATCTAAAATGCTACTTTCTGCAAGATGCCCCTCCTTAATGCTTAAGACCTTTTCGATGCCCATGCTTTCCCTCTGAGGTTAGAGTTAATCCATCCTGTCTATATCTTATTTGGGTATAACTGTTTATATGTTATTCTCCCCCATTGAATTGCAACCTACGTGTGGTTTGGGGTTACTTTTGCATTTTGAGGGGAATCTTCAGTGCTTAGAGTCTATTTCTGAACTCTCGATTTAGATTTTCTTAATGTTTGGCACATAATAGGCACTTAATACATGCTTGCTGTCATTTTAAAACTAAGTCAACATGTACCTGTCAGAGATCTTTATGTATGATTGTGGCCCCCATTTCTGAGTTTGACACATACCCTATCCGGCTTCTTAAAGTAGATTTAAAATGCAATATTACCTATGTTTTATTGTAATTTTTTTGTTAAATAGTTCTCATTTACATTTTAATCTGGTTTAGGAGGACTCTGGAGTGTTTTAGGTTGCATGTGGTCCTCAGATCATGTGTTTCTTCTAATGCATTGAGGTCTTTGTAAACTCAAGATGTAGGGACATGCTGTTTATCAAACTTATTTGAATTGTCTCCATAGAAAAGTCTCAGCCTTCAATCCTCACTTCACTCCTGGCCCTGATTCTACACTATCCTCCCAATGCCTTTTAAATCATATGCAAGACTCAGGATGGGAAATGGAAAATGAGGAGTGACTTCTCTGAACCTGTTCCAAGGAAATAGAAAACTAATCTGCAGTGATGAATCATTGCTGTAAAATGTGGGATTCTTCTGTCAGACAGAAACTCTGAGGGAATGACTGCCAGGGTGCCAAACACTTGCCTGCGCATTGCTGAGTCACTAGACTTGGGAGTTGCTTTTCTTTATCTGATCTGCTAATGGCGGTTGCTACATTGGTGTAGTTGTCCTTCCGTGATCTTTTCTTCAGAAATATCTCTTTGTCTTCTTTCTTTTGTCTGATTCATATGCCCCATGGAGAGCCCAGTCCTTATGGTATCAGCTTCTCTGAACTTTGATTTCTGGGGTCTATTTTTGAACTCTAAATTTGGATTTTCTTAAGTACTGGTCAACTAATAAGCTTTTATTAGGGCCTTCTATATGCTGGCAATAGGAATGAAAAGACGAAAATGGAGACATTCTACTCGGAGGGACACAACACGTTTTTAGATAAGTAAGTACAGGATCTCTGCTGTTATTTGCTGCTTGTCCTTCATTTTCGAAAAGGACCAATGATATCACAGATGATGTCTTGACTTGCAAGTGAATTAGACTGAAGTGAGGCAAAGTTGCACAAGGTCATCCACTTCATTCTCTCTTCCAGTCATTGAAATCAAGTGGGAAAACAAAAGGCAGGATAATTGCCCAATGGCCTGAGATGCAGTGGATGACCTTGGTGGCTTCCATGTCTGACCAAGCTCTAAGCACTCCACAGCATTTGCTTCAGCTGCTTTTATGGCCATTAGAGTCAATTGTCCTCATCTGTCCATTCTGCCAGGGGAAGTCTTCACATGCTTGGGGTAGATACTTCCCTAACTCAGCAAAGTGTTTGAGATCTGTTGGTTACCCCTAATCTAGTATAGCCAGTCTTTTGAGATGGTTTACCTGGGTATAGTACAGCTTCTTACAGTCACAGATGAGTGTTGGCAGACAGGTGGACGTTAAAGGTGGATGACTAGCCCTAAAAAGGGTTCAGCAAGCCTTCACACCAAAGGGGCTAATCCTTCCAGAATCCTTCCTTCAATATAGCTCAAATAATACAGGATATACACAAATGAATATATGGTGATTTCGGTGGGGGCAGGAGAGACCAACAACTGGGATGGTCAAAGAAGTTTTCTTGCAGAAGGTGAGCCTTTAAGAAAGCTAGGGTTTGCAACAAAAGTGAGGAGGGAAAACATTCATGATTTAGGGACAACCTGGACAAATGCACATAGGCAGGAAATGCAATTCATGTATGAGATACACCAGTTTGTCTAGGTGAGTGAAAGGGAGCGATTATGTGATCAGCCTAAGTTGTTAGGTATGAGTACACTGTACCTTATTCTAATATTCCAATGGATCTGTGATCTCCTCATCATGCATGCTCCTTTCGATGGTATCAATCACAGTCCATTCATGCTGTTACATCCCCCATGACTCTTACATCAATCTTTCCATAAGCTAATGGTCCTAATGGAGCAGAGCACCATCAAGTTGGTTCAATTTAGTAACAATTCAGCAAATATTTATTAAGTGCCTATTACTGCACCAAGTGCTTGGGCACACAAAGACAAACCTGGAATAATCCCTGCCCTCCAGGAGATTATATTCTCCAGGGTTAATATGTTCAGACATCAAGGTATTTGGGTATGGGAATCAAGGGACCTGGTTTCATTTTAACTTATAATTGTTGTGTTTAATGATTGGAATCCAAGTTGGGATTCAAGATCATCTGGGCTCTTTAAAAAGCCAGTTTGCTGAGTGATAGGTGAGTCATTCACTAAAAGATGGCTCATTAATTAGAACCAGCAGAGGCAAATCCAATGATGTCATATTACTCCACAGGAAAGGGAGAAGAGAGCCAGAGAGAAGAGAAATTTGCTTTAGGTTCCTCAAGGGGCAAAGGGGAGAATTTTTACAAGAAATGTTGCCTAAATAATCAAGAAAAAGAAAATAAAACAAATATTAGTAGGCTAAGTGTAAAGAAAGCCATTGTTGCTCTTAAGAACCTAGTATCTTTTTTTTAAAAATAATATTAATAGAACATTTCAGTGACAGGTCTTGGAATTAAAAATTAAATTAATGAAACAGTTTCAAATGAACTGCAACATGGAGGGTTAAGACAAAATGGTCCCAGTTAAAACCGAAATCTTTTTCTATAGAATGTCCCAAAAGTCTTCATGGGGTTTTAAGCTTTGATAACTATTAAAAGTTAAAATAGCTGAATACTTCACTAAGATTTTTGGGATAGCCAGTATACTTTAGGTTTATCTCACTTTTTTTCTTTGCTGTATATGTTCAGTAAATGAGTTAAGATATGAAATTATATTTTGTTATTAAAAACTGAGAGAAAGTATACGACGATGTTTAAAAAACTGGCATTGGAGTAGGTTCAAGTTTTACCTCTGATGAATACTGGTTGTGTTATTGTGAGCAAGGTACTTAACTCTCTCAGTGCTTGAGGTCAATGGTGCTAAACTCAAATAGAAATGGGGCCACCAAAGCATACATAAGGATCCCTATGTTGACTTAGAAAATCAAAAATGAACGGAGTCTTTGTTTTATTCTAATTTTATTTATTTTGGTAAATATTACTCAATCATATTTTAATCTTGTTCCCCATACTTCAAGTGTTATCAAAGAGTGGTCTATGCCTCTGTTTTAGGTAACTATAAGAAGCTACTTTGTAGAGAAGGTGTATACTTGCATTGGTAGAGGGAATTTCCTCATCTGGGAATTACCTCTATCAATGAAATTACAGGTCTAATCTTTGTCTATTTTAAAAAAAAGACTTTGTTTTGTCTTTGTATCTTCTGCATTTAGGTCAGTGGGTGGTACATAGTCCATGTTTGATGGATTCATCCTGAATTGATTGCATTTGGGTATTTGTAGTAAAAAAGGGGGTAAAGGGTTAGGGACAGACCATGTGTCTTACTCTGTGACCTCATTTTGGAGTTTTCTTGGCAAAGGTACAGATAGAGAACTAGTGCCAGACTGATACCTATGGAATGTTAAAAGATACAAAGGAAGGTCTTCAGTGAATAAGGCAGATTGTTGATGGAGGGTGTGTAGGAGGACATGGATAAGAGTGGAACAAGACTGATTGATGAGTTAATGAACGTGTTCTTGCTTCTTGGTTTTCTAGAGCTAGAACTGACCCTATTTTTGAGATGCTGATAATAATATCAGTGAACATTTCCAGAACATTTTTCACAAATCACTTTTAAGACCCATAAGCTGCAAAATGTAAGCATGATATCCCCATTTTACAAATCAATAATCTGAGGCCAGAGATAAAGTGATTTCCCTAAGACTTTGTCTGGCTGTCACCACTCCACGTCCATCCATCCTGGACTACCCAAATCAAGTTCACTTGTGTCACCAATTAAAGGTGACCTGGAAGAGGAAGTGGGATCCCTCTTTTAATTTAAGACCCTGTCTTAAAACTGAGATGGTGAGAGAAAAACCCTTAAAACAAAATAAAACATCAAAAAGAAAAAACCACAATGGATTGATGGTTAACTATAACTATCAACTCATATCTAAGCAAAGGATTCCTTTTGGTAAATAAAAAAAAATATAACACAACATAGAATCTTCAAAGGACACTTCCAAAAATCTATGTGATAACACATATACAAACATGTGTACACATAAATACATGCATTTACTGCATCCTATGTGAATAACATTTTTCTAAGTGCTACAGTATTTCCTTTTGGTGATTTCCAGGAAGCAATATGAACGGTGGAAAGAGTTCTGGAATGAGAAGACATCGGTTCATAAGCTGACAATAATGCCTACTACCTATGTGACCTTAGGCAAGTCACTGAACCCCTGTGGACCTCAGTTTCCTCATCTTCAATATGAAGGGGTGTGGATTGAATGGCCTCTGAGACCCCTTCCATCTTTAGAGCTACAATCTTATGATTTCTTTGATTTAGGGAACTCTTACTGAGATAACTTACTAACTGTTTAACTCTCAGCAAGTCACTTGCCTTAGTTTTCCCATCTCTAAAATGAGCTGAAGAAGGAAATGGCAAACTACTCCAGTATCTTTGCCAAGAAAACTCCAACTGGCATCATGGAGTGTCAGACATGATGGGAACAACCAACAACTGTCACATGGTCTTTAAGAATTGCTGGGGAACCAAGCAGTTGTGGTATCTTAGGGTCACACAATCAGGATAGGTTAAACCTTCTCTTCCAGGTTAGTTCTTTGTCCTCTCTACTACACCAGGTTGCCTCTCTGATGTAAGAGTTACAGAAGAAAATCAAATAGATGTTCCTTCAGGAAAAGGACTCTCTTGTTTTTTAACCCTAGTACTTAGCATATTGCCATATCTTCTTGTTTTTTTTCTTTTAATTAGACCTTGAACTTTGTTGATATAGGGAGCTCTTGGTTAGGAATATGCTCTGTCAATATAGACTGCAATTCTCTACAACTTAGAATCTGCTTTGGTCACTGAGAATTTGACCAGGACCACACATATGTGTCAAGCACAGGGCATAGACCCAAGTCTTCCTGACCCTTGGTACCGTTCTCTGTCCCATATGCCATATACCCTTATACATAGTAGTTGCTTAATAAATGCTTGGCTTTGAGGAATTTACAGTCTAATAATGGAGACAGAATTAAGTAAAAAAAGAAAGATACCTAAGAACATTCATTGATCTGCTACTTTAAGAAGAGTCAGTGACAGAAAATGATTTTTGTTTTTAGATTTTACGAAGCGGTATTTATTGTAAAGATACAGCAAGAAGAGAAGTGACAAACTTTCCCCCTTGATAGCTTGGGTACACGTTCTTCTCTATATCACCTTGTTCCTTGGGAAGAGTGAATTCACACTTAAAGCAATTTCTACATGGCAATTACCCCATCAAGTATACTTTCAAATAATAGATGAGTAGGTGACTCTTTACCTCTCCTTACACAGAGCCAGGCAGGTCCCTGGGGGCTTTACTCCTTACCTTCTGATTTCTGGAAAATCAGGGCATGGACTTTTAGCTCCTAGAATTCTGATTGATAGATCTACCGGCCTTCTAAGACTCACAAGCTCATAGGCATCTCCAATGCTCTTTCACAAAAAATCAGAAAAATATAAACAACACCAACCAAAACATACCAAGGTTAAATATTAGTTTCAGTTCAGTGATCATGACGGGGAGAGATAAAGGGCTGAATCCTCTCTCAATGGGGAGTTCAGTCCTTGCATCCTAACTTAGACACAGCCAGGTAAGAAACAAAGCTAGAAACTGAAGGTATTTTCACTGTATATCTTAATTCTAGTTCAAGGAAGACAAATGCGTGCATCCTTATCTATTGCAAGCTTAGTGAATTCTGTGTTTTGTGTAGTAAAGAATGTATTTGTGAGATAATTTTAAAAGACCACAAGAGATTAGAGAAATGTTTTCACTGAGAGTTGTAGAATGAAAAAAAGCATACTGAATTACTTTGCCTTGGAATTAGCAGGAAATGCAAACATTTGGGTAATCTGTTTCTATTTTATTTCATCCATGTGCAGATCCCTAGCAGGACTATCTTGTCCTCTCCCTGCTAGACTGCACTCATAAATTTCTGTGACCCCCAAAAGAGCTCATATGGTGACTAAGTTTCTAGTGAAGAGCCTCCATGAATATTGTTAGTTCCATCATCAGATAGCCGATACAAAGTCTATCCCTAGACTGTTTCTTAGTAATGGTTGATACCAATAACAAAACTTGAAAGTAGCATCACCAAGACATAATAATAAAAGAAAAATAATAAATTTTGCTGTTTTTTAGTCGTTTCAGTTGTGTCTATATCTTTTAACCCCACTTGGGGTTTTTTTGGCAAAGATACTAGAGTGGTTTACTATTTCCTTCTCCTACTCATTCTACAAATGAGGAAAACTGAGGCAAATAGAGTTAAATGAATAGCCTAGCGTCACACAATTACACAGTTCAAATCTGTCCAGATTGAACTCAGATATTTCTGACTCCAGAACTGGCACTTTATCTATTGAACCACCTAGCTGACGCCATCATCACCATCATCATTATCTTAATAATAACCAGTATTGATGTAGTACTTTGAGATATGCAAAGTGCTTTATTCATATTATCTAATCTGATCCTCATAAAAACCCTGTGAGATAAATCCTATTGTTGATCTCATTTGACAGATAAAGAAACTGAGGCTGAGAGAGGTAAAGTAACTTATCCAGGGTCACAAAGTAAGTGTCTGAGGCAGGATTTGAGCTGAGATCTTCCTAACTCTAGATCCAGTCCTTTATCTGCTATGTAACCTGATATCTTTCCAGCTTGTTAGAACATCCCTCAACTTGTGCTCTGATGATGTAATTTTCAAAGGCCCAAGGTAAACTCCTCATGATGATGAAATTTTAGATTTGGACTATTGGCATAATGGCAAAAACAACAGACTAAGGGTCTAGAAGACTTTGGTTCAAATCCTGCTTCAGGCATTTTCTAGCTCTGTGACCCTGGGTCACTCACTAAGTCTTTCTGTGTCCTAGTTTGTAAAATAAGTATGTTGGACTCATTGGCTGCTAAGAGTCTTATCCAACTTGTATGTCATGATCCCATAAATTAATATATATCATATATGAAATGATATAGTGATTTCTGATATTTCTCTTGCCAAAAACCTGATTGTTTCTTAATATGATTATTTTTTGTCCTTTCTCTTTCTTTTCCATTTACAGTTGTTTTACATTTAAGACACACTTTGGGTGTTGTTCCACATTTATTAGAAGGGCAAATTGTGGTACCAAAGCAAGGGGAAAAGAAATTCAAGAAAAGGAAGTGGGCTTTCTCATTCTTAAATTAAATTTCACTAGGGGAAAAACATATGAGAAATCTGATTTTGAAGTGAACTCAAGAGAATGTTGGGATGTATGGTTCAGCACAAGAAAATGAACCAAATATGGAAATGGACCCAAAACAGAAGCAAGAGGACAGTTTTCTGTCATAGAAAGACTGCAATTGGTGGAAATCTTATGCATCAGTTAAGTCTTTGTTTCCAAGAGCCATCTCTTAGATCAATCTCTTAGAGACTGGTAATTTTGGTAATTTTCTTTTATTTTTAATTTATGAAATAAAAATATTAAATCATCATTTTTATTCTACTATGTTATGGAACTACTTGTTTCATTCCATAAATTAAAAATAAAATTAAAAGATAATATAGTTTATGGAATAAAAGAAATATTTCCATAACATCGTATAATAAAAAAATGTGATTGCACATTAAATTATCAATCTACTATGTACAATTTGCTGTTCCTTTTAAATAATAATGTTATCATATAAATTTCTTTTTTTCTTTCTCCCTCACCATGCCCTAGGGATTGTTACACAAATAAGAGTGTGCGCGCAAATATATATGTGTGTGTGTGTATATGTATTACCTATATGTATATGTAAATATATATGTACACATATTTGTAAATTACTCTATACATACTTCTATTTATCAGTTCTTTCTCTGGATGCAGATAGCATCTTTCTTCATATTTTCTTTCAATAGTGCTATGATTTATGTGCATAGCTATTGGCAGGAACAACTAGGGAGTCCTCTGACACATATTGGTTGTGTGATCACGGGCAAATCACTTAATTTTTCCAAACCTTCTGTAACCACTTAAGACTATACATTATAGAAGGGTGACTGTCTTCTTGGGGAGTTCCCACACCAAAGGAATCTCATGTCCTTGATGTAGGTGTAGCTAGTCTAAGAAGTAGTTTAGCAGACTATGGATCTGAAAAGTGAGAAAAACCTCATTTCAAAACATACTTGATCCATATTCCACTGTCATAGTCTGGACTACTTCCAAAACTCAACAAAAAAGACATTTAAAGTGCTATATTCAATTGTCCCACGCTTCTAGGCTCAACTTTCCTATCTAGAGAAGCAGCTAGCTGTCAGCCTAGATTATTTTGAAAATTCTTCTAAACTTTCCATAGTTACTTTCCACTAAAGGAAGGACAATTTGTAAAGGGTAATGGATTTTATGACAGATCTGTAGGCTTTTAAGAAATGCCACACATTACTTCTTTAGCTTCCACATGAGCCATTAAAAAAAAATTTCTATTAAACTAAACTCTCTAGCACTGGCTAGGGACAAAGAAATGAATTGAATTCCAGAGCTGAATATTATTTTGCATGAATGGGAGTGGTGGTGGTGCTAGTGGAGAGATGTTCACTTTAGAATTAAGAACAGGACTGGGTGATACTATGCAGAATGGGCAGGCATCATGAAGAAACTAAGATTGGTGAAACACTCATTTGAACTGTTGAATTGTATTGAAATAAAAGGAGGAAAACTTGGAGTCAGGGACAGCTAAGTGCTGCAGTGGATAGAGCACTGGGCTTGGAGTCAGGACAATCTGGCTTTAGACACTAGTTTTGTGACCCTGGGCAAGTCACTTAATCCCTGTTTGCCTTAGTTCCTCATCTGTAAAAGGGGGATATGCTGAAGAAGGAAATGGCAAATCTTTTCTCTATTTTTGCCAAGAAAATCCCATGGATAAATCCATAGGGTCACAAAGACACTGAAAGACAAAAAACTTGGAGTCATTGGGAAGGATGAACTGGAGAAGCTTGAAAACAGTTTGGGCAGATGGTACCAAGAGCCTGTACTGTGTTGGGGAGAATGGAGAGAAAGGAGGTGACTGCAGAGATCCTGAAAAGATAAAATCAATGCCTGTGAAAACCAGGACATCCAACAGATTTCCTGACCACGATAAAGGTTTTCCAGATAAAAAACAAGGATTTGTGGTGCTCACGGAAACCCCTGATGATGTAGAATGTTTTCTTAGACCTGAATATATCTTGTGGACATCATTGATGGACTGCAGTAGGAAATCATTGACTCTGAGGACAATCAATTTATAGCTAAGAACTTCCAATACTTCTGTTTCAAGCCTGTCATTTTACAGATGAAGAAACCAAGGACCCAGGGAAGTTAAATTTTGAGGTCACCTAGGTAGTAATGACAAAGCCAGGTTTCAAGCACAGATCCCATAACTCCAAATATTGTACTCTCTTCAAGATCTATTGCTTTGTAAGTAGCCAATGAAATAAATTTAGAAGATCCTTCTAACAACCCTATAAACCAGCTTGCTATCCTCATTTTGCAGATAAAGAAGTTGAGACCTAGAGCAAATGTGATAATATTTGAAAGTACTTAGCACAGAGCTTGGTACTTAATAAAAATAATAATTAATAAAATAAAAAAGCACTTAAAAAATAAAAAGTTATGTAAAGATATAAACATATTTGTAAAGAACCATAAAGATATTAAATATATGTAAATCTATTATATAAAGATATATAATTATATAAACATAAATAAATAATAAACAAACTTGTTTTCTGTGCACGCACACACATACACACACATACACATACACACACACTACTATCCTCCAAGGTCACGTAGGTGATAAGTGTGAGGGGCAAACTTTGAATTCATTTCCTCTGACTTCAAACCACTAGCTCTTTCTTCTACACTACTTTGTACTACTGTGGGAGAATCCATCATGAATGAACAGGTTAGGACTCTCAATTTTCTGCAGCTCATCCATAACATATCGCACTTGGCCAGGATATAGAAAAAACTAGTCTTACCACCCTTATTGCAAATAAATGAATCCTAGGAAAACCGGGCAGAGTGAGTGATAACTCATATTTTCATGAACTTGGTCAGAACTGTCAGAGAAATTTTTTGAAACATTTTACGCCTATAGATCCATGGAATAACCACTTTAGTACAGGTTCAGTGAAAAAGCTGCTTACACCTGAACCCTTGGCCTTATGGGTAAGCCAAGTAATGATGTGATTTGAGGCTTGAAAGGAATCCTTATGCAAAAAAATATATTGCTGTTGGTGAGTCCTTTCAATCATGTCCAACTTTTTGTGGTTCCATTTGGAGATATTGGAGTGGTTTGCCATTTCCTCCTCCAACTCATTTTACAGATGAGTAAATTGGATTAAGTGACTTGCCTAGGGTCACACAGCTAATAAGTGTTTGAGACTGGATTTGAACTCACAAAAATGAATCTTCCTGTCTCTAGGCGTGGCCTTCTATCCACTGCATGACCTGTCTTACAAAAATAGCCCTGCTACAACATCTGAAACTCATCCTGGGTTTAAAGGATTAAAAAAGAAATCCCTTACCAAATATATCCATTCTTGTTGAAGAGTCAGCAACAAAGGATGATAGTATTCATCACTAATGCCTTTTTAATATTGTAATAATGATTCACATTTTAGAGATCATTCAAAAACTGGTTAGAGCTAGAAGGACCCTTATAGATAAAGGATTATGAAGCTTTTTCTTCAAATTTCATTTTTTAAAACATATTATGAACTTGACAAACATGGATATGAACAATTCTGTATATGAAGAACATAAATAGAAACTATGAAACTGGATATATTACATATAACTTGTTTTTTAAGTATATTTTAAATTTAGCGTGGTAGTAAGAACATTACTCTGTTAAGTTTCCTTCTGTTTTCCTCTGTGCATCTTTTTTTAATGTTTCACTGATCCTTCTTTCTTTCTTTTTTTTTTTTTACCTGTTACTCCCCCTCCCATTTCCCTTCACATTTCTCTCCTGTTACCCAAATTAAAGCCATCCTTCATAATACAGCAGTATAGTTAGGTGAAATATTCACATATTGTTCATGTCTAAAAATGTGTGCCTAGTTTTGTATCTTTGGTCTATTGCCTTTCCTCCTAGAGATGGGGAGATTGCTTCATTATAACTCCCCTGGAAATATGATTGATTGTTGGACTGATCAGAATTAAGTCTTTCAAAATTGTTTTCCTTTGCATATTTTAGTCATATAAATTAATCTCTTTTTTTCTACCTACTCTATTGAATTGAGTAACTTCCATCTCTTCTTGTGGCACAATACTATTCTATTCCATTTTTATACTATAACTTTTTATCCAATCTGCAGATGATAGATACCCACTTTCCTTCCAATTCTTTGCTATAAAAAAGTGTTACTATAAATATTATTATACATATCAATCATCCCCCTCTCTCTTTGATCTCTGTGGAGCATATAGTAGTGGCAGCAACACTGAGTCAAAGCATGTAGTAATTTAGTGACTTTTTTGGATATAATTCCTAAAGACTTTCCAGAATGGTTGGATCAATTTATAATTCAACTTGGATTATTGTTTCTGTATCTCATCCTTTTCAACAATCGTCATTTTCCTTTTTGTTATCGTTTGCCAATCTGACAGGTATGAAGTAGAACCTTAGTTGTTTCAATTTGCATTTGTCTTACTGTTTGTGATTTAGAAGATTTTTTTTCATTATGGTTGTTGATGGCTTGCATTTATTCTTTTAAGAGCTGTTTTTTCATATCCTTCAACCATTTATCTTTTGGGGAATAATGGTTTCTCCTCTCCACCCCTGCCCCACAAGAATTCTTGTGTTTCTTGTCTGAATAGTCTCCAGCTTATGAATGACCTTTTTGAAATGTGGTGCCCAGTACTAAACACAGTGTTCCAGACATATCCCATCAAGGGCAGAGTCCAGGGGAGTATCCCCTCCCTTCTTGGGAGTCTTTCTTTATGCAGTCCAAGATCACAAGAGCTGTTTTGACCATTGGATCACAACATTTTCTCATACTAGGTTTTTCCAATAAACTCTGAGTACGGATCTCTACTGCTTCCTCTCTGACCTCCCAATCACTGATCTTTCCCCAGAAATCATGAAATTTTTTCTTGAAAGCCTTCAAAGTGGTAAACTAATTCCTCTTAGACAGCCTATTCCACAATGGAAAAACTCTAATATTTAGAAAATTTCTTTGCTGTTAAGCTTAGATGTCAAATCTTTGCCTCTTATCACATTGATCTTGAACCATTAACTCTAAATGCATGCACCCATCCACTTCAGAATGCATCTCATTTTCTTATCATCTAGTCCATATCTCCCCATTTTTTCCACATGAACAAAGTGAGATTAAATCAGACACTTTACTAAAAATCTAGGTAAATTATACCTATAGAATTAATTTGATCTAATAATTTAGCAACTGTAAAAAAAGGAAATACATTTATTCTGGTTTGATATGTTCTTAATAAAACAGAACTGACTTTTTTGTAATCTGCTTCCTGTTTTAGATACAAGCCATTTCTTTAATGGTCTGCTTTAATATTTTCCTGGGAATCAAAGTTAAGTTTATTTAGCTATGGTAATAGGTGATAGACTCTATGTTTTTTCCTCATTTGAAATTAAAGCCAACATTTATCCTCCTCCAATCTATTATCCATAATCTTTCAATTTTTACTGACAGTGGTTCAGTAGTTACTAGTTCTTTCAGAACATGTAGTTCACCTGCTCCAAGTGAAATGAATTCATCAGATGCAACTAGATGTTCCCTTTCAGTCTCCGTACTGATCTCAAGTATCATCTCCCCATTAAACATTTTTATTCTCTCGCTTATAAGGCAAAGGTCACTTTCCTTGGCAGAGAAAACAGAGGCACTAACAATTGAACAGCTCAATCTTCTCTTTGTTATTAATTACCATACTCACCTCCCCTCAGAGCAAAATCCAATCTCTTCTTTGATTCTCCTTTTTTTCTGTCAGTATTTCTAAAACAAAGAAACAAAATATAACCACAACAAACCACCACCACAACAAAATGCATCTGTGGTCCTTGACTTCCCTTGTGAGGCTAAGCTCATTCTTAAATTTAACATTCCTGCTATTTTTTTTTACAGGACCATGACATACTTATTATATGCAACATCTGTTACCTGACCTTGTTTCTATCTTTGGTATTTTAAAAGTAAAACATAACAAAACAAACAACCGTAAGTTGGTTGGTGAGTTCCCTGGATATCTATATTTGTACTTTCATGTTTAGATAATTTTTTTCTCCTCAATGTAATTTTTTTTGATATCTCTAGAATTCCATTCTTGAGTATCTCCAGTTCTTTCTGAGATGACTTCACTTGTAAAATTTTCCTCTGAATTCTTTGAATCTAAGGGCACATTAGACCAAATCTGAATTGACTCTTCCTCTCTGTCATAAAATCTAGCATAGTGACTACTTTCCCTCAGACTTCTCATCATTTTCCAGCAACTAGTTCCCCCCTTTTAGTGAAAATAATATATAGCATACAATTTGTCTTGTTTAGTTTTCTCATTTCTGAGGGTTGAAATGATCACAAAAGTAAGTGGAGACATTATTAGCTGCTCTGCTGTTGGTTACTATTACTGAAAATTGAAAGTAAAATTCTGGGTTTTTTATTCTAGAAAATACACTGATTTATTTAAAATTCTGCCCCATCACCAGAAGAGTTTTAATTTTGTGTTTCCTGTCTTATTATTTGGTGGGGGAGGTAGTTTCTTTTACACATAATACCTCACACTTGCTCTAGAGATCAAGAAAAATTATTTTTTAAAATTTGATTTGGTACCTATTGTGAGAGAGAGAGAGAGAGAGAGAGAGAGAGAGAGAGAGAGAGAGAGAGAGAGAGAGAGAGAGAGAGAGAGAGAGAGAGTGAGAGAGAGTGCTACAACAGCTGTATGGATAATTGGAATCTTCCATCACCACTATATCATGCCTATTTTCCTGGCTTTAGTTCTCTTTCCTAAATTCATCTAATTCCTCATTTTTTTTTTGCTCCTGTTGCTAGATGAGGCTATGTCAATGACTAAAAAAGTACAAAAATATCTTTGACTGTATGAGAATTTCCATCTTACTGTTTTCCATACTGAGTGAATAGGGCTATTTCTGCTTCTTCTAACTTGGTCTTTTCCCCTTCTCTGATACTTTGGCCAAATATTTGGGAACCATTCTGATCTGATGATAATTGATCAAGTATGACAGTTTCTCTCTCTCTCTCTCTTTTCTTCTCTCTCTCTCTCGTATTAGTTTAAAAGGCATTTACTCTCTGGAAATATCTTGCCAGTATTCTGAAACTTGGCCTTGTACTTGGATAGTCAGGTTTTTTTTCTTCCAATCTTGAAAATTCAAATATGATCACATCAGCAATCTGAGTAAAACTTAAGTACAGTTCAGCAGACTGCCTCATGATCAACATATGGAGAGTTTTTTCTCACTAGATAAATGACTACGGAATATATTCTTCTGAATCCTGGTCCTCCAGCAGCCCTTTCAGGTTTCAAAATGGAAATTCAAGCTGACCATATCTTACCTGTAATTTGGAGTGTTCAACCAGGATTGAAAAGGGAAATTATGTTCAGTTATCACAGGGAAGAATTTTTATAACTGGGGACAAATCTGGTACCCTAGAAAATACACTCCATTAAAAGCTAGAGGAAGCTATTTTTTAAAAAACAGTTTTAATTTTCTAACAACCAATATAAACTGTCTCTAAAAAGTAACAAAAGGTAAAAATAAAGCAGAGAAGAAGAACTAAAACTAAACAAAATAAAACCCCCCAAATCCCAATTATTGTTTTAATTGTATATTTACTAATTATACAAAGAAACACAATTCCCTATATCAACTTTAAAGAATTCATTCTTAGTCTAAAACCTATGACTGATAGATCTATTGAGGAATGCTCTTAAAAGGCTAAGGCTTATCTATTTTTAATGGATGCTTTTTGTTTTCACAGTGCATCACTTCTGAATATATTTTCTTCTCTCCAAATCACACCATTGAATCATTTCTTGTAGCATAAATTTAAAAAGAGAAAAAAGACTCAGGAAAAAGAAACAAACACAAAACTATGTCTGTTCTGTTTGACAATATATGTAAAAGCCCCCCTATCTCTATAGGCAAAGGACGAAAGTACTTTTTCTCAACTCTTCTTTAAGGCCAAACTTGATCATTATTATTATTATATAGTGTTCTGTTTTATATTCTTATTCTTTCCTTTTACAATGTTAAAGTGTATATTATTTCCCTGTTTATTCTGAATTAATGAAAAGAATTGATAAAACATATTCAGATCTTACTATGTGCAAAGTACTGAGTGTGTACAGAAAATCAAGATAATCTTCTTGAGTTCTGAAGGAATTCTCTGGTTTTATACAAGTCCCATGGGGTGTTATGAAGTTTCTCTAGTAAGTTCAAGTATTCTAAGGTGATGTATTAGCTAATTAAGGACTTTTTCACATTTATTCTAAAGCCTATGGATGATTGATTGAGGCACGTTTTCACTAGGTTAAGGTATCAAGGAATACAATTTTTATCACATGACATTTTAAAAAATCATTTTTATTTCAAAAGTTCAATTTCATTCCATTGTCAGGTTCAAATTCTCTCTCTCTCTCTCTCTCTCATCTCTCTATCACTACTCCCTCTGAGACAAAAAGGAAAAGAAAAACAAACTACAAACCTGAATCAAATGCATAGGAAGCAAAAGCAAAACAAATGCCATGTCAAAAAAAAAAAGAAAGAAAACACACACATATACACATATCAAATAGGACTCTTGCATCCATCACTTTTGTATCCAAAGGTGAATGATATGTTTCATTGTGAGTCTTCTAAAACTGGGGTTGGTTATTGTGTTGATCAGAGTTCCTAAGTCTGGCAAACTTGATTATTGTTTAAATTATTGTTTAAATCATTCTCCTCATTCTGATCACTTCACTTTCATCAGTTCATATAACTCTTCTCAGGTTTCTCTGACAATAACTCTTTCATCATTTCTTATAGTGCAGTAGTCTCTTATTACATTCGTTGACCATAACTTGTTCAGATGTTCCCCAGTTGATGGGCACCCCCTCTTTAATTCTTTGCCACCACAAAAAGAGCTGCTTTAAATGAGGCATTTTCCACTTTCTTTGATCTTTTTGGGTATATAGCCAATAGTGGTATCACTGGGTCAAAGGGTATGTACTGTTTAAAAGGACTTTGGGCATAGTTTCAAACTATTTCCCAGAACTGTTGAACCAGTTCGTAGTTCAATCTATTCATATCCATGGAACATTTATCAATTGGGGAGTGGTTCTTATTTTATAAATTTGATTAAATTTCCTATGCATCTTAGAAATTAGATTCTAAACCAGATAACTGTAAAGATTCCCCCCACCAATTCCCTGTTTCTTTTCTAATTTTAGCTGAATTGGTTTTACTTGTGCACAAACTTAAATTTTCTGTAATAAAAATTGTCCGTTTTTTCCTCCCATGAACCTCTTTTTCATCTGCCAGAGCAGATTCAAGTTCTTCTAATCACTTGTGTACAAGCCATTTGTTTCCCTTCAAAATCTCTCAAAATTTTTATTTTCTCTTGGATCACATTGGAACATCCTGCTATATTTCCATGTTCTCTTGCAAATAGAGTCCTGAATGAATGTTGATTCAATTTCCTTTGTCTTGTAATATTTAAAGTTGTTTGCACTTGTTTAGATATCTCTGTGACCATCTTCCCTTGCATTTTAAATATTTTTCTTCTTGATTTATTTGCTTGTGTTTTGAGTTCTTAGCTTAATTTTCTTCCCTTTAAGATTTTAGGCAATTTCAGATTTCTTTCCTTTATATTTGTTTATTGCTCATTTTTGAACTCTCATTTTATGGCAGATGCAACAGGGTTTAAACCTCAGAAGCATTTCAGACCCCCCTACATTGGGGAATTCACTTAACACCAGCCTCAGTCCTTGACTCAAGTAACTTTACAGAGACTATTCTGGCCAAATGGATGCCAAGTCTTTTTACCTCTGGCTTGATGTTGTTCCCTCCACAGAATGGCACCCTGAACCTTTTCTGGCTAAGAGTTGCTATGTTCTAATGCTCTGCCTTGTTATACCTTTCCCTCCTCTGGAGCTGGGTGGGTGCAGTCAAATTCTCCTCCTTGCCCCCACAGAATGCTATGTTGAGGATAGAGACAGGATGTTGCCAAAGAAACAGCAACAGGAAGAAGGATATTGTTGAGTAGATCCCGAAGCATCAACTAATGGATCAGATTGTGTGCCATACCATAAGGTGGGGGTTGGTAGGGAAAAGGATGCTGAGTGGGTACATTAGCAATTAGTCTTATTTTAATTCATAGATTGTTATCTGGGTAAGCTTCTTGGTATCTTGGCCAAAGTGTGCTACGTGGACTCTTCTCTTCTCCTTAATGGACTTGTGAAATAGCATTCATTGTAATATGTTTTTCCATTAGACCCACATATTGGTTTATAAGTTTTACTGCTGGTTGGATACTTTTCTGATGGCAATTTTTTAAACTTAAAGCAGTCAACCTGATGACATGGTATAGGATCCACATTTAAGGTAGACACTAGTGACAACACTGGGAACATCTAGGCAGCTGCTGTTTTTGCTCAGCCACCATGCCGCCAGCATTATATAGTCAGGATCCCACCTGGTGACCAGAGGCTGAGGCTGGATGGGACTGGGCAGGGGGGAGGATCATGTTCCAGCTCTGAGGCTGCAGCTGCGTTTGCCCAGTGACCTCTTATTATTGTGGCCTATAATAATATAATAATAACAGTGGTCTGTTATTAATGTAAAGAAACTTTTCAAAGATAAATTTTTTATTAATGCCTTGTGTTTTTACATCAAAGTCTTTTATGGGTATAGCATCTCCATCCCATCCCACTACAAATCCAATGGATTCTCCCATGTAAAAAAGAAAAATAATTAAGGAAGACCAACGTAGAGAGGGATCCTACTGCCTCTACTATCCTCACCCTCAACAGAAATCAGGGAGATGTTTCCCTCTTTTTTTCTCTGAGACTAAGACTGGTCAGTACTAGAAATGCTCAGAGTTCAGCTTGATTTTAATATTAATTTCATTGATATGAATATAATCATTGTTTATACCATTCTTCTAGATGCACTGATTTCCTTTTATTGATATTTCTTGGAATTCCTCATGTTTATGGTTTCTTTTTGGGTCACTAATAGGATTCTAGATTTAGAGCTGGAGGAACATGGTAGACATTGAATCCAATCTCCTCATTTTACAGATGAGAAATTCAAAGAGAAAAGCTAAATGATTTGTGGGAGTTCAGAGAGCTTGTAAGGAAATGAGAGGGAATTAAATTCAGCTCCTCTTGACTCCAAGTCTAGTGCTCTATTCATTAATATTCAATTTAGGGGCAGTTAGGTGGTGCAATGGATAGAGCACCAATGCAGGAGTTAGAAGGACCTGAGTTCAAATCTTACCTCAGACACTTGATATTCACTAGTTGTGTGTCCTTGGGCAAGTCACTTAACCCCACCTGCCTCATCCTGGGTCATCTCCAGTCATCCTGATGAATATATGGTCACTGGATTTAGACAACTCTGGAGAAGAAGTGAGGTTGGTGACCTGCACGGCCTTTCCTCATTCAAAACAAAGTCAAGTGCAAGTCATGTCATTATTTCTCTGATGGCATGGTCTTCTTTGGCAACGAAGGACAAACACACATTCAATTTAATTACTCTTAAAAGATGATCATTCATTTAGACAGTCCTCAGTTTATGGGTACCTCCTTTTTTTTCACTAATATATAATATTTTATTTTCTCCAATTTCATGTTAAAACAATTTTCAACATTTTTTTTTGAGTTCCAAATTCTATCCTTTCCTCCGTCTTTCCTCTGTCTTTCCTCCCTTTGACAGTTAGCAATCAGATATAGGGGATACATGTGCAACTATGTAAAAACATTTCCATATTAGTCGTTTGTAAAGAAATCTCAAATAAGAGAAGAAAGAATGAAAGAAAATGAAAAATAGCATGCCTCAGTCTGCATTCAAACAATATCAGTTCTTTCTTTGGAAGTGGATAATATGCTTTATATTTGTCCTTTGGGATTGTCTTGGATCATTCATTGTGTTGCTGAGAATAAGTCATTCACAATTCTTTACCATAAAATATTGCTGTTACTGTGTACAGTGTTCTCCTGGTTCCACTCCCTTCATTCTACATCAGTTTATGTAAATCTTTCCAGGTTTTTCAGAAATCATCCTGCTTGTCATTTCTTACAGAACAATAGTATTCCATTAAAATTATATACTACAGTTTGCTTAACCATTTCCCAATTGCTGTGAGCATCCCTTTGATTTCCAATTCTTAATAGCCTCAAAAAGAGATCCTATAAATATTTTTGTACAGATAGGTCCTTTCCCCCCTTTTTATCTCTTGGGGTTATATTCCTCATAGTTATTGCTAGGTCAAGTGGTGTGCACAGTTTTATAGCCGTTTTGGGTATAGTTTCAAATTGCTCTCCTGAATTGTTGGATCAGTTCACAGTTCCATCAGCAGTGCATTAGCCCCCCCTCCCCCACTTTGTACCAGAGAAGAAGTCTGAGCGTTTTCCTTTCTTTTATGGGGTATTCACATTGCCTTATTGTTAAATCTGGGTTAAATATTTGGTCATAGGTTATCTATGTGTAGGTCAATGTTAAGTAAAAATGCTTTTTCTGCTGGCCTTGTGTCATCTGCAGTTTCCACAAAACTCCCCCTGAATTCCCATTTAATTTCCTATGTTGACCCAACCTCAGGCACTTTAGCTATGTGACCCTAGGCAAGTCATTTAACCTTGTTGGTTTCAGTTTCCTCACCTGTAAAATGAACTGGAGAAAGAAATGGCAAATGACTCCAATATCTTTGGCAAGATGACTCTAAATGGGGCATAAAGAGTCACACCCAGCTGAAATGACTTAACAGCAACACATCTGTGCTAGATACTGCGCTTAATGCTGATGATAAAAAAGAAAGGCAAAAGACAGTTCAGGAGCTTACAGTCTAATGGCATGGGATTCAGGAGAAAGGGATCCTTTCTTTTCCCAGGAGAGCCTTGTGGAAGGGGCTATCTTAAAATAATCAATATTTTCTTAAATTGCATATAATATCATTTAGACAGTGTAAAATACAGGGTAAGTTGCATATTTAGAAAGCACTACATATGTGTGTGTGTGCATGTATGTGTGTTCAGTTTTCAAAACTCATTTCCACATTATTTTGAATTTCAGATTTTCTTCCTATCTCCCCTCACCCCACTCCAGGATAGGATGCATTTTGATTACCTTTTCCTCCAATCTCCCCTCCCTTCTACCACCCCTTGCTCCCTCTTGCCCTCTTCCCTTTCATTTTCCTATAGGGCAAGACAGAGCAAGACTATTTCCTAGTTGCATGTGAAAACAATTCTTAACATTCATTTTTAAAGCTTTGAGTTCCACATTCTCTTTGTTATCCCCTTTCCTCCTATCCTTATTGAGAAGGCAAGAAATTCAATATAGGTTTTACACATGTAGTCATTCAAAACGCTTCAATAACAGTCATGTTGTGAAAGACTAACTATATTTTCTTCTATCCTGTCCCACCCTCAATTTATTCTATTTTCTCCTTTGACCTGTCCCTCTGCCAGAGTATTTGCTTCTGACTACCCCTTTCCTAAATCTGTTGTCCCTTCTGTTATCCCACCTCTCCTATCCCCTTTCCCCCTGCATTCCTATAGGGTAAGATAAAGTTCCATACCAGTTGAGTGTGTATGCTATTCCCTCCTGAAGCCAAATCCAATGAAAATAAGGCTCACTTATTCTTTATCACCTTCCCCCTCTTCCCCTCCACTGTAAAAGCTCCTTCTTGCCTCTTTTAAGTGAGATGATTTATTACAGTCTACTCTCTCTTTCTCTTTCTCCTAGTACATTCCTCTCAACACTTAAGTTTCTTTTTTAGATATCATTCCTTCAAATTTAGCTTATCCTGTGCACTCTCTCCTCTCCTCTCCTCTCCTCTCCTCTCCTCTCCTCTCCTCTCCTCTCCTCTCCTCTCCTCTCCTCTCCTCTCCTCTCCTCTCCTCTCCTCTCCTCTCCTCTCTCTCTATATATGCATACACTTACATATATATGCACACACAAACATACACACAGACATATATATATATATATATATATATATATATATATATATGTATACACACACACATATCTTCCCTGTAACTATCCTAATACTGAGAAAAGTCTCATGAGTTAGAAATATCACTTTTCCATGTAGGAATGTAAACAGATCAACTTTAATATATCCCTTACGGTTTCTATTTCCTGTTTACCTTTTTCATGCTTCTCTTGATTCTTGCCTTTGAAAGTCAAATTTTCTATTCAGCTCTGATCTTTTCAATAAGAATGCTTGAAAGTCCTCTATTTCATTGAAGTTCCATTTTTTTTCCTCTGAAGGATTATACTGTTTGGCTGGGTTGGTGATTCCTGGTTTTAATCCTACCTCGTTTGACCTCTGGAATAACATATTCTGAGCCCTCTGATCCATTAGTGTAGAAGCTTCTAAATCTTGTGTTATCCTGATTGTGTTTTCACAATACTTGAATTGTTTCTTTCTGGCAGCTTGTATTATATTTTGTTCTTGACCTGAGAACTCTGGAATTTGGTTACAATACTCCCAGGAGTTTTCCTTTTGGGATCTCTTTCAGGAGGTAATTCTTTCTCTTTCTATTTTACCCTCTGGTTCTAGAATATCAGGGTAGTTTTCCTTGATAATTTTTTTGAAAAATTTCCATGATAATTTTTTGAAAGATGATGTCTAAGCTCTTTTTTTCTATCATGACTTTCAGGTTGTCCAATAATTTTTAAATTATCTTTCCTGGATCCATTTTCCAGGTCAGTTGTTTTTCCACACTTACCATTGTCATCTATTTTTGTCATTCATTTGGTTTTGTTCTGTAATTTATTGATTTATCTTAAAGTTATTAGCCTCCATTTGCTCCATTCTAATTTTGCAGGAATTATTTTCTTCAGTGAGTTTTTGAACCTCTTCTTCTACTTGGCCCATTCTACTTTTTAAGGCATTTTTCTCCTCATTGACTTTTTGGACCTCTTTTGCCATTTGGATTAGTCTAATTTTTAAGGTGACATTTTCTTCAGACTCATTTTTCTTGATTTCCAGACATCACTCTCATTTCTCTTCCCAATTTTTCTCTACTGCTCTTACTTGATTTTCAAAGTCCTTTTTGAGCTCTTCCATGGCCTGAGATCAATTCATATTTTTCTTGGAGGCTTTGGATGAAGGAGCTTTGGCTTTGTTGTCTTCTTCTGTTTATATGTTTTAATTTTAATGATGCAAGAAAATACCTCTTCACCAAGAAATTAAGACTCTATAGTCTGTTTCTCTACCCCCACCCCCCTCTAACCTTGTTTGCTCACTTTCTCAGTCAATTACTTGACTTTTGAGCTATGTGTTAAGTGATGGGCTCCAGAAGCAGCCTTCCTTGCAGCAGTGACTGCCACCGCTCTGAGGCTGAGGCAAGACCACATTCCCCTCTCTGCCAGGTGAGATACTCTTCCTGCTGACCTTCAAAGCTACCTGGTGTTTGTTTGAGAACTGCAGCCACCTCCAGTGATTCACTTCCCTAAAGCCTGCTCCAGCTCTGTCCATATTGGCATTGCCCACACCAAACTGTGCTTTGCTTCCAACTCAGTGTGATAGACCCTTTCTGTTGACTTTCCAGATTGTCTTGGGCTGGATATTTTGCTTCAATCTATCATTTTCTAACTTGGGTTGCTCTAGAATTTGTTGAGTCCTTTTTCATAGCTTTTTTGAGGAGCTTGGGGGAGAGCTCTAGCAGGTCCCTGCTTATACTGTGCCATCTTGACTCCACCCCCAAAAGCATTATTATATTAAACTATACTATGGAAATTCTTGTTTTATTGCATAAATTAAAAATAAAATAAATTAAAAAAGAATGCACCACATAAAGCATGAGTTATTATTGATTTAAACTATTAGCTTGAAAAGAAGGGGGAGGGAATAAGCATTTATTAAGTACCTACTGTGGTCTAGGCCCTGTGCTAAGCATTTCAACAAATAATGCTTCATTTAAACTTCATAACAACTCTATGAGCTAGGTGGTATTATTATTTCCATTTGTCAGTGGAAGAAATTGAGGCAGAGACCAAGTGTCTCATCCAAAGTCACACAGCTACTAAGAGTCTGGGGCTAAATTTGAATTTAAGTCTTAACTCCACCTCAGTGCTCTGTTCACTGCATTATGAAGCTTCCTGTACTATTATGATAAACATCACAATATTATAAAACATGTTGCTAATATAATTAACTAATAATAGTAATTCTAAATAGCTAAGCTCCCTCAAGATCTTAGCTCATTACTTAATGCACTTTGTAAGTTGTGTCTTTTCTCCAAATGCAAGTTTAAAATGCATTTCTCCTATAGCCAATAAAATTGAGGATCTGGAAATTAAGCCTTTAAAATAATCAGTTTTTGAATGGAGGTAGTTATCTTAGCAGATCTTTCTATATTCTCTGAAAAAATCCTGAATGAAGGATTTAAATTTGGATTATTCTTGACATATATAATTGCCATGTAATTCATTACAATTTACTTTAATAATTAAGGATGCTCATGCTCTCACCAAAAGCATCTTTGAATCCACTTGCAGGTTATATAACTTGCAAAGAAAATAGCTCAGGAATTTTCATAGGCTAATTGATCTAGAAGTGGAAGGTACCTTTGAAGCCAAAACTTCATTTTATGATGATGCCCAGAGTAAGTAAATGATTTGCCCCAGTTTGCACAGGGAATAAGACACAAAGCTATGATTTGAACTTAGATCTTTGGTTCCAAAGTGAGTGCTCTTTCCACTCTAACACTGTGCTCAAATTTTTTGGACTCCACACCCCTTTACACTCTAAAAAGTTAATGACCACCCTCTCGAAAAAAAGACTTTTGCTCATGTGAAGATTTACTATGCTAGAGATTAAAATTTCTTAGTAGGATTATGAAAATAGTTTTGATCTTATAGATCTCATAAAAGGGTCTCTTGCCTGAGGTATCATAATGGTACTTTGAGAATCTTGGTATTATACTATACCTGCTACTTGTACTCTAATGCTTGTCACCATCGATGACCATCTTCTAAATGAATCCCCATTGTTTCATGCAACACTGAAAACAAGGAGTTTAGTATTATTGTAGGCAAAACTCATTGGACAGCTTTATTAGCTTCATTATGGGAAAATAACAATAATAAAGGAGCCAATCCTATTCCAAAGTAGGCGCCTGTGGGTTATTTAGTTTTTCTGAAGTTGGAAGAGCTTGTGAATAGATAGCAGAGTCTAAGTGGTTCTTTTGATAAATCACCAGTCTAGAGCCCTTGATAATGACTCTGGGGTAGGGTGATCAGAGACGAATTGTTTAATTGACTGAAGATTGGTGCTATGACCAATCCAAAGGCATTTGTAGGCTATTTCAGTCCCCTCACTCTCAATTCCACCACTTTAATGAGTGAAAACAAAAGATAACATACCTTCTTCATTCAAGCTATTACAAAATTTTAATGTTTTATATATCTGCTTTCAAATATCATTGTCCCTCTTCCATCTGTTATATTTGAGATTCCTTTTTATTTATTTTACTTATTCCTTTTCTTTATAATAGACTCACAGAAAGGGATATGCAACACTCAGTATTCACTGGTATTAATATAGAATCATTTAAGAGATTGTCTCATTCTTTCTTTTTGTATGCTCAGTACTGAGTAGATGCCTGACAAATAGAAGGTGCTTAATAAATACTTATGAATTTGTGGATTTTTAGAAACTTAAAGAACAAGTAGGACTAGCCAAGACAGAAGAATAAGTGGGCAGGGACCCTCTAAAAATGGTGGAGTTTGGACATGAGTTCTCTGTAATACTGAAATGCAACTTACTCTGAAACATAGTCTCTGCCTTCAGTGGGTTTACAATTTATTTTTTTTCTTTTCAGACTTCATCTCAACTATATTCCCCTGTAAGTCTCACCCCCTCCCTCCCAGAGAGCCATTCCTTAGGACAAGGGATAAGAATAGGGACTGGTTCTGGGATGTTACTGGTAAATAAGGATTTCCCTAATGAGAAACTCTCTCCCATGCAGGTTAGCACATTTTCTGCACTTGTCTCCCCCCCCAGTTATTTCTTTATTTGCTTATTTGTTTATCTATCCACTCATTCATCTATTCATTCATTCGCTCATCTAATTATTTATTTTTAGTTTTCAACATTAACTTTTATAAGATTTTGAGTTTTAAATTTTCTCCCTCTTCTTCCACTCTACCCTCCCCCAATTGGCAAGCAGTCTGATATAGGCCATATGTGTTCAATATTATTATATTGAACATGTTTTCACATTAGCCATGTTGTAAAGAAGAATTGTGTGTGTGTATGTGTTTATGTATGTGTGTGTGTTTGTCTTCTGTTGCTGAAGAAGACCATGTCAACAGAGAAATAGTTTCATGACTTGCACTGGACTTTGTTTTGAGTGAGGGAGGGCTGTGCAGGTCACCAGCCTCACTTCTCCTCCAGAGCCATCTGAGTCCAGTGACCAGATATTCATCAGGATGACTGGAGATGAACCAGGATGAGACAATTGGGGTTAAGTGACTCGCCCAAGGTCACACAGCTAGTGAGTGTCAAGTGTCTGAGGTGAGATTTGAACTCAGGTCCGCCTGACTTCTGCACTGGTGCTCTATCCACTGCACCACCTAGCTGCCCTAAAGTAAAATTAGAGCCAAACAGAAAAGCCATGAGAAAGAAGAAACAACTACAACAAAAGAAAATAGTGTGTTTTGATCTAAATTCAGACTCCATAATTCTTTCTCTGTATGTGGATAGCATTTTCTATTATGAGTCTTTTGGAATTGTCTTAGAACTTTGCATTGCTGAGAAGAGTTAAGTCTATCATTGTTGGTCATCAACTAATGTTGCTGTTACTGTGTACGGGGTTCTCCTGGTTCTGCTCACTTTACTCAGCATCAGTTCATTTAAATCTTCCCAGGTTTTTCTGAAGTGCACCTGCTCATCATTTCTTATAGCACAATAGTGTTCCATTATATTCACATACCACAACTTGTTCAGTCATTCCCCAATTAATGAGCATTCCCTCAATTTCCAATTCTTGGCTGCCACAAAAGAAGCTGATATAAATATTTTTGTACATTTGGGTCTTTTTACCATTTTTATGATCTCTTTGTAACACAGAACTAGAAGTGGTATTGCTGGATCAAAGGGTATGAACAGTTTTATACCCCTTTGGGCATAGCTCTAAATTGCTGTCCAGAATGTCTGGATCAATTCACAACTCCACCAACAATGCATTAATTGAACTTACAGTCTTGGAGAGTTTCATAGGGTATTAACAGGTTAAGTAACCTCTTCAGAAGTTAGTATGTGTAGTATATTTCATACTTAGAACTTGAATCCAGGTCTTCTTGTTTCAACAAGGAAAAAAAAGAAAAGAAAAAAATCAGTAGTACTAATAAAACTTCAACCAAGTAAGACTTTTTTTTTTCAATTTTCCACACCTCTAGCTGTTCACCTTTAGAGAAAAATGAGGGAAATTTATTCTCATATATTTTCTTTTGGGTCAAGTTCGATCTTTATAATTTCATAGCATACCACTTCAAGTGTTTTCTTGTCATCTTTTTTTCAATTTACATCATTGATTGCACAGGAGAGATGATTTTACAAGAGATCATTTGTGTCAAGAAAGGGCAAATTGAAATATGACAGATAAAGCAAAGACAAGAAGATTCGGAAACTTCAAAATATAAATTTCATTTTATATAAGCTATAAAGTTTCAAAATGAAAATTTTATTTTCTATAAATTCTATAAATTTTCATTTTTTACAAAGTCTGCTCTTATCAATGTATAATAAACAAGAACACCAGAGAATCCCAGGCTCTCATTTGGGAGGGTTTCTGACTAAAGCCTATCTAGATCAACCATTGCCTCAGCAAGGATGCTTTCCACAATATAATCAACAAATATCATCCAGGCTACGCCTGAAGCCCTCTTGGGGAGGGTAAGCTAGTCAGTCCAGAAGCAGTCCTCTCGACTTTTGAATAGGAGTAATTGATGGCAAATGTTTTTCTGTCACCATAAAATTGACAAAAAACCAGAAGTAAGTAGATTGATCCTGCCGTGTAGCTTTATGGGGCAGAAAAGAGCATCTTTCAAAGCTGTTCTCTCCCACCCCACCTATGGTTGTCTTTGTTGTATAAGATAGAAAAATAAAAATTTTCCACCCATCAGCCTTCCTTATGAAGGTTTATGCCACATCAACCTTTGCCTACTATTTGGAGACTAGAGAATTGATCACTCAATCAACAACATTTATTACATTGTGTCAGGCGATGTGCTAGGTGTAAGGGATACATAAAAGAGAATGAACGAATTCCTCCCTTCAAGGAGATGATATTCTATCGGAATATAATACACCATGCACATATATAAGTATGCATATAAATAACAAAAAGGCATGAGATAAAAATAAAACTAAAATATCAAATAAGGAAACTACTGTCATTATGATGTCCAAAAATCTTTTTCGTTACTCCTGTCCACTTCATTAATTTCACCCCTGTGAATAGCTATCGTATAGTAAGATACTATTGTAATTACAAACAATAAAAACTCTAACATCGAGACCTATAATCTTTGGTATGAGCATCCTTCTCAATTAAAAAAAAAAGTCAAATTCTTGAAAAACATTTCCCATATATTCTCTTTGCAATTGTGAAAAATGCATTTCATTTGTCCTTTTGAAGCTTAAAGTGTTTCATTCATTCAAATTTTCTATGTATTCCAACATCATTGAAAAATTCCTCACATATAGGATGAAGATTTGTACTGATGGGAGCATATGTTGAAATCAATTGCACAAGGCAAAATGAATATCTGTAAAGTTATTGAACTGTTGTTTTTATTGCTTTGGATGTAGACTCATTTGGATAGAAAGTTGGACCTGGAATATGATCTATCTTGGTTCAAACCTCACCTCTGGCACTTTAAAGCTCTGCTAACAGGCAAATGCCTTTAGTTCAATGAGCCTCATTGGCCCTCTTAGAAAATAAGGGACAAAGAAGAAGTTGAAGAAATTTGTAAGATTATTAAGTTATTGATAAGATGGAGCCTGCCTTATTGAAGGATGTTCCAAGCCAGAAGCAGGGTGAAGCTCCCATTTTAACATGATCATTTTTACCTCAAAAATCAGCAAATACTACAAATAATGGCTGGATTTTTTGGTTTTGTTAGTTGTCTCTAGACTTAAGGAAGTAATGGATAAAATGTCAATGAAACAGATTAAATTTAAAAGTGTGCCTTGCGTTTTTGTAGAGCTGGTTGTTAAACATTTGCCAGCACTTCCTTGGAGCTCCCTGTTATCAAAATCATACATTATCACTTGTGTTGTAATGTTCAACTACAAGATGCTAAGTAATCAGTATGTTTCCATTTTTTGCCCTTCAGCTTATTCCTTTGGCTCACTCAAGAACCATAGAACCTGGAACACACACACACACACACACACATATGTCACTCTCTGACAAATGCATGGATTCTCTTAAACCATTCAACCTTTGCTTGAATACTGCTAACTAGGGTGAATTCACTACCTCACAAGGCAGCCTATTTATTTTTGGATTGACTAAATTTGAATTGAATTCCAGAATAGAATGAGATCTCCCCAAATGGAACTAGGTTTACATGTAACCTTTGTTTTGGACACCATTCACACTCTCTTGCTTTACAAATCCTATGTACTAAGACATTAATTAAAAGGTAAACAAATATCCAACATAACTGAATGATTATGATGATGTCTTGGAAAGCATCTTTCTTTAACAGAAAAATACATTTCCTCTAAAATAGCAATGTAACTTCAGTTTTGATCAAGACCTATATATCAACATCCTTCCAGAAACATTTTTTGGGGGAGTAAGCATACAGGCTATATTCCAGAAAAGCCTTGTAGGGTACTTCTGGATCCTTCTGGTACCACCTTAGGAAGAATTAATGTTATAGCCTTTAGTTCTTTGATAAGGCATGACTTATATACCTATGCCCTTTTAATACCACATAAAGTATGACTAGTTGGATTGACTTGTTACTAACCTTGAGTGCTTTCCCCTAGTTGGCATGGGGATTAAAGGATGGGTCTCAACCCCAGTCTAGTCCTACAAGTTAGGGACATTTCATATTTCCCTGGGGAATATGAGTTCACTATAGTCATGGATTGCTTTCTGAAGATTGTAGCCTAAGCACCTGAAGGGACCTTTGTAATTAGCTAGTCTAACCATTTCATTGTACTGATACAGAAATAGAGACCTATGGAGGTTAATTTACTTGCCTAAGTTCATGTAGATCAGGGGTGAGCAGTCCCTGAACCTTCATAAGAAGGTGACAGATTTCCATAGATTCTTTGCCTTTTATAATTAATTCTACAACTCATTGCTTTAAGGGTAAAAGAGAGCAAACTCAGTAAAATAGAATAAATTTGCAACTTTAGAAAGCTACAATTAATCCATTTCACTATTTTCAGCCAAATCTTTATTAGGGTGAGGAAGGTGGCACAGCACCCACCCACCTGAGTTTATGTCACCACATGTGACCTTTGACTGAATTAAACTTCCCAGAATTTGTGGCCCTCTAGGTCCTCAATGAAGCCCTTTTACTGAATCCAAACTTTTGGGGTCACATGTTATGTGAAGTTTGGATTCAGTCAAAGGACTATCCTTGAGGATCTGGAAGGCCACATGTGACCTCAAGGCTGCAGGTTCCCCACCCCTGATGTAGATTCATAAGGAAGGTAGTGGCCTATAGGAAAAGACAGTTTCAATTGTTTATGAATACACGTGTGAAGTGTGTGTGTGTGTGTGTGTGTGTGTATTTTCAATATGAAGTTGAAGTAAGCCCATTCTACAGTTAAATTATATAGTTACGTTAGCCCAAGTGTTTGTAGGGGAACGGAGGGTCCCTGCCTTATTTGCTGTGAACACCTAGATAGAAACAAAAATCTAATGGTTTCAGGTGAATTCCTTGGAGGGTGGGAGGGGAAACCAAGAGTGTGTTTCTCAAATAACCAATCAACAGGCAGAGTTAACATCCAGCACAGAGGAAAGTGTTAATAGATTTTAGAGTCAAAGATTTAACTCAGGTTCTTGAACTGCCATTTCCTATTCATGTGAGCTCAAAGAACTTGGTTAGCCCTCATGGACCTCTGTTTCCTCATCTGTTAAACTGACAGGGTAAACTTTTTGATCCCTTCTGGTTCTAAGTCTGTGATCATAGAATTTCTTTCAGCTCTATGTTGTTCTGTTTCTATGATCTGTGTAAATGCCTTCTATGTGCCAGATACCATGTTACAAACACCAAAATGTTTCCTTCCTTTCCATCCTTGCTTCGAGGAACCTATCATCTGGATTAAGTAGAATCGCTTCTGCTAATCCAGAACCTCAATTCTGGGTCATAGGTTAAAAAAAACCTTCAGGAAATAATACTTAGCTATATTTGACTGGAAATGAGTGATAAATTTAGTTTTTTTTTGATGATACCATTTATTTTATGAGAAAGACAGACAGACAGAGACAGAGACAGAGGGAGAGTCACCTCGATGAAAAGAAAAAAAAACAAATATTCCATGCTAATCAAAATAGTACCTTGTGGTTGTAACAATCTCTGTCCTTTATAAAATGCTTTCCCGGACAATATCTAATGGGACCAGCTTCTGTGTATTACTTACTGGAATATGACTAACCCTTTTCAGGCCCAAATGAGAGGCTGAGACTGTCTCCAAAATTATTGGCAATAGGAAAGTTTCAGGTGCAGGATGAGGATGAGTGAAATAAATAATATTCTAGGCAAGCATTGAAAAGTATCACATTCTCAAGTTTTGGTCCCTAGTGGATAAATAATTTTTCTGTTGAATAAATTGCACTGGGGGAAATTATTTTTGGCTTGCGATCACTCATACCACAGAAACATATTAATGCTCGTTTTTCTTTTGGTGACATAAACCCAGGTGGGTAGGTGCTGTGCCACCTTCCTCACCCTAATGAAGATTTGGCTGGAAATAGTGAAATGGTTTAATTGTAGCTTTCTAAAGTTGCAAATTTATTCTGTTTTACTTAGTTTGCTCTCTTCTACCTTTAAAGCAATGAGTTGTACAATTAATTATAAGAGGAAAAGTATCTATGGAAATCTGTCACCTTCTTAGGCTCCACGCATCACTCTCTGGATTTTGTCTACCATGTCATAGAAGCCTCTTCGCCATGGAAGTTCTCTTTTCCCGCTTGTGTTCCTTCCTCTGATTGGCTGGTTCCTCACAAGACCTCCAGTTTAAGGCAAGCACTCTGGCTAGCTATGTCTTCATTCTTCTCTTTGGAATAGGCAGAATAGGATTATTTCTCTAAGAGATAGGATATGCCCAGGAAAGAATGAAGATCCCCTTTCCTCCTGAACTGTTTATCTTGAGTCATGGGTCCATGAAAAGCCAGTGCCCGAGAAGGAACCCAAATTTCAACAAACTTGTTGAATGCATGTTGGAGATCTGCCTTCTAGTTCCTCTCTCACTTTGGGCCTCTCTTTTCCTTCTCTAAATTAAGCAGTCTCTTATATAAAATCCTTTCTGATATTAACAGCTCACAAGGCTATGTATTCAGAATCTATTTGATTCCATCTCATCCCAGTCAACAAACATTTGTCACCTACTCTGTTCCAGGCATTGGATTATATGCTAGTATTAAAAAGACAAAAAAATGAAGTAGATCCTTCTCTCAAGGAACTTACCTTTTACTTTCAGTACCTGCTGAATGAGCCTTCTTCTAGAGCAAATCAGTTTCCCTCCCATGAGCCTCAGTTTCCTCCCCTTTAAAATGAAAACCTGAACATAATGATCCTCAAGGTTCAAAGGTCTTTCTAGCTCTAACATTTAGTGGTAATGCTTTTATGAATTCATTTTTTGAGAAAGGGCTTCAATGTCTCTCAAAAAAGTCTACGAAAATGTAAACTCTGTCCCAAAGCTCATTAGTGTGGGACTCTCTCCCTATTCTTTCCTGACAAGAATAGAATTCTCTCTTGAAGAATGGGAGAAGATGCTAGAGATGTCTACTCTGCATCTCTTCAGGCTGCACAAGGACATGTAGAGCTTCTCTACATGTATGGTGCCCACTTCTCATCACTATATTCTATCTTGTTTGGACTGTCTCTCCATCCCTAGTAATCAATCAAGGTTAAACTTCTTAGATTTACCTGTGAAAAAACAACCAACCTTGGCATTTCTTATCAGAAATATATCTTTGGGAGGAGGTTTCCCTCTAGTAGCCTTATGGGATGTGTGTGTGTGTGTGTGTGTGTGTTCCTAGTGTCCCTACAGCTCTAGAACCCTCCCTCCAACCAGAAAGTCATTTGTCCTCAGTCCCTTCTAACCTTCCTATCCCTCATACTGTTGTTCCTGGTCATAATTTGTAGTACTCCTCTCAGATACAAAAGTTCCTGTGTTAATAATGATAGCTGACCTTTAAAGCCCTTTATTATTTGCAAAGCTCTTTACAGAATTTATAGAATTTGCTCTACATAAAAAGAACTTTGCAAATCTTACCAGTTCATTTGGATTCATTTATTAGAACAAAAACAAGATTCCAAGGTTCTCATAAAGGTCAATGACTCAAAGACTACAAAAAGAAAGAACACCTTCAAGACAATCAATTATTTAATTAAGAAATATTAATTTTGAATATAAAGGAAGTCTTTGCCAACCGCTTTTCATTCGAGCACTTTCCCCTGCTAATTATTTATTAATTATTCTGTATGTAGTTAGTTTGTACATATTTGTTGCCTGTTATTTCTTTCGTTAGATTATGAGCAACTTGAAGCCAGGGATCATCTTTACTTGTCTTCTTGTCTCCAGGGCTTAGCCCCATGCCTGTCACGTCAAAGGCATTTAATAAATGCCCATTGATTGACTTACAAGACCTACTATGTCCTGGGGATACAAATATTCTCAAGGAGCTAAAATTCTAATGGGGATACAGGAACACTGAGTAATATGTGTTGAACACATATAAAATAATCTTTTGTCATTGACCTTTTCAGTCATGTCTGACTCTCCGTGACCCCGTTGGGGGTTTTCTTGGCAAAGATATTGGACTGGTTTGCCATTTCCTTCTCCAGGTCATTGTACAGATGAGGAACCTGTGGCAAACAGGGTTAAGTGGTTTGTCCACAGTCATCTAGTTAGTAAGTGTCATCTGAGGCTGGATTTGAACTTAGGTTCTCCTGACCCTATCCACTGTGCCCCTTAGCTGCACCAACTGAGTAAAATGAATAAACACACAAATAAATGCAAAATAATTAAATATAAAATGATTAGGAAGAGAGAGCACTAGGAGTTGAAGGCATCAGAAAGGCTTCATATAGACAAAATTTGACTTCTAAAGAGGACCTGCATGTACTTGGGTGTAGTTATTTTGATAATGTTTTGTAATTCTAATTTGCTACCTTGTGATTATTTTATTTTTAATCTTCATTGACCATGTAGCAGGGAATTTTGTTCTTTTTATGCAAAGCTTCCTATGAGAAAATGCATATTCATTTCAGACTCTTCACTCACTCCAATCTAGCATTTCAGTGTTAATGTATTTGCTCATGAAGTTATAGTCTGGTTGAGTTCTGGACAGCACCCTTTAGGAAGGGAAGTGATAATCTGGAAGAAGGCAGCCAGGAGGATGAAAGATACTATAAGATGATCATTTAAAGGAACTGAGGGTGTTTAACCTACAGAAGAAAAGACCCAATGGGAATGTAATACTTGCTTTCCAGTATTTGAAGGGTTATCATGTAGAAAAGAGATTTCTCTTCTTTACCTTTTCCAAGGGAACAAAAAAAATCTTCCTAATATTTATTGCTATTTGGTCATTCAGTCATGCCTGACTCTTCATGATCTCATGGACACCATGAGTTGAACACCAATATTCTCCTTGGAGTTTTCTTGGCAAAGATATTACAGTGGTTTCCCATTTCCTTCTTCAGTTTCTAATAGTTAAAGCTATTGAAAAGTGGATGAGCCAGTGAATTCCCCATTATTGGAGGTCCTGAAGCAAAGATTGGGTGATGTTTTCAGATATGTTGTAGATAATTATATTTGTGCCCAACCTGTGGAAGAACCTTCCAAGCTCCCTTTCCTCTCATCAGCCACAGTCAGACATACCATACCTTGACTTCAACATAATGCTGTCACTTTGGTCCTCTTTGAGAATGAAGGGCAACAACCATGGGGTAGATCATAATAGAAACTCTCTCTTCCAAAGGAGAACTGTAATATCCAACTTTGAGAATTGCTTTGAGCATTGAATGGTTAAGTGATGTGCCAAAGGCTATAAATAATATGATCAGAAGTGGGGCTTGAATGTCATCTTCCATATGTGAAGTCCAGTGCTCTAAAGCCCCATGTATGCTATGATGCCTCTTGAAGTTGTAGATAGAATACTTCATTAGTCAGGAATTGGGCTAGATGGTTCCTGAGGATTTCCAACTGTAAAATTCTCTGGTCATTGATAACAACTATCAGGTTCTGTTTCCTCATTCTCAAAGCAGATTTTGAGCTAACTGCATTACTTGAGGCTTTGTGGGATGGTAGACAAAGATCGAGCCTTGTAGCTCAGATCTGGGTTCAAATCTTACATTTAAACCATAGTAATTATTTGCTCCTGGGTAAGTCACTCAATTTCTCAGTGCTTCAGGCAACTCTCTACCATTTACATTATAGGAAGGTTGCTAACTTGCAAAGATGGAGGGAAATCTTCATTAAAAGTTTCCTATACCAATGAAATTCCAGGTCCTGTCTGGTACAGTTGTTGAAAACCATAGAACATCTGGGCAAATAAGCTAAGATTCTCTATAAGCACCATTGTTGGTTTTCTGGTTTAAATGAACAAGTAGTCATTGGCTCCCCAGAAACATAAGTGTCTGGCTAAGAGAGAGGGGAAAGTGTATGCATATGTATATATATATATATTATAATATATGCATAGTTTAATATATTTATATTTTTCTTCTTCATATAGTTCAATGCTAATTAACCTGAGAAAAGAAACCACCCAGCACTCTCTGAGGAGGGAGAGAAGAGGGCAGGTGTAGAGAAAGAGTAGGAAAAAGAGAGCTGCACTATTTTGAGAACTGAAGCAGTGGAAAAATAACAGAAATCAATCATTCTTGGCCAAATATTTTATGTTTGTTCAAGGCAGGACTGTGTTTTCCAGACCTGGCATTGAACATGTTCTCAGGGGCATTAGGTCATCCGGGTTTGAAATTGGGGCTCCTTATCTGGAGAAAATGGATTTATAAAAATAACCTGGTGTGAGGGCTCAGGAAAGAGACAGTGCACAGAACCCTGCACTGCCAGTTACCTGGCTGAGCTAGACCAGAAATAATTTCATTTCACATTTTGAAGTCTATTGCAATTTGAGACTTAAAATTGTCTCCCTCTCCTCTCCTCTCCTCTCCTCTCCTCTCCTCTCCTCTCCTCTCCTCTCCTCTCCTCTCCTCTCCTCTCCTCTCCTCTCCTCTCCTCTCCTCCTCTACTCTCCTCTCTCCCTCCTCTCCTCTCCCTCTCCTCTCCTCTCCTCTCCTCTCCCCTCCCCTCCCCTCCCCTCCCCTCCCCTCCCTCCCCTCCCCTCCCCTCCCCTCCCCTCCCCTCCCCTCCCCTCCCCTCCCCTCTCCTCTCTTTCCCTTTCCCTTCCATTTCCCATCCCTTTCCTTTTCTTCTCCTTTCCTCCCCCCGAAAAAAAGAAAATGGCAAATTTTAGCCCATGCAATGAAAGTACTTGTTAATTACCTTCCCCCTCCAACTCCTTCTTTATTTATGATAAGTGATATTGTTTTATTTTTAATAACACCTATTATTTTGTGAAAGTGAGTAGAGCCAGGCTTGAAGGCAGGAAGCAGTCAAGCCCAGCCTCTAACACTAACACATTCATAGCATACCCCTCATCTGTGGGAAAATTGTAGTTTTCTCTCTCCTTTCATTGACTTAACCCTAACAGGCATGTTATGTGTTTGCTTGTTAATATCAAGCAGTTCCTACATGCTTATTATTTGTCAGAAGCTAGAAATACAGTCAGATTAATGTGAATTGTTCCCTTCTTTCCTCTCTCTCTCCCCTTCCTTCTTTTTCCTCCTTTGTCCCTCCTTCCCTCCCTTCCTCCTTCCCTTCCTGTTCTTTCTTTTCCTTTCTTCCTGTTCTTTCTCTTTCTTTTCTTTCTTTCTTTCTTTCTTTCTTTCTTTCTTTCTTTCTTTTCTTTCTTTCTTTCTTTCTTTCTTTCTTTCTTTCTTTCTTTCTTTCTTTCTTCTTTCTTCTTTCTTCCTTCCTTCCTTCCTTCTTTCTTTCCTTCTTTCTTTCTTTCTCTCTCTCCCTTCCTTCCTTCCTTCCTTTCTTTTCCTTCCTTTCTTTTCCTTCCTTTCTTTCTTCCTTCCTTCCTTTCTTTCCTATTTTCTTTCTCTTTTTCTTTTGTTTTTTTCTAACAGATAAGGTTGTGAGGAACAAGTAAGATCATTGTGATGTGCTTTGCAAGTCTTAAAATAATTTACATTTTATTATCATAGAATCTCAGAAGTCATCCATTGTAGTCTTTTTTCATCAAGAATTCAAAATCAGATGGTGGGAAATAATAATATCTACCATTTACATGGTGTTTTAAGATTTACAAAACACTTCACAAATATTTTCTTATTTTATCCCCATAACTCTATCCTTGGAGTTATTGATGCTATTATTGTCCCAGTTATGCAAATAAGGAATTTGAGGTCAGCAGATGTTAAATGACCTGTCCAGGTTCATACATCTAGTAAGTATTTGAGGCCAACTTTGAATTCATATCTTTCTGAATCCAGGTCTGGAATTTTTCCCATTGTGCTGTCTAGCTCCCATAAATCTCTCATTGTATATACTCAAACATATGGTATGAGGTTAAAAGTAGGAATGGTTTTCTTCCCCAATTCTGCCTTGGAATAAGAAAATGGTAAGCCCATGAAGAGGACAGTGAAATGAAAAATAGCATCTCCGAAATGGTAAATGAAGTTTCTGAACTGAGAGATTGCACTTCTGATCTGAAAGATAGGACCCAAGCATCATTTATTTCCTTCAAAAGCATCCAGAATTGTTATCTTAAATTAGATCTTACTCTGTACTGTGGACCTCTCAATCAGATTCACAGTGTAAGGATGGTGAAATGAATTGAATTTTTATTGTAATTGACATCCTTGTCTCTTTCCTTCTCATCCTTCTCCATGATACACACATCACTTTAATGTGCCTTCATTCCTTACTTCTTATACCTGTAGTAATTCCTTGTGTAGGGCAGGGGACTTAAAAACACCAAGAGCCTTCCCTTTTATTTAGAGGATAAAAGTCACCAAGTAATGACTGCCCTCAATAATCAGTAATAGAGTAGATTATGCCTCTTTTGAAGCTACAGTTGACAATCTGATGGTTTGTTTATTTAAGGACATTCTCACGGCTCATAGAATCCTAAGAGTTTTAAAGAAGGTAATTATTATTCTTGTTATTTTCAGATCAGACTTGTGGTTTCATTGGTGTAGGGCAGCAACACAAAAGTCAAATGGAAATGAGAGCTATTAATCCAAAAACAAGGATTTCTGTGGGGTGCATGCTGACAGTTTTAAAATGTAATATTAATGATATTTTACTGGATTTTAATTTATTTTGTTAAATATTTTCCAATTACATTTTAATACATCTAGTTCCAGTCTCTCTTGAGAGTGATGCAGTTATAGATCAGCTTCAGTGGCATGTTTGATGCCTTTGGTGGAGGAATATTGCCCACCAAGGCAGACCTGCCCCTTTTCTGCAGTCGTAGGGTGTTAGAGTACAGTCACTCAATCATCACTTGTTCTAAGTCAGGACCTTACTCTGGTTTTCTTCCCACTGTACCAACTGCCTCTCAAAGGAAGTTAACTCCCAGAAAAAGAAATGATCAAGTAATATGCACAAAGTTGGAGAGGAGGAAAACGATGTGAGACCTATAGATTCATCAAAGAACTCCCAGTGTAGAAATACCCTTTACCCATGAATATCATAAACTCTACTGTAATTTATAATGTTAGAGGGTTATAGTGAACTAAATGCCTAGCGAACTAAAAAGTTAAGTGACTTTCCCAGTGTGATACAGACAATATGTGTCCTTGGAGAGAGTATTTTCTTGAATACCTACTATGTAATAGAACTTCGCAAAGACAGAGGTCTTCAGTTAAAATAAACACCAATGCCAACGGAGGAAATCTACTCTTTTGTTAATCATTGACTTCCTTAATCCAATTACTCAATTCAACACATTTTTTTTAGAAGCAACCTGTTTATAGGGACTAGGAGCTGGTCTCTTACTTAGCCAAGTAAGAGCAGGTTTCAAGGCATCTTTCTGTTACCAGATAGCATTCTCATCAATCATCAAGTACTTATGAAGTGCCTACTATGTGAGAGTTACTGGGGATATACAGCCAAAAGTCCTTGCTTTCATGAAGCTTGCTTACTTGCAATTGGGAGAAATAAATACACGCTTGTAAGCTGCAGAATACTTACTGATCAGAATTGGCTTTTCTTCACTGTAAGTTTTAAATGTACACACATGTATAAGTATGTGTATATGTATATATGTATGTATACATCTATCTAAACAGAGAGATATATGTCTTGTTGCTGAGGCAGCTTAGGTAGAGAAGAAGGCCTGAAATCAGGAAGACACATTACAAATCTGTACAAATCTGGCCTCGAACACTTACTAGCTGTGTGACCCTAGGCAAGCTACTTAGCCTTGCTTGCCTCAATTTCCTCCTCTGTAAAATAATCTGGAGAAGGAAATGAGAAACCATTTCAGTATCTTTGCCAAGACGGGGCCATACAAAGGAAAAAATGACTAAATAACAAATTTGCTTGTTATGTGTACAATTTGACCGGGACCTATGATTTTATTAATGTAGGGATTTTATTTGTACATATATACACACATGCACATACATACATACATGTATGTGTGAATCTCTTTGTCTCTCTATCTCCCTCTCTCCTTTTAGTCCTAAAAGTCTTTGAGCTCTAATAGTTTAAAACTGCAGTAAGTCTTTTGAGACTCTGTATACATGCAAAGTAGTGAACTTTGCTGGGAAATAAAACAACTAATATTAGAATAATATATGCCAGAGAGAAAATAGGAAGGAATAGTGAATACTGTCATATGTAGTAAAACAAACCTTATGGAAAGTTGGAGGGTGGAGCTGTCACTGGTCATCTGTGACTCATTGATGAGGAACTTGCACTAAGAGAAGAGCAGAGGGTTTTGTTTTTAATTGTGTACAAAGCCAAAAGCTCTGATTGCTTGGTGGATTTATACAGCCTGCCTAGTTGCCTATCCATTGACTTTGACTCTATGTGTAGCAGATAGTAATGCCTTTCCTTTGATTCCCCCATTCATGGGCATTGGGATATGAACAGTACCTATTATCTTCATCCCACCCTCTGGGCTCAGCTTTGTCTCCTTTCTTGAGTAGGTACCCAATCTTGACTCTTCAGGTGGATATGCTCAGGCTTGAACTCTATATATTCAAAATGTCTTGAATCCAGTGAGAAGAGTCATTGGCTATAGTAGTATGCACAAATTTTCACAACAGGAAGAATGACCACTGACAAGAGGACTGACCCAGTCTACCCATGTTGCCCTCAGATACATGTTAGCAGTATTTTGGATTATGTAATGCTGAGATGAAATGTGAAAAAAAAAAGCAAAACTTAATTAACCCCTCTGAAGACTGCTTTGTGTTGAGATGAGGTTTGAGTATTACTCTTCCTATAGAATGTAACATTAATTATGTTGAAACTTGTTTTGTTAATGAATGTTTTAAGGCTTTTATGATTAGCATTTTTGTGTGTATTTGTTTGTAGGAGTAAATTATCTCTCTCATCCCTGACCCATATTGTACATTGAATTCTTTTAAAAAATTATTTTCCCCTCCCTTTGCAGGGAAGTTTTACATGTGCACCATAAGTTAGGGGCCATCACCAGTTGTCTTGACCTTTGTCTTGCCACTGGACTCAGGTGACTGGAGGAAGCTAACAACTTTGCCCAACCCTGCCTCATTTAAATCCAACTCCTGCAAGTTAAGACATTGCGCTCATGATATGAGCTCATGATGCATTCTCACAATTAAAGAATGAGAAACAAGGATGGACAACAAACATACCTGAAGTTACAAGTGAAATCATCTCCAGTGAGTTTGAGTGAGGTACTCAAAAAAACCAATGAGTGTGACAACAGAGAGTCTGATCCCTCTCACGACAGGGAGGTTTTCCCAGGACTGATGCCAAACTGAATGCCTGGGTAGGAAACAGGTGGTAGGTGCAGCCCTGTGCTCATTGGAGCAGATCTTAAAGGTTAGACATTTTGATGAAACCTATATTACCAAGTCATGTTCTTCAAGCATTCTTTTCCTTACACTCCTGGAATCATTAACATATCATCCAGGTTTTGTGAGGATGACAGGTGGTGCCCAGATACCTCAGAAAAGCAAACTCCTTTTTCTTCCCATTAATTTTCAAGATAGCCCTCCGGTTTTCAATCAACATAGATAATTTAAAATAAAAGAGACCTGAAAACCTGTCAAATGTAATTATATAGTTCAACAGTCCTCTCAGCAATGGTATTGGTTGGGCAGCTATTTTTAAAACATGCCAGCACTAATATTCAGTGCTTGAGTTCTTAAAAGGCTCGAAGCTATTTGCTTTTTTATGAACATGGGTGAATTTTTCCACTTCTGGTTTCCATTAGATGAGCACAACATTACTGACTGAATGCCAGGAAGATGTGGGATTCTAATTATGGTCCAGTCAAAGACACTCCATATGCTTTTAAGTTAGGTCTGTGACCTCGTCTCTATCAGTTAGCCCAGCTGTTTGCAGGAGTCCTGTTGAAAGCTTGCTCAGGCCTCAAGGCCAGCAGAACTCTGCCTGGCCTTGTTCAGAGCAACAGGATGATTCTGTTTCAAATCTGTCTTTCATGGGACAATTATTACCATTCTAACATTGCCACATGATGCCTTCATGGTATTCTAGCACTTTGTTTAGTTTTCTGGCATGTTTGTTTGCAGTTGACTCTGTCAAACATGACATCGAGTAGCCTGGTACTGGTAATGTTGGCCAATGGCGCCATGATGCCCTAAAGTTTGCACACGATGTATTGTACATGTTAGATTGTTTGGGTCCCACAGTAGTCCTGGAAACCAGGGTACTGTTACCCTTGATATTATAGAGGCCAGACTTTCCCCATTCCCCTACAAGAATAAAAATTTAATCATTGTAATATTAGTGATAGTGCTTTAAAGTTTGCAAAGTAATATATAGGACATGACATAACATATAAAACACAATATAATGTCACATTTTATCATATGATATCATATAGTATATGTAATAATATATTATCCTCACAATAGGTATTATTAGAGGGACAGACTGTACCCATTCCCCTATAGAAATAATAATTTAATAATCATAATGATAGCTTACATAGTATTTTGAAATTTGCAAAGTGATATATATTATATAACATATAGCAGGTAACATGATATATCACATTTTATCATATATTATATATTACATGTAATTATATTATCCTCACAACAACTCTGTGAGCTAGGTATTATTAATCCTGATGCGGGGGGTCAGACTCCCCCATGGGAATAAGAATTATAATAGCAGTTAACATTTACAAGGAGCAGCTAGGTGGTGCAGTGGATAGGGCCCTGCCTCTGGAGTCAGGAAGACCTGCATTCAAATTTGGCCTTGGACACTTCCTAGCTGTGTGACCCTGGGCAAGTTACTTACCCCTTTTTGCCTCAGTTTCTTCATCAGTAAAATGAGCTGGAGAAGGAAATGGCAGAGCACTTCAGTATCTTTGCCAAGAAAACCCCAAATGGGTCATGAAGAGTCTAAAATGACTGAGCAACAGCATTTAGACAGCACTTTGAGATTTGCAGAATGCTTTATGCAAATGACCTCATTTAATTTTTACAACCACCCTGGGAGAATATTATCCTGTTCTTTTAATAGATGAGAAAAATGAGACTATGAGATATTAAGTGATTTGCCCAATTGACTAAAATGAGTCTGCGATAAATTAAATTACTCAAAGATGAGGAAAGTAGGACTGAGAAAAATAAAGTGACTTGCTCAGGGCCATTCAGCTAGTAAGTATCTGAGGTAGGATTTGAATTCAGGTCTTGCCAACTTCAAGTCCAGCAGTCTATCCCTTGTACCACCCAACTTTCTCAAGAAGAGGACAAAAATTAGCCATAATGGCTAATCTACTCCCTATTGTTTACCCTCTTGAACATGCCTTCGTGCTGCTCTTGCTGTTTAGACTGAGCCTTTAATTACAATACCAGGTATACTCTCAAGCATCTCAATAGATGAAGAGATTGGGTGTCTGTATCCATTTTGTAAGTTTCCATTGATAAAATGATATCAATAAAACCTAAATAGATAACTTTAAGTAACGTGTAGCTGTAGTCTTTGACATATAGAACTGACCTAATTCTAATTCTAGTGAAAACTAAAGCTCAGAGAAATTTAGTGATTTGCTTAGGGTAAAAAAATTTAATGTCTCAGAGGTAACATTTGAATACACTTCTCTCCTTATTCCAAACCGAATACTATAGTAATAGGGAGGACTGATATTAGCAGTGCTACTATTAGCAGTGGTACTACTAGTAGTAGTTGTATTAGTAGTAATAGTGGTGGTAGTAGCAATACTACTAGTAGTAGGAGCAGTGGTGGTACTAGTACTACTACTACCACCAGTTGCCATGCTGTTGTTCAGTCATTCATGAATTCTTCATGACCCCATTATAGAGTTTTTTCTTTTTGGCAAAGGTACTGGAGTGGTTTGGCATTTCCTTCTCCGAGGCATTAAGGTAAACAGAGGCTAAGTTTCTTGTCCAGGGCTACATAGCTACTAAGTGCCTGAGACTGGATTTGAACTCAAGTCTTTTCTAAATCCAGGTTCAGCACCGTATCCACTAAGCCATAGTAGCTGCCATACTATGCAGGTGAATAACAGCAAAGATAAAAATCAAAATGTATTAGTATTTATATAGTATTTTACAGTTTTCAAAGTACTTCACAAATATTATCTTGCATTCTCACAACCCTGAAAGGAAGATGCTCTTACTTAGCCCCATTTTACAAATAATCAAACTGAGTTAGGCAGAAGTTAAGTGTCTTGGCCAGGGTCAAAGAACTAGTAATTGTCTGATGCTAGATTTGAATTTAGGCAGGCTTTAACTTCAGGTCCAAGGCTCTAGCCCCTGGCACTAGCCATTAGAAAATGCTGCCTCTTGAAATGACTCATGCAAACACACCCATAGAGCTAAGCCATTCCTGAAATAGAAATACATTTGGTTGGAGCTTTATTCACCTCCGCATCTTAAATACTTTTTTATTTCTTTCCTTCTCTCATTGCCCCATATCCCCAGGTTCCCCCTCCCTGCACCATTTTTATGTTGAACTTGCAAAGATTTCAGATTTAGAGTATTTAAAGAACTCTTACTCCCTTGTGAAACTATGCATGTCATTGAAATCAGAGAGTTGCCCAATGTTATTTTTAAATATAACAATCCACAAGATATTTTTCATGACTTTTTTCACACCAAATTAGATTTAAAATAATATAATATCGTCTCCTAAAGCAGAGTTTTTCTCTTCTTCTGGACAGTTTTGCCATGACTTTGGATAGCACAACTTCTATCCTTGCAAGGCCAATTCTACATATCTTTTTTTTGGTACCACCTGGTAAAAGTGGGTGTGCTGACTCCTCCAGGAAAGTACAAGCCCATAAGGCATGAGTGGATTAACATTCTCAATTCATTAGCCCTGCATTATTAAAATATAGTATTTGTTGCTATGGAAATCAAGCTGTCTCCCAAAAGGAGGCGGTCTGATATAGGAGAAAATGAGTCAGAAGAACTGGGTGCTAGTGTTAGCTGTGTGACCTCAGATATGTAACTTGATCTTTCTCAGTCTGTTCCTTAAGAAAACAAACAAAAAAAATTGGAATAGGTCTCCAGCAAAGTCCCTTCTGACTTTAGTGGAGTAAGTACTTGGACATTGATTTTTCATCTTTGTGGAGACTCAAGGTCCTAGGAAGTTTCTTCTCTTGTTGCACAGTCATTGCAATCATGTCAGACTGTTCATGATCCCGTTTGAAATTTTCTTGGCAAAGGTAGTGGAATAGATTGCTATTTCCTTTTCCAGCTTATTTCACACATGAGGAAATTGAGGCAAACAGGGTTAAATGACTTGCCTGGAGTCATGCAGTAGTAAGGGTCTGAGGCCAGATTTGAGCTCAGGAATAGGAGTCTTCCTGACTCCAGGTCTGGCACTCTATCCTCTGGGCCATCATAACAAAGATCAAAAAGAATTTGTGAAACACCTCAGAGAAAGAAGCATTGCTTTGAATCATGCTACAAAGCAGAAAGGACTGTGGAAGCCATTCTGTCCCATGTGCTCTGTAGGATAGATTGTGTATCATGTGTGTGATAGGACAGAAACATAGATTTATTGGCATGCTGTAGCATCAAGAAGTGGCTTATTTTCTCCCCTATGTTGGCCTTTGATTCAGACTATTGATTGTTATGAAGATGATGGGGATTAGCATCAGGTGGCCTCAGATTCAGAGTACTAGACTTCTGTGAGTTAGATAATGTCTACTATGTACCAGGTACTGGGCTAAACTGGGCTAAGTGCAAGGGATACAATAAAAGGGAAAAGGCAATCCCTGCCTTCAAGAAGTTTGTAATCTTTGGTTAAATCTGAAGTTCTGGAAGGACTAGTGGGAGAGGGCTGAGGAAATGACTAGAGGCAGATGTCTCCATCTAGAAATGTTTAGTCTGATTCCTTTCACTATGTTCAATAAACTATCTTGGCATGATAAGCCTTTGATTCTCTGAACACGGATGGTCATGAACTTAAATGATTCTAGACAGAATGGGGGTCTTTGAGCTGTGAACATATTGTGAATTTCGTATTTTTTGTATTTTGAATAATGTTCCCATTTTATCCCCAGATCAATTTCAGACCCGGACATCATAGGGTTGAAAGAAAGCATTCCATTATTGGTGCTGTTAAAAATTGGTACTGTTTGGCAGTACAAGACAATAGCCTAGGAGTCTGAAGATTGAGCACCCTCTGTTGACCGGTGGGTACATTGCAAAGGCTGTCCCATGTATGTGACACAGAGACTGGTGCAGGTGGGCTCAATACCAGTACCCCTGGTATTTGACTAAGTTTGTGCAATCCCTCAATAGACACTCAATACGATGGCATATTGTCTTCTTGTAGAAAGGTAGGCAAACATTTCAGTAAATCAGGTGCTGGGCTTGGAATCAGAAAGATCTGAGTTCAAATCCTGTCTCAGTCACTTAATTAGCTGTGTGCATGAAGGCAAGTCACTGTTTCCTCATCTGTAAAATAATAATAATAACACTACTCTCACAGGGTAGTCATGAGGATGAAATAAGAAAACACACACATATGTATATAAATGCTGTTTAAACTTTAAAGTACTATATGCATGCTTGCTATTATTATGAACATCAATTATTATTATTAAGGAAGGCAATAGTTGAGCCATATGAACGTATCAGTGTTATTTAGAATATGTAAGAGCCAAAGATGTCACTCTAAGATTCATTAATATTATAGTTCCTGAGACTGAAATTTCAAAAGATGAGGTGGGGCAGTTTGGACAGCCAGTTTTAACATGGAAATTTATTTTAGGTAGGAAAGTTGGAGTGACATATGCATAAGAAGATGAAGCAGTGATCCACATATAATTATTTTTGGGTACTTAAAGAAATTTCTCTCTGAAAAAGTATTCTCCCTTTGGCCCTGCTGTGCTGCCTAATGTCTCCAGCTTTCTCTCCCTCCCCCATTAGATCATGAGCTCCTTGAAATTAGGGATTTTTTTTGTATCTCCAATACTTTGCACCCTAGCACATAGTAGGTGTTTACTCAGTGTTTATGGATTGGCAAACTGACCTATTCCTTTGCATTAAGACAATGGTAGTTGTTGGAGAAATGAAAAAAAAAACAAAACAGTTTTCCTATAAGGAGTTCTACATCTAGCCATTTTGACTATTAATATCTTAGGTAGTTAGCTTTTCTTTTTAGATCAGCTAATTAATAATTTGGTAGGTTCTGAAGAATTAGAATGTCAGATATGTCAATTCTTTGGAGGATCAAAAACAATCAGGAAAAGTCTAGAGGACAGAGTACTGTCCAGTGGGACTAGGACCTTACAGGAATGGATATTGAGGAGTCAGAAGGAAGTTTGAGGATACCAGAGGTGGGTAATGCCAAGAGGGAGATGGGGAAGTGATATAAACAATTTCTGCTCACTCACAATTTTGAATAGACTCTTCGCTTTTTAAAAAGAAAATATAAAAGAGAGCTCAGACCTCTCTTGTCATAGTAACCTTTCTTTACTCAACAAACGAGGTCATGGAGAGTCAGGCAGGATTGAAGCAACTCCACCACAATAATATCAAAACATTTATATAACTCCTACTATGTGCCAAGCACTCTGCTAAGTGTTCTGCAATTATTATCTCATTTGATCGTTACAACGACACTGGGTCCTCTTATGCCTATTTTATAGATAAGGAAACTGAGGCAAGTCTTCACACAGCTGGTGTGTGAAACTGGGTATTAACTCAGGTTTTCCCTGATTCCAGGCCCTATTTAATGTCACACATTCATCACACATTCATACCTCTATTAACTGCACCCCTAACATGTACATGTGTGTATGTATGTATACACACACATATATGTGTGTATATGTGTGTGTGCAAAAAAAGGAGGAAGAAAAATAGATAGGACATGGATATGTATAATAATATGTATTATATACACATATATCTGTAAAATGTGTATTGTGTGTATGTATGTGTGTATATATGTATGTAGTGGGAAGGTTCTGGAATTATTAAGTGAACCACAAACAAAAAAAATTAATAGAGTATATTTTTCACTCATGGAAAATTTTTTTTTCAGTTTTCTGTTTCTCACAATTAACCCTGATTTGGTGCACATGTTACAGAGACTTGGGACCAGAGGGTTATGAGGAGTGTCACTCACCCACAGCTAAAATATAGGTGGAAAAGTTATACAGAATGTGGAGGGAGGGTATCAGAAATAGTTCTTCAGTGGTTTTACTTGATGTAGCTTATGAGAGAGAGAGAGAGAGAGAGAGAGAGAGAGAGAGAGAGAGAGAGAGAGAGAGAGAGAGAGAGAGAGAGAGAGAGAGAGAGAGAGAGAGAGAGAGACACAGAGAGACAGAGAGAGAGAGAGAGAGAGAGAGAGAGACACAGAGAGAGAGAGACAGAGAGACAGAGAGAGAGACAGAGAGACAGAGAGAGACAGAGAGACAGAGACAGAGAGGCGGAGGCAGAGACAGAGAGAGACAGAGACAAAGAAAGATAGAGATAAAGATAGACAGAGACAGAGAGAAGGAAGGAAGAGATAAGGAGGGAGGGAGGGAAAGAGGGAGAGAAAGAGAGAGAGAAATAAACAGAGGCAGAGATAGAGACACAGAGTCAGAGAGAGACAGAGAGACAAAGATAAAGAAATATAGAGACAGAGATAGAGAGGCAGAGAGAGAAGGAGAGAGGGAAATAAGGAAGGAGGGATGGAGAGAGAGAGAGAGAGAGCTAGAGAGAGAGACCTTTAGCTTAGATTGCCACCAGTCTCTTAGCCTTCATGAGCACAAGCCTTCACTCCAAAAATTTTCCAAAATAATAACAACATGAAAAGAGACAGTCGTTTAAACATTGAGTGATCTGTGACATCCCGCCAAGTTACACCAGCTGCACTGGCCTGAATCCTACATCTGGGTTCCAAAGTGGGCAACACAAATCTTAATGAGCATTATTTTAAGAATTCTGGACAGAAGTAATTTCTCCACCATAACCCTCTTCTTTTCTCAGCTCATAGGTGGCTTGGAGCAATTCTTCCTGCTTGCCACAGTTCACTAGGCATCCTAAAATGCTAACCATTAGGACCCAACAAAATTGCTCTCAACATATTCATAAACCCTCAGCTCTGCACAGAGTTAACATATACCCCTCAGCAGAGCTCATTCAGCAAGCAAAGTATTGAGAATAAGAAGTATATGGTATAATCAATGAAAATGTGAAAACCCAAATGGAATTCCCATGGTTTTCTTTTTTAACCTAATAGACGACTTTCTCCACTCACCAATATCATGCCAGAATGTATTTCATGTCTTCAGGGGACACGTTACTTGTTTTCTTGTTTTTCTTTCATCTGACTTTAAACCATTAAGTGTGGCTGATTAGTTTCCTTCCCTGGTTTCTCTTGAGGCATTCTTTCTTTATCCATTTATTTATTTAGTAGTGGGGAAAGGGAAAAATAAGGAATATTTCCAAAGAGCTTCACTGTACCCTCTCTTTGGGAGCAGAATGGAATTACAAGAGTCAAACTTAGCTAGTGTAATCTGAGTAGAGAGGAAGCCAGCACCTGGGTTCAAGTTCCAGTTCCCATGCATACTGGCTGTGAGACCTTGGACAAGCAACTTTTTAAAGAATGAAGTTTCAGAGAAGGATCAAATACAAACCCTGTGACATTTAAGACACTTCACAACCTAGCTACTTCCTATTTTTTCCAGTCTCACACATTATTCCCCTCCTCACATTCTTACAATTGTCTAACCATTCTGGGCTCCTTGATTTTCTATATGTATAACAATGCCATCTTCCATTTCTGGATGTTCCCACAAGTCAAGATTTAGTCCCTCATTACCTCTTCATTTTGGAATTCATGGTCCCTTTCAAGACTGAACACAAGGTGGGGCACAGCCAAGATGGCAGAGAAAAGCCAGGCAATTGCTTGAACTCTCCCTTTTCTCTCTGAAACCATGTTAAATCAAGTCTCTAAAAGAGATTCTGGAGTGACAGAACACACAAAAAGAGGGAGTGAAATAATTTTCCAGCTTAAGACAACTTAGAAGGACTTCAGGAAAGGTCTGTCTCAGGTTAAAAGGGAGTGCAGTATAACTCAACACAGATAGTGACCAGGGAGGTCAGTGGAAGGCTCTTAGCCACAGCACAAATAAGCAACTAAGGTCCCTCAGTCCTGGCTCAGCAGGCCAGTAGCACGGCAGAGGTATAAGTCCTCCCACTCCAGTGCAAAGGCAAACAACCAGCTCTGGTAACCAAGGCACAAGAGGTGTGACTAGACTGGACCACCCCAGTGGTGGTTAGCACTTGACCCTGAAAGCCAGAAAGCAGAAAGACAGTGACTGGGCCCCTGACCCCAAGGATAAGAAGCTTTGGACAGTGTTCCCTGGGCCCCAGGAGCAAAGCTCAACTTTAAAAGTCACAAAATTGACTAAAAAATGAGCAAAAAACTAGAAAATAGCCCCTATCATAGAGCACTTCTATAGAGACAGGGAAGATCAAAACCCAACTCAGAAGATGAAAACAATGTCAAAAGATGTACATGTAAAACCACAAATGGGAATGTGAATTGATTTCAAGCACAAAAAACATTCTTAGAAGAGTTCAAAGAAGATTTAAAAATCAAATAAGAGAGGTAGAAGAAAAATTGGGAAAAGAAATGAGAGTTATGTAAGAGGCAGACAACAGTTTGGATAGAGGACAATAGCTGACTGAAGAAAACAATTCCTTAAAAAAATGCAATTCGCCAAATTGGGGAAAAATGCACTGTAGAAAACAATTCATTAAAAAAGTAGAATTGGTCAAATGGAAAAGGAGGTACAAAAACTAAATGAAGAAAAAAAACTCCTTAAAAATTAGAATTGGGCAAGTAGAAACTAATGACTCTATGAGACAACAAGAACCAGCCAAACAAAATCAAAAGAATGAAAAAAATTAGAAGAAAATGTAAAATACCTTATTGGAAAGCAAATGATCTGGAAAATAGGTTTGGGAGAGATAATTTAAGAATTATTGAACTACCTGAAAGTCATCATAAAAAAAAAAGAGCCTGGACAACATCTTTTAAGAAAGTATTATGGAAAACTGCCTTAGAAACAGAGGGTAGAATAGTCATTGAAGGAATCCACTGATCACCTCCTTAAAGAGATCCTAAAATATATTTGGCCTATCCCAAAATATATTTTGCCCAACTGAATGCCAATAATTCTGACAGTCTAAGTGAAATGGATGGATATTTACAAAAATATAAATTGCCCAGATTAACAGAAGAGGAAATAAAATACTTGCCCCCATTTTAGAAAAAGAAATTGATCAGTGAACTCACTAAGCAAAAAAAAAAATCTCCAGGTCTGGAAGGATTTACAAGTGAATTCTACCAAACATTTAAAAAACAATTAATTCTAATACTATATAAGCTATTTGGAAAAATATGTGAAGAAGGAGTCTTAGTACATTCCTTTTAAGACATCAATATAGTTCTGATACCAAAACCAGGAAGAGCCAAAACAGAGAAAGAAAAGTATAGACCAATTTCCCAAATTCATGTTGAGCAAAAATTTTAAATAAAATATTAGCAAAGAGATTATAGCAATTTATGAGCAGGATAATATGCTATGACTAGGTGGGACTTATGCCAGGAATTCAGGGATGGTTCCATATTAAGAAAACTATCAGCATAGCTGACCATATCAATAACAAAACTAAAAGAAATCATATAATTATCTCAACAGGTTTAGAGAAAGCTTTTCAACAATGTACAGGACTCATTCCTGTTAAAAACACTAGAGGGCATAAGAATGAATGGAGTTTTTCTTAAAATGGTAAATAGTAGCTATCTAAAAGCAAGCATTATATGTAATGGGTATAAGCTCCAAGCTTGCATAATATAATCACTACTATTATTTAATATTGTTTTTTTAAGTTGAATTACTTTTAATGTAATTACTTAGCATACATTCATAGAGTCCTAAAATGTCTGAACTAGAAGGGGCCTTGGAGCACACAATAGAGTTGGAAAGGTCCTTGTTTAACATATAGAATGTCAGGGCTAGAAGAGTCCTAGAATGTAAATGTAAAGTGTTAAAAGTGGAAGGACCTATTATAGAAAGATTGTCTAACCTATTCTCATTTTATTTTATTTTATTTTTTAATATAAATTTATTTATTTAACTTTTTACATTCATTTTCACAAAATTTTGGGTTCCAAATTTTCTCCCCATTTATCCCCTCCCCCCACCCAAATACACCGAGCATTCTAATTTTCCCTATCACCAATCTGCCCTCTCTTCTATCATCCCTCCCTTCCCTTGTCCCCATCTTCTCTTTTGTCCTGTAGGGCCAGATGACTTTCTATTCCCCATTAACTGTATTTCTTATTTCCTAGTAGCAAGAACAATACTAAACAGTTGTTCCTAAAACTTTGAGTTCCAAATTCTCCCCATCCCTCCCTCCTCACCCATTCCCTTTGGGAAGGCAGGCAATTCAATATAGGCCATATTTGTGTAGTTTTGCAAATGACTTCGATAACAGTCATGTTGTGTAAGACTAACTGTATTTCCCACCATCCTATCCTGCCCCCCATTGTTTCTATTCTCTCTTTTGATCCTGTCCCTCCCCAAGTGTTGACTTCAAATTGCTCCCTCCTCCCATTGCCCTCCCTTCCATCATCGCCCCCGCCCTGCTTATCTCCTTCTCCCCCACTTTCCTGTATTGTAAGATAGGTTTTCATGCCAAAATGAGTGTGCATTTCATTCCTTCCTTTAGCCGAATGTGATGAGGGTAAACTTCATGTTTTTTTCTCAACTCTCCTCTTTTTCCCTCCACTAAAAAGTCTCCTGCTTGCCTCTTGAATGAGATATAATTTACCCCATTCCATTTCACCCTCTCTCCTCCCACTACATTTCTCTCTCACCATTTACCTTAATTTCTTTTAAGGTATGGTCCCATCCTATTCAATTCACTCTGTACTCTCTGTCTCTGTGTGTGCATGCATGTGTGTATGTGTGTGCACACACATGTGTACATGTGTGTGCATGTGTTGTGTGTGTGTATGTGTGTGGTCCCACCAACTACCCAGATACTGAAAAGTTTTAAGAGTTACAAATATTGTCTTTCCATGTAGGAATGTAAACAGTTCACCTTTGGTAAGTCCCTTATGACTTCTCTTTGCTGTTTACTTTTTCATGTTTCTTCTCATTCTTGTGTTTGAAAGTCAAATGTTCTTTTCAGCTCTGGTCTTTTCATCAAGAATGCTTGAAAGTCCTCTGTTTCATTGAAAGACCATATTTTCCCCTGAAGTATTATACTTAGTTTTGCTGGGTAGGTGATTCTTGGTTTGAGTCCTAGTTCCTTTGACTTCTGGAATATCGTATTCCACTCCCTTCGATCCCTTAATGTAGAAGCTGCTAGATCTTGTGTTATCCTGATTGTATTTCCATAATACTTGAATTGTTTCTTTCTAGTTGCTTGCAATATTTTCTCCTTGACCTGGGAATTCTGGAATTTGACCACAATGTTCCTAGTAGTTTCTCTTTTTGGATCTCTTTCAGGTGGTGATCAACGGATTCCTTGAATACTTATTTTGCCCTCTGGTTCTAGAATCTCAGCGCAGTTGTCCTTGATAATTTCATGAAAGATGATGTCTAGGCTCTTTTTTTGATGATGGCTTTCAGATAGTCCCATAATTTTTAAATTGTTTCTCCTGAATCTATTTTCCAGGTCAGTTGTTTTTCCCATGAGATACTTCACATTCTCTTCCATTTTTTCATTCTTTTGGTTTTGCTTTGTGATTTCTTGGTTTCTCAGAAAGTCATTAGCCTCCATCTGTTCCATTCTAATTTTGAGAGAACTATTATCTTCAGTGAGCTTTTGAACCTCTTTTTCCATATGGCTAATTCTGCTTTTGAAAGCATTCTTCTCCTCATTGGCTTTTTGAACCTCTTTTGCCAATTGAGTGAGCCTATTTTTCAAGGTGTTATTTTCTTCAGCATTTTTTTGGGTCTCCTTGAGCAAGGTATTGACCCGTTTTTCATGCTTTTCTTGCATCTCTCTCATTTCTCTTCCCAGTTTTTCCTCCACCTGTCTAACTTGATTTTCAAAATCCTTTTTGAGCTCTTCCATGGCCTGAGCCCACCGGACATCCACCTCAGATGTCTGGGATACAGAGGCCCTGACCTCCATATCTTTCCCTGATGGCAAGCATTGTTCCTCTCCATCAGAAATGAAAGGAGGAAACATCTGTTCCCCAAGAAAGTAGTCTTCTATGGTCTTATTTTTCTTCCCTTTTCTGGGCATTTTCCCAGCCAGTTACTTGACTTCTGAGATTCCTCTCCACCCCCGCCTAGATCCACCCAGCTAGCGCTTGGGGTCTGAGATTCAAATGCTGCTCCCCAGTCTCAGCACTTTCACTGGGGGGTGCAGCTGCTATTCAATGCGAGCTTAAGTTCTGGTGCTTGGGTGGGGGCAGGGCAGCCTCCCAGGCTCAGTTCCCTCAGGGGCTTTATGCAGAGGTCTTCAGTAATGGAGCGGAGCTCCTGTCTGTTCCGGGAGTTCCGGGCCGCCACTGCCTCTGCTGCTGCCTCCTGATGGGGCCCGAGTCACAGAGACACCCCGCTCCCCTCTTGGCCATCCCAGAAGTCTCTCTCACTGACCTGTAGCACCTGGGTGGAGGGATCTTCGCTGTCGCCAGAGGTTCCGTCCCTGAAGCCTGCTCAGATCTGCTCCTCTCGGGGCCACACAGTCAGGGCTGTGCTGTGCTGTCCGGTGCATGATGGACCCCTGGGGATGGCTTTGCAGGGCTCTCTGGAAGGGAGATCTCCTCCACTCCATTGCTGCTTGGCTTGCACTGATTCAGAATTTATGGGGAGTTCTTTTTACAGGAAATTTATGGGCTGTGGATTCGTAGCTAGCATAAGTAAGTCTTCCTACTCTACCATCTTGGCTCCTCCCCTATTATTTAATATTGTTTTAGAAATGGTAACTTTAGCTATAAGAGAAGAAAAAGAAATTGAAAGAATTAGAATAGGCAATGAGAAACAGAACAATGATTCTTTACTGATAATATGATGATATACTTAGAGAATTGGAGAGAATCAATTAAAGAAAAACCTGCTTGAAATAATTAACAACTTTAGTAAAGTTGCAGGATATAAAATAAACTTACAGAAACCATCAGAATTTCTATATATTACCAACCAATCCCAGCTGCAATAGATAAATTCTATTTAAAATAACTGTAGACAATATAAAATATTTGAGAGTCTGCTTGCCAAGACAAACCCATTACAATTACAATTACAACCCATTAAAAAAATTACAAAATTACACAACACTTTTCAGGCGAATAAAGTCAGATCTAAACAATTGGAAAAGTATCAATTGCTCATGGGTAGGCCAAGCTAATAATAAAAATGACAATTCTTCCTAAATTAATATATTTATTCAGTGCCATATCAGTGAAACTGCCAAAACTATTTTATAGAGCTAGAAAAAATAATAACAAAAATTTTCTGGAAGAACAAAAAGTCAAGAATATCAAATAAATTAATGAAAAAATAATTAAACTAAATAAATAATTAATTGAAACAAATCGAATAATTAAATAAATTGATGGAAAAATATTACCACATGTAAAACTGTATAATAAAACAGCAATCATCAAAACTATTTGGTCCAGGCTAAGAAACAGAGTAATGAATCATTGGGTTAAATTAGGTATACGTGACACAGTAGTCAATGACTATAGTTACTGACTGTTGGATAAGCCCAAAGATTCCAGCTTCTGGAATAAGAACTCACTTCTGGAAAAAAATTGCTGGGAAAACTGGAAAATAGTACGGCAGAAAGTAGGCACAGATCAACATCTCACACCATATACATATAAAGTCAAAATGAGTACATGATTTAGACATAAAAGGTGATACCATAAGCAAATTAGGGGAACAATGAATAGTTTTCCTATCAAATTTGTTGAGAAGGGAAGAATTTATGACCAAACAAAAGATAGAGAATATTGTGAAATGAAAAATGAATAATTTTGATTATATTAAATACAAAAGTTTCTGCACAAAAAAAGCCAATGTAAGTCAAGATTAGAAGGAAAGTAGAAAAGCTGGAAAAAAATTTTTATTGCCAGTGTTCTTGACAAAGGCCTCATTTCTAAAATATATAGAGGACCAAGCCAAACTTATAAGAATACAAGTCATTCTCCAGTTGATAAATGGTCAAAGGATATTAACAGGCAGTTTTCAGATGAAGATTTTGAAACTATCTATAATTATAGGGGAAAAGAGCCCTAAATTACTATTGATTAGATAAATGCAAATTTACTCTGAGGTACCATCTCATACCTATCAGATGAACTAATATGACAGACAAGGAAAATGATAAATGTTAGAGATTTGAAAAAATCAGAACGCTAATGCATGGCTGATGGAGTTGTGAACTCACCTAACCACTGTGGAGAGAAATTTGGAACTATGTTCAAAGGGCTATAAAATTGTGCTTGCCCTTTGATCCATCCATACCACTACTAGATCTGTATCCCAATGAAATTGTAAGAAAGGAAAATGGATCCACATGTACAAAAATACTTACAGCAGCTCCTTTTTTGTGGTGGCAAAGAATTGGAGGGGATGCCTATCAACTGGGGAATGACTGAACAACTTATGGTATATGAACATAATGGCACACTATTGTGTGCGCTATACTGGCAGATTTCAGAAAAAAAAATAAAACAACCTGGAAAGACTTACATGAACTTATGCTGAGTGAAGTGAACAGAACCAGGACAACATTGTACATAGTAACAGAAACATTGTGCTACGATTAACTATGAGAGACTTAGTTCTCCTTAGCAATACGATGATCTAAGACAATTCCAAAAGACTCATGATGGAAAATGTTACTCACGTACAGAGAAAGAACTATGGAGTCTGAATGTAGGTTGCAGCATACTATTTTCTCTTTTTTTCTGTTCTTGGGATTTTTCCCTTTTTTTCTGATTCTTCTTGACTCATGTGACTAATGTGAAGATGTGTTTAACATGATTATACATGTATAGTCTATATCTGATTGCTGTCTTGGGGAGAGAGGAGGGGAGGGAGGAAGAAAAATTTAGAGCTCAAAATTATATGCAAATGCACATTGAAAAACTCTCTTTACATGCAATTGGAAAAAATAAAATACTATTAAATGAAAAAAAGAGAAAAGATTCAAGTCAAAACATTATCTTCCACATGAAAACTTTCTTGATACCTCCAAACTACTAATGTCCTCTCTGATCCATCTTAATATTGATTTTGTATATATTTGTAAATGCATTTAAAATTTAAAAATTGAACTTCCCATTACAATGTAAACTCCTTGAGGGGAGGGACTATTTACATTTGTGTTTATAGCACAGCGTCTGGCACGTATTAAGCACTTAATGCTTGTTGATTGGATTACCAGACATTTAAAACTGCCGCCACATCAAAGGGTTGACATTGTATATTCCAATTTTAAGACAAGACACCTCCCCAAGGTCTGTGTATTGTGTGGAATAGAGGGCCCAGCATCATGGATCTAGCCAGAAGGGGATCTTGTTCTACTCCCTCATTTTGCAGATGAGGAAACTGAGGCACAGAAATGATTTGCCTGAGGTCACTTGAGTTCAAGTGATGTTTCTTTAGATGAAGAGTTAATGGAAGGTCACTATTGAAAATAAATCTCTGTCCACCACAAAAAGAGTAGATATATTTTTGTACATGTGGGACCTTTCCCCATTTTTATGATCGAGGGAAGGCCTGTCATTTGAGGAATGACTGAGCAAGTTGTGGTATATAAATGTAACGGATTACTATTGTGCTATAAGACATGGCGAACAAACTGACTTCAAAAAACCTGGAAAGATTTATATGAACTGATGCTGAGTGAAATGAGCAAAAGCAGGAGAATATTATACATAGTAACAGCCACAGGGTGCAAGGACTGTTTCTGATGGACTTAGTCCTTCATAGCAATGCAAAGATCTAAACATTCCCAAAGGACTCTTGAGTCAAAATGCCATCCACATCCAGAGAAAGAACTAAGGAATCAGAAAACAGAATGAAGCAGACTATTCTCTCTTGCGTTTTGTTTTGGTTTTTCACATGGTTTCTCCTGTTCATTTTAATTCTTCTATGCATCATGACTAATGTGAAAATGTGTTTAGCAAGAATTTATGTGTATTACCCATATAAGATTGCACAAGGGTAGACAATTGAAAACTTATAGAAATGATTGCTGAAAACTGAAATTAATTAAATAAAAAAATAAAAAAAGAAAGAAAATAAAGCTCTGGAATGCAAGGATTACTTTCTCATTATTTAGCAGACTTGGATATATCAAAGCAAGCCCTACAGGAACTCAGGACCGAGTGGCATTACTAGATACATTTGAACAAGACATTTCAAAATTCAAAGGATGTCATTCTATTTTGAATATTAATGCTTTATTTAGAGAAGTTAAATACTATCACAAGTTAGTGAATATAAGAAAAGAGATACTGATGCTTCATGAAAAGGCATCAGTGTCTTAAAAAATAAAAATAAAAAAAAATAGCGCATAAGCTCCAACAAAAGAGACAGAAAGAAGAATTCAAATGAGAACTGAAAGGAGAAAAGGAATTTGAAAGAGAAAATAAGTTAACTGCTAAACTAGTTAAAAGGACATAGAAAAAGAAAACTAAGCAGTTCTCTTGTCAATGTGTATATGTTTATACATATGTATGTATATATGGTCACATATGTATGAGTGTGTATATATGTATATATACTCACATATATGAGTGTGTATGTATATATGTGTGTATATGTGTGTGTGTGCATGTATGTACTTTTTCCCCCCTTCCCTATTCCATATTCTTTGAATTTAAGAGAACTTGATTGGTTGAATCAGTCTGATGTAGCATATGATGCCATTGTTGAGAATTCTAATGTATTTTGCAAGTATTGAATTGCCATATTTTCATTCTAGCCATTTAGGATGCCATGTTTTTCGTTGGCTATCAGAATGTAAATCTCTTTTAATGTTATATGGTATTTAACTTTTTTCAACTTAGCTTTTCCTAACTTAAAAAAATCAACTGAATTTTTGCCTTGATGGAATTCATAATGAATGGTTTGATTTCCTTTGACACATTTTAAAAAGCACCTACTTTGTGGATTACCCTTGGAGTTGAAAAAATAGTGAAAGCCTTTTTACTGAACATGCAAATCTGTTTCTTGTTTATTGGAATGCCTTGCTCTTTTTTGAGCCATATAATGATGACTTGTGATTTTCTGCCTCATGATTAAACTGAGAGGCCCTCTTCCATGGCTTTTGTTAAGAAAGAACTCTATGATGTTACCATGTCAACTGACTAACAATACATGCCATTGACAGGAGGTGCTTTGTATAAATCCCACATGAGTGTGTAGGAAATTTTTCATGGGAAAATTTGACACAGGAAATAATGACCTAGTATGAGTAGCATCTTTGATAGAGGAAAATGAGCAGAAGAGAAAATTAACTTGATAGAATGGAGACTACATAGTTTTTCTTTTCCCACCATTTTCAGACTTTTTTTTTCTTAATGACATCAACAACCTATGTGCTTTACATTGAACCACTTGATCTGTAAGCTGATATTATAGGATGACCAGGGTACTCTATGTCCATTGACTCTTCTTTACTTGAACATTTATGATATTTAGTAACAATTTTCAAGCACTGAAATGATAATTGAGTAGATAGGAATACTTAAACCACATTTCTGGACATGCCAGTGTGCTCTCTGGCTCTGTCTTGTGATTTCCTATCTCATTAGTGGCTATCTTATCATTGCATGAGTTACTTCATTTATAAAATGAAAATGATATATTTCTATCCATTGTATAGTGATTTCAATGGACCAGAGAAAGTTGGTGAAGAAAGTACTTTGAACTCTTTTAAGAAAGATGAATAACACTGTGAAACAGTCATTTTCAGAAATTTATTGAATACATATAGGAAAATATTACATGGGGAAAATTATAGTTTCTCTCTCTCAAATCCAGAGTGTGTACCTCCCTCTTTTAATGTTAAGGGGTATTTTACAGTTATCTAATCTATGTTATAGGGAATGGGCAGAAAACTAGGAAGTATATGATTAGAATGTATATCTTTCTAATTCACATTACAATTTGCAAATATGTTTTTGTTAAGCTAAAATCTACCTCTGATCACATATCAGGCTAATATAGAAGGACAGGAAAATATTTGATTTTGTTAGAATACCAAAAAAATGGTCAATCAATACACTATGATTATTTTTCTTCTCCTCAAGCAAATACTAATCACTACAGTATGCACCTACCTGACTTTGACTTTAGACTTATGAAATGTTAGTTTTCCATGAACAGATGTTGAGATCTATATGCTGAAACTTCCTAGGCAGGATTTGGATAAATTAGAGATCAGAAAGAACAACATTACAAAAACTTCTGTGTATAATTTGATTTAATTTAGTAGAGTTGAGTAGTCTAAGTTATTGAGCTAGTTTACAATGATTACATTTTCTATTGTTGTGTGATCACTTCTATCACCTATTTTAAAATTAATTTATTTTTAATTTTCAACATTCATTACATGAGTTTTAAATTTTCTATCCCTCTCTCATTCCCCCCTCCCCAAGATGGCATACAATCTGATATAGGTTCTACATGAACTTTTCTATTAAATATATTTTCACATTAGTAATGTTGTATTGAAGAATTAGAATGAATAGTAGGGACCACAAGAAAGAAAAAAAACAAACAAAACATAAAAAGAAAATCGTCTGCTTTGTTCTTCATTCAGACTCTGTAGTTCTTTCTCTGGATGTGAATGACATTTTCCACCATGAGTCCCTTAGAAGGCTGACAGGGGCTAAGTCTATCAAAGTTAGTCATTGAACGCTGTGGCTGTTACTACATATGTTTTCCTAGTTCTGCTCATTTCACTCAACATCAGTTCATATAAGTCTTCCCAGGTTTTTCTGAAGGCTGCCTGTTCATCAGTTCTTATACACAATAATATTTCATGACATTCATATATCACTTGTTCAGTCATTAATTTTTTAAAGAAAGGCTTAAAGACATAACTTTTACCAGGCAGTAAATATCTTGAGAATTCTGGGTTATATGAGTTATTCATTTAGTGAGCCATATTCAAGTAGATGATGAATTTCCTTTGTAGGGCAAGGCACTTAGGGTTTAATTTTTTCTTTTTTTTTCTTTTTAATAACTTAAGAATAGCAAGTTGAAAAGCTTATAAATAAGTAACCAAGCATTTTTTTTGTCAGGTTGTAAATAAAAAAAAACCCAAAAAACAAAATATAGTTATTTAGTAAGTGAAACACAGCTTACAGATATAGCTTTTTCAAAAATTTTTTATTACTCTTGAAGTGTATATAAGAATATAAGTGTGTAAGGAATTGAAAGTTACTAACAGAAATTAATTTGGTACTGTTGAGGTTTAGGGGTGCTGGCACTCTGAAATTGTGGCACCCAGTTCCTGCCTGAATGAATTGAAGCAAGTCTTCTTTCAGTCAAGGACAAGCAAAATTTATTAAAACACTGATAAAAACATGGATGTGATTCTAAAAATCTGCCACAGAGGTGGAGCCAAGATGATGGAGTAGAAAGACATACATATATTAGCTCTTCCCCCACAGCCCATAAAATACCTGTAAAGAAAAACTCTCAACAAATTCTAGACCATCAGCAGCAATAGCAAGAGGAGTGGAGGAGATTTCCAGCCCAGCGTGACCTGGAAGACCCACAAGAAAGGTCTGTCACAACAGATACCAGAACCAGCAGTGGTTTGCAGATCCCTCAACCTACAGGCACCAAAAGTCAGTGAGAGGGCTTTTTCAACCTGAGTGAGAAGGGAGTAGAGCCCACCCCTGACTCCAGCCCAAGGCATTGATGGAGGCTGGGCAGTACTGGCTGAGGCAGGCAGAGAGTAGCCAGCATCCATTGTTCCATTGTTGGAGCACTGAGCATAAAGCCTCTAGGGGAATTGAGCAGCTGATCTGAATCTCAACCCTGAGCATGGTCGTGGGATGAGCAGGAGCACTGAGATACTCCTCTTGACAAAAGTATCAGAAGTCAAGTAAATGGCTGGGAAAATGCCCAAAAAAGGGGAAAAAAATAAGACCATGGAAGGTTACTTTCTTGGTGAACAGGTATTTCCTTCCATCCTTTCAGGTGAGGAAGAACAAAATGTACTGTCAGAGGAAGTCAAGGCTTCTGCATCCAGTACCTCCAAAATGAATATATGATGGGCCTAGGCCATGGAAAAGCTTGAAAAGTGAGTCAGCAGCTTGCTAAGGGAGACCCAAAAAATGCTGAGGAAAATAACATCTTTAAAAATAGGCCAAGTTAGTTGGAAAAAGAGATCCAAAAAGGCAATGAGGAGAAGAAGGCTTTAGACAGCAGAATTAGCCTAATGGAAAAGGAGGTTCAAAAGGTCACTGAAGAAAATAGTTCTTTCAAAATGAGAGTGGAGTTCAGGGAAGCTAAAGACTATATGATAAACCAAGAAGTTGCGAAACAAAACCAAAGGAATGAAAAAATAGAAGATAACATGAAATATCTCATTGGAAAAACAACTGGCCTGAAGAATAGATCCAGGAGAAAGAATTTAAAAATTATGGGACTACCTGAAAGCTATGATTAATAAAAAAGCCTAGACATTATCTTTCATGAAGTTGTCAAGGAAAACTGCCCTGATATCCTAGAAACAGAGGGCAAAATAAATATTGAAAGAATCCACCAATCACCTCTTGAAAGAGACCCGAAAAAATAAACTCCTAAGAATACTGTGGCCAAATTTAAGAGTTCCCAGGTCAAGGAGAAAATATTACAGGCAGCTAGAAAGAAACAATTTGAGTATTGGGGAAATACAATCAGGATAACATAGGATGTAGAAGCTTCTACATTAAGAGGTTGAAGGACTTGGAATAGAATATTCCAGAAGTCAAAGGAACTGGGATTAAAACCAAGAATCACCCACCCAGCAAAATTGAGTATAATACTTCAGGGGAAAAATGATCGTTCAATGATATAGAGGACTTTTAAGCATTCTTGATGAAAAGACCAGAACTGAAGAGAAACTTTGACTTTCAAACACAAGAATCAAGAGAAGCATGAAAAGGTAAATAGGAAAGAGAAATCATAAAGGATTTTCTAAAGCTTATGTGTTTACACTCCTACATGGAAAGATAATATGTGTAACTTTTAAGGCTTTTCTCAGTTTTTGGGTAGGTGGAGGGATTATACACACACACACACACACAGAGACAGAGAGCACAGGTTGAGTTGAATCAGAAGGAATGATATCTATAAAAAATAAAATTAAGGGATGAGAGAGGAATATATTGGGAGGAGAAAGGGAGAAATGGAATGGAGAAAACTATCTCTCATAAAAAAGATAAGAAAAACATTTTTCAATGGAGGAGAAAAGGGAGAAGGTGAGGGGGAAAAGTGAAGCTTACTCTCATCACATATGGCTTAAGGAGGGAATAATGTTCACTCAATTTGGTATGAAAATCTAGCTTATGCTATAATACAGTAGGGGAGAAGGAGACAAATGGGGTGAGGGGGATGATAGAAAGGAGGGTAAATGAGAGAAGAGAGTAATTAGAAATAAACACTTTGGGGAAGGGACAAGATCAAATGAGAGAATAGAATAAGTGGGGAACAGAGTAGGATGGAAGGAAATATAGGTAGTCTTACACAACATGGCTATTATGGAAGTCTTGTGCAAGACAACACATATATAACCTGTATTGAATTGCTAGACTTCTCAGTGGGGATAGGTGAGGATGGAGGAAGGGAGAGAAGTTGGAATTCAAAGCATTAGAAACAAATATTGAGAATTATTATTGCATATAACTGGGAAATAAGAAATACAGGTAATGGGGTATAGAAATCTATCTTGCCCTTCAATTAAAAAGAGAAGATGAGGATAAGGGAAGGGTGGGGTGTGATAGAAGGGAGGGCATACTGAGGGAAGGGGTAATCAGAATGCAAGATTTTATGGGGTAGGGGGAAGGGAGAGATGGGGAGAAAAATTGGAACTCAAAATTTTGTGGAAATGAATGTCGAAATCTAAAAGTAAATAAAACTATAAAAAATACTCTGAAATACTGCCTCATGCCTATCAGATTGGATAAAATAACAGAAAAGGAAAATGATAAATGTTAGAGAATATGTGGGAAAACTGGGGCACTAGTGCAGTTGTTGGTAGAGTTGTGAACTGATCCATCTCTTCTGGAAAGCAATTTGGAACTACATTCAAAGGGCAATTGAACTGTGCATACTCTTCGATCCAGGAATGCCACTGTACGAACTGATTCTGAGTAAAGTGAACAGAACCAGGAAAACATTATACACAGTAACAGCAACACATGCATTGATCAACTATGATAGAGTTAGCTCTTCTCAGTAATGTGGTGATCCAAGACAATTTCAAAAAATTCATGATGGAAAATGCTATCCACATCCAGTGAAAGAACTATGGAGCCTGAAAGCAAATTGAAACATACTATTTTCACTTTGTTGCATGTCTATCTTTTTCCTTTTGTTCTGTTTCTTCTTTCATAACAACACTAATGTGGAAATATGTTTATATGATTGCACATGTATAACCTATAACAGATTACTTGCTGTCTTGGGAAGGTGATGAAAGGGAGAAAAAATTTGAAACTCAAAATCTTATTAAAAATGAATTTATTTTTACATGTAATTGGAAAAAAGAAAGTATTATTTCACCCCCCAAAAAATTAAATAAATAAATAAATGAAAATCCACCACATTAGTCAGATTCTTAAGGAATCTAAGCATTGGCTAGATTCTTAAGGAATCTGAGCATTTGTGACACTTGTATTGACAAGCCAGCTAAATTGAATCTGAGCATTTTCATGGAAACAGGAGGGACCTTACATACAGAAAGATTATAGGAGGGATCTAAGAGTGGACAAGTAGTCTGGGGCAACTGGAAGAGTGATCTAGGGAAGATCTTGTTGGGTGTGGCCAATAGGGTAGGGTGACTGAAGGAAGGGTCTAGGGAAGATCTTGATGGGAATGAAATCTATTTAGGATCAATGCTGGGAAGTAGTCAGAGGTGATCCAGAGGTAACTGAGAGTAGAGGGTGATTGGGCATAGGCTACAATGAAAGTCCAGTTGAGAGGATTACTGGAATGAATAGATGGCTCAGATGAAGGTCAGATCAAGTAGAAAGATTCAAGGAGAGTTTAAGGGGTCCTGTCAATACTATATTGAGCACAAAACTCATAAGGAAGCAATGGCTTGGTCCTTAGGATCTTTCACTAGTCTACTTTAAAAAGAAATCATTGCCTTTATTTTGAAGCTATATCATGTAAATACTGAGGATTGGTAGGTTTTGCCTTGTGAAATTTGTGAAATGATTTTGTTGCAGATCTCATATAGTTTATATAGACAATGAATGCAATCTAAGTTGTAGAAGTACTGAAACTTTTTGATAGATGTTTTCAAAAGTTATTCCAAGCATACTGTATATTGCTTCATACATTAGTTTGGTTTTTGAGCTTGTAAATAAAAAAATATTTTTTACATGTTTAATAAAAGGTGGCTAGTGATAAAAAAGATAAGGTCGGCAAAAATAACGTGTCTTTTCACTCTCCCACCCCAAGACCTGGAGACCCACATAGTTATCAAGCATCTAACTCTAGATGGTGCTAATTCAAAAAGGCTACCCTTAACTTATAGGAGTTTAAAATAAAAAAGAAGCAGATAATGTAGGTGAAAGAAGAAGGGCCAGTATGGTGTGGGGAAGTGAATGAACAGTGGCTTCTGAATCAGAGCACCTGGGTTCATATCTGTCCCCAGAATTTATGACATGTGTGACCTTGATAAAGTCACATGCCTCTTTGAACTTCAGTGTTTTTAGTTATAAAATGAAAGGCAGTTATATTTTTTAACTTTAAAATTATAGCATATATTTTTATATGTATTTCTCACCTTTTCTATTAGAATGTAAGCTCATTGTTAGTAAGGATTGTTTTTGTACTTGTTTTTGTACTTGTGTCCCCAGGGCCTAGCACAGTGTCTGGCACTTAGTTTGTGCTTTCGTTTGTTGCCTGATTGAATAACTCAAACCCTAAAATCTCTACTTCCCATGCTAATATGACTTTAAAACACTGAAAACATGGGAAGTTGGTACATAAACAGCTGTGCTGAGGAATCTGATTAAATATGTAAAGAATGTAGGGCTTGGAAATGCAATAATCAGGAGGTATCTTGTGCCAAGAGATGGGAGGGGGAATCCCCTCTTCATAACTGTGTGACTGGGAAAGGTCTTGTGGAAGGAGAGAAATTTCAGATAGTATTTCAAGGAGGGTTGGGAAAAAGGCCATTACTTACTCAGAGAGGGAACATATTTCAGTTGTGAGGTGTGCCCTTTGAGAAGGCATGCATGTTTTCTAGAACTTAGTACACAGAGAATAAGTAGGAAAAGAAGGCTGACCCGAGTGGAAGGGATAAGCAATTGAGACCAAAGACCTCTTAATGGAAAGACTGAATATTAAGAGGATCAGGAGTTTGAATCTTGAATCAAGAGATAATTGGGGGCTGACTAAAGAAAGACATGAGAAACTCAACATATCCAATATATAAATCATTATCCTTCTTCCCAGGTCCTTCTACCTTCAGAACTATTCCATCTTTGTCTAGGGTGGAAAGAGGCAAATGATGACCCAGTTTGCCTTCACAAAAGAATCAATATGGGGAAGGGGGAGGAAGATCCTCAGAGTATCAGGCCAGAACAGAAACAATTGCTATTTACATTCACTCTGAGCCATTAAAATCCAAATAATAAGCAAGTGAGCCTTGGGCTATTACTGGCCAATAGGTGAGATCTTTATGTCTTGCCACTGGACTTGGCTGACTCAGAAAGAGAGAGTGAGCTTGACGACTTCGCAGAGCCCTGCCTATCTTAAATTCAGTTCACTTACAAGTCAAAGCATCCTCCTCCTGATGTCACTGGTTCTCTTTTAGAAAGAAAGGTGAATACCAATTTAGGGTGGGACCTCTATCCTTCTGGCCATCGAGATGAGTAACCTTGGAGTCATCCTTGTCTCATTTTTCTCGGTCCCATGCACAGTCACCAAGTATGATAATTTCTAACTCCACAGCACCTCTCATCCCTGCCCCCTGACCTTACACATATATGCCTGCTTCACTAATTCACATCTTTAACCCTTCACTACCTCTTATCTGGACTCTTGGAAAGGTCTCCATTCTTCCTGGTCTTCACTGAATAAATTCACTAAGTCAAAAAATGATGCAATTTACCCTCTCCCCTTCCCCATCACTGACCTCATCTTCCTACCATTAGATGGTAAGTGATTTTATTTTCTCAACGTCTTTGTAGCTCTTTTTGCTCTATTTTTGCCTCTGTGGAGCAGACATAATCTTTTAAAATAATAAACATAATCACGGGGTTTGGAGGTGCCTATTTTTTGTTAATAATGTCCCTGGAATCTAAATACTCTGTTCTGGGAAATGGGTGATTACAGAAAGTTGAAAAATGTGCTATTAAATATGCTATGTTCTCAGTAAATGATAAACTTCCCATTTCTCTGAAGTTAGTGATCTTGTGAAGGGAAAATGACCCCAAAGATGGGGTGCTATTTTTTTAATTAATATAAATTTATTTTTACTCATTGCATAAGACACATATGCTAAACCCAAGACTTACTATAGTCCTACTCCTTTTAAGTTATTCTACTCACCCAACCCCCTCTGCAAATATTTCTCTGTAGGTATTAGGGATTTTAGCTGCACTTAGCTTTTGTCTGATTACCTGGGCTTAGCTTTTAGGAGCACTCCACTGAGGTTTATTAAAGCTGACTACAGAACAACACATCCTTACTTAAAAGGTTATTTTTCATATTCCTTCCCCTAAATGACTCAAAGCCAAAATAGAAAGCTCAGAAAAAGAAATGTCCACCGTTTATCTGACTAGAAGGAGATTTAGCATGGAAGTTGGTAGGAATATGGATTTAGGGCTTAAAAGGACCTTACAGGCCTTTTTTTTTTTAACAAATAAGAAAACTGAGGTCCAGAAGGTCTAAGCAACTCATCATAGGCTTATATGTTTACAGCTAGAAGGGAATTTAGAAATAGATCTACATTGGAAATTTATTGGAGCATAGATTTGAAGCTGGAAGGGACATTAGAGGCCATCTTATTTATCATTCTTATTTTACAAATGAGAAACTGAGGCCCAGAAAGCCTAGGCAACTCATCATAAGCTTATAGTTTCACATGTTTACAACTAGAAGGGACTTTAGATGCAGACCTGCTTTAGAAGTGTGTGGAGCCATAACTTTGACTCATACACTTATATGTTTAGAGTTGGAATGGATCTTAGAAGTAGCTCTTCCTTGGGAATTTCTAGAAACATAGATTTGGCAGTGGAAAGTCATTTAAAAGACATCGATTTTACTCCTTCCCACCTTTTACAATTATGAAACTAAGGCAAAGAAAGGTTAAATAATTTTCCAAGGTCAAAAAGATATCAAAATCAGAATTTGATTTCATGTCCTTGGGTTCTAAGACCAATGCTCTTTTCATGCCTCTGTCATAGAATATGAATTTAGAGCTAGCATCCTCTGACCTTTGTTGGTGCTACTTACCTAAAGCTTGAAAAGTGCAATAGGTCTATAATTTGGGCATGATTGGTGTTTTTATTTGGGGGGATGGGTAGGGAAAGGGAGAGGGTCAAAGTCTCCTAAGGTTACTCCATATCTTCTTAAGAACTAGTGACTCCTTTATAGCTGGAATATTACTGCCCTTCTCTAAGAGTATGACTTTCTCTCACTTTTAACCTTTGGATTAAAGGAATGTCTTCCAATTAAAGTCTGAAATACCACACTTTAATAGGTCTAAATAAAAAAGGACAGAGATAGCTTAAAATACCCAGTTGTACACAGCTCGTAGAACGTGCAGACAGCAGACTTGACTACTTAGCTGTGTTCCCCTTTTATATGGACAAAAATGTCCAGAGCAGGAAAGACCTCCTGTTATTTATTCAATCATGCCTTACTCCTCATAACTCTATTTGGGGCTTCCTTGGCAAAGATACCAAAGTGGTTTGCCATCTCCTTTTCCAACTTATTTTATAAATGAGGAAACAAAGATAATTAAATGATTTGCTCAGGGTCATACTGTTAGTATCTGAGGATGAATTTGAATTCAGGTCTTCCTGACTTTAAGTTGGGCACTCTATCCACTGAAGCACCCAGCTGCCCCTCTGATCTTCTACTTTATTTACTTCTCCTAATGAAGGTCAGGATAATTGAGTATTGGACTCAATTTTCTCTCAGATGACATATATAGGCAATTCTTCTGTAATTTCTAGATTTAAATGCTAGGACACTGAAAGATTTATTGACTTATGCAGTGTAATAGCCAGTATGTTGGCAGAGGCAGGAATTGGACCCAGGTTCTTCCTAACTCTTTAGATTTCCTCTTTTCCAAATGCTAGTACTTAGCAAAGTGCCTGGCACATAGTAATAAATAATAAATGTTTATGGATTGATACTATATGCTAGACTTCCTGACACTGATGCTAGCTCTCTATCCAATGTCCCTCATGCCAGCTACTACTACGCACCCATTCAATGGTGCCTGATTGAAGCTTTGGTTCTTTTCGAGAATGAAGAACATATAACAACTTTTGCTTTGATAGTGTAAATACTTGACTCATATACACTGATAATGCATAGGGATTTGACCTGTGATTTCATTCATTGTTCTAGGGAACCCCTGAATGAGGAATCTCTCTCTGTCAATGAAGGCCAAAACCTTCTTTGTAGTTTCAGAATTCTCTAGACCACTGAGAAGTTAAGGGTTGCTGTTCATCCTTCATTCTCAAAGATGACCAATGACATGGTGAGGTGATTTAAGTCAGAGCTGTGCAGTCATTCACTTCACTTTCTCTTCCAGAGTCATCAGAGTCCAGTGGCAAGACTAAAGGGAGAATGATTAGAGATGGCCCCAAGGAGGCAATTGATTTGTCCAAAGAAACACAGCCAGTATGTGTTGGAGGTGAGGCTTGATGTGGAAAAAGTGGATTTGGGGGTAGTTTTAAATCGCTCTACCAACTGTATTTTTAAAAGCTTAAGTCTGCTAAAGCTAAGAGCAGCACTAAGAATTTTGAGACATACATTATGACAGAGTGAGTAGAAGTTGTTTTCCCTGCCTCTGAAACATCAAGCCCCTCTCCATTTCCCCTCCTATACACTAAACTTTCACACTATTCAGGATTTATGTCCTATTGCCTTTTTAATGATAATGGAAAATGCACAAATTGGTATTTCCTTGAATGGAAATATAGTCTAATTTAACAGAAGGCAAATTATTTAATAAATCTGAGTTAATTAAAGAAACAAATTATTCATGGTCCTACTCTGCCAAAAAATTTACATGATGATTTGTTTAAAGACGACTGTCCCCTTATGAACAACTCTGAAAAGCAGTTCATTTGGAAACAATTTGGTTCAATTAGCTGTATTTATCTTCCCTCATTCTCTTTTTTACTTAGAGTACTTTCTGAAAAAATGAGATTTCACTTCTTGAAAATGCAACTGATCTGGGTTCTTTTTAACCCCTGAATTGAAAAAATTAAATGACTATGATATTTGCTTTGAGATCTACAAAATATTCTAGGCGTCTTATGCCGATTAATTCTTATTGCAAGGCTGTAAGGGTTATTATCTTAATTTACAGCTGAGGAATGTAACCTCTGAGAGACTCTCATGTGCCCCAGGAGGATGTCAGCTCAGGTTTTCTGACCTTTTCTACCCATCCACATTTCCTTTAAAGTAATAAGAAGATTTTTCATTGAAAAGTCAACCAAGAAAAAAATTCATCTGAGAAAGAATTTAAAAAAAATCTCTGTTAGCTGATTATAAAGCTCCCAAGGAAATTCACTCTTCAAATGTTAAATAGAAAGACTCAACCACCATAAAAATCATTGTAATTTCTCCCCTCCCCCAAGTGTTATTTCTCTTTCACTGTTTGCTGTTATTTCAATGTGTTCAACTACCCACCCACCCCCATCCCTCCTTTAAGGTACAGTTCAAGTCTCACCCACTCTTTGGATGATTTTCCTCACTAGTCTTGCTCTATACATAATTTTCTGTCTTTGATGAATTCTGATGGTACTTACTTATTGTCTGTGCCACTTAAATTCTCCTGAATCTCAGTCCCATTTTGATGGGTATGGTATAGGAGCCATGGGACACTAGTACAAATATTGGCCTTGGCATCAGAGTAGCTGACTTCAAATCCCAGCACTTATTGCTTATGTGATCTTGAGCAGGTGACTAAACTTCATTGAACCTCAATTTCCTCATCTGTAAAATGAAAGGATAGAATTAGATGAACTTTGAGATCCCTTCCAGACCTTGATCTATGGTCCTAAGGATGCATACACACATGTGGGCATATATATACACATATGAACATATACACACATGACTACATACACATATATGTATGTATACATATATACACACATGCACACATATATACCTGAGGGAAGGGTCCATCAAATATATTTCTTCTTTGTCTCCCAGAATATCATTGTGTAATTTGTATTGATTTGTCACACACCTCTGACACATATCAGTCAGTTCAAGATGAAATATTTATTAAATATTTAATATATTGCAGGCATCTAGGTGGTACAGAACTGGAGTCAGGAAGACTCATCTTTGTGAGTTCGAATCTGGCCTCAGACACTTACTAGTGTGTGACCCTGGGCAAGTCACTTAACATTGTTTGCCTCACTTTTCCTCATCTATAAAATGAATGGGGGAAGGAAACGGCAAATCACTCTAGAATCTTTACTAAGAGAAATAGGTCCTGAAGAGTCAGAAATGACTTAAACCATTGATCAGCAACAATGACATGCACCAGGCAATGTTAGGTGCTGGGGATAAAAACACAATTACATTGAATCATAAACGGTGCTCCAAAATATTTAGTAAAATTCTAAGTGATTAAAGATGAGTTTCAGAACATCTTATATAGGAAGTGGACCCAAACACCTCTTAGGCTTCAGTTTGCTCATCTAAAATGAAGGATTTGAACGAAATTGACTCTGAGCTATCTTCCAGCTTCGTATCTACAACCTTATGATCCTACTGTCTGATAATATTTGTCATTATTTTATGGGTGGAATAGTGGATGTAGTATTGAGTCTGGAGCCAATTAGACCCAGTTTCAAGTCCTGCCTCTGTCACTTAGTGGCTATGTGACCCTAACCAAAATATTTTACCTCTCTGGACTTTAGGCAATTAATTTCATATTGCTTGAAGTCATAGACAGTTGCCATTTACTCCCTGTCTGACCTTATGGAGATTACATAGCTTATTTAAACTTTAGGTTCTCCATCAATAGACATGAAGGTATAGTACTAGACCACAAATGTCCCTACCACTTCTAAATTTAAGAACTCTGAGTTTTCAGTCTTGGAAGTGAAAATAATTCCCACAATGGTAATGGTATCAGAGATTTTTTTAGTATCCATGTATTTTACATTCTCAATTAGATTGTGAGCTCTTCCAGGCTAGGAGTCATATGGTATGCTTTTTTTTGTGTCTACCAAGGAGTAAAAAGCTGAACGTGTATAAATGGACAAAGAATCATTTTCAGGTTGGAAGGGAATTTCAGAAATTATCTAATAAAACCTGCCTCAAGGAAGATATATGACTTGCCCAAGGTCAGAAGGTAAATCAATGACAAAGACTATATTAGAACTTGAGTCTCTAAAATTCTAGTTTAGGGTACTCTGTACTCCACCATTCTGCCTCTCACTCTTTGTATTCTCGATAATTGATTAAAGATATTTATGATACACATCCTCAATAACCTGAGAAATAAGGGAGAAATGATGGAGGTACATCTGAGCTCAGATGGATCAAGACAAAGTCCAAAGATAGGATCAATAACAGAGCTAGATGAGTAATGGGAGTTATTGCAAAGTCAACTTGAAATTCGGATCATTTGGCACCCAAATCTGATAATGGCAAGTTTAATTTCAGGGCAGGACTTCCTAAGTCATATAAATAGTAGAATCAATCAATAAGCATTCATTGAGTGCTTACCATATTCCAGTTACTATGCTAGATCCTGAGGAGACAATGACCAAAACAAAGTAGTCCCTGCCCTCAAGAGGCTTATATTTGATCTGATGAAATGATATATGTACAAATACATATAAAATACGCACAAGCAGTCAATACAAAACAATTTAAGGTAGTGCAGTAGTAGTCTCTGCCACTTTCTATTTCAGTGACCTTGCCTTTCTGAGCTTTGATTTCCGTCATCTTCAAAATGAGGTGTTGCATCACATGTCCTTGGAAGTCACTTCAAAATATGTATCGATGATCCTAGAACAATTTGAGTGTGCATAGAATGATCGATCCAAAGCTGGAAGGGACCTCGAACACATATAATCTGGTCACCATTTCATTTTTATATTAAATTTTATTTAATTATAAGATCCACATCCTCTCCCTCTGACTCCCAAAAAGCAAGAAAACAAACCCATTACAAATGTATTGTCAGGTTAAATAAACCAAAACTTTCACTTTTTCAATGAGAAACCTGAGGGTCTGACTTAGCTAAAGTTACATAGACAAAGAAGAGCAGAGCTGATTTTTTTAATCTACTTTCTCTGATTTCCTATATTAATGGTGTCTCTTTCAGTAAAACTTGAGTTTCTTGAAGGAAAGAACTGTTTTTTTTTTATTTTTTGTTCACAGTGCCTAGAATAGTTTCTGATAGATAGTAACGACTAAATAAAATCTCCTGAATGGAATTCAGTTGAGTTGAGACCTTCCAAGCATCTTTGGATAGCTTTGAGTTATTTCTTCTGACCAGACTTTGTGTCAGGGGAACACCACATGAGCACCAGGTTTTATTCTTTCCTTGGTCCCAACAAGATAAATGGAACTGACCAAGTTATGCATTCATTAGCTCAATTTCGATCTGAGACTATTAAGGCTCATATAGCAACAGTGTATGTTGAAGCTAGAAAGGGTGAGATGTCTCACCATTTATCCATTAACAGCTATGACTTCTTAGGAGGGTGTGGTAGCAAAGAGTCCATCTGGGGTATAATGACACAACATGGTGTGTCATATAGCAGCAGTGTATGTTGAAGCTAGAAAGGGTGAGATGTCTCACCACTTATTCATTAACTTTGAAAAAGGTGAAGTGAGTCAATTGAGTGTTAGAGCCCCCTGGAAATTGTCTATGGCTATTCCCAACACTGGGAATAATATTTCTTTCCTCTCTTCCCTTTTAAAAGCACCTATAATGCACTCTCCCTTTCCTGCCTTACGGAAGAAAAAATCTATTCTATCCCAGTCCTTTAAATGAGGAAGCAAATTCTATATCTGACATATCTATAACCTTTTGGTTTGAGATAACCACCTAACTTTCCAGTCCCTATGTTATATTGCTAACCAGTCCCATCACAGTCCCATCCAGTCCCACTGAGCCCCTCCAAAAAGGGCAAAAATTCATTGGATGCTACCATGTATTCCATAATCTCAAGAGAGTCTTATAAATCTTTTCTTCCTTTATCAGCATTCTTCAAACAATTTTATTCTCCTATAAGTCCAACTTCATTTGCTGTAGGGTCACCAAGAAGACAGACTAGGTATTCTATATTTTAAGATATTTGAATTTTGGCAAGGGGGAGCTTGAAGGGAATGGAATAGTATTTCAGGGATTTGGCGACATATTGTTGCAGGTAAACTTTAAATTCCTTGAAGTTAGAGAGTATTTATTTCATCCTTTTATTTTCACCCCCTGGAGGAGGTTAGTGGAGCATAGGCTAGTAGAGAGACATTGTCACATCTAACTTGTTGAAATTTGGGAATTTTATTATTAGGACCTGAAGGAAGCAGGCTGGAACTGGCCTTGGAGTAAGGAAAATCTACAAGGTTAAAGCATTACTACTGAAACACATTAGCTGTGTGGCTGAGGCAAGCCATCTAACCTCTTAATACTCAAGACAACATACTAAGATAAGATATTTATAGACAAATTGGGGAGTTGTTATTCAGGGTTGGAAGAGGAATTTTTACACTGGTATACTGAAAATTATGAGGGAATGTCAGAAAGGTCTTCCTTCTCAGGGTAATCCATTATTTTCTGTTCACTGTGGGATCACAGAACAGCTATGGCTTCTTAGGAGGGTGTAGTACCAAAGAGTCCATCTGGGGTATAATGACAGAACATGGTGTGGATATGACCATGGACATAACTCTGTCCATGTGCAAGAAGGCTGAAGTTCTCCCCCCACACTCATGACTATGTTTAAAGATGTTACGATGTTTTCCTTAAGCATGCGTTCTTTACCTGAAGTCCACTCACTTAATTGTTTATTACTATTTCAATATAATTAGTTTCCTTTGTAATCTTGTATGCTTTATTTATGCATGTAAAAACTTCATTTTGAGAAGAGGTGCATAGATATCACCACATTGCTAAAAGGAGTCCACTACATTAAAAACACACACACACATTAAGAGCTCTTTCCTTGGAGAACTTTAGCCAAATCTAATAGTGATCACCCCACAAAGTGATACTGATGACTCTCAAAGTAGTAAGAGTGGTATAGAATGGCCACAATGTGAAGGAGCTAAAAGAAACCAGTTTTTTTGGAGGAAGGAAGACTGGACTTTTCAGGAATATAAATCCCCTGCACCTGAGCAGCAAATTTCATAGAGGCAGTCTACACACTTGGATTTCTATGAAGAGGAATAGCGACATTTGAAATTACAATCCCCTTGGCTGAACTATACTGATGGTGACATAAATATCAATATAAATCGATAAATATACATATTTATCTATATAGATTTAGATATGGGGTTTTCGAGCCCTGTGACTTCTATAGTTACTGGTCTGTAATCTTTAGATTTTTCTGTTACGTACTGATGTATACAGGATAGGGATAGTGACTGAGCCTGTGATTTCACTAGAATAGGGAATTCCCTGGTGAGGAAATTCTTTTCACCAATGCAGACCAGCTCTTATTAAAGAGCAGGATCATATCCCAGTACAGGGGAGAGGAAAAGTCTTGATTCTTTCTGCTCTACAACTCTCTCTATACTAAGAAATAAAAAAAAAGTGTGAATAATTGCAACTCCAATACTAAAGTAAGGGGACAACCCCTCCCAACCTCCACTAGACTCATAATCATGATATCTGGGTTCTCATTTCAGTTTTGCAGGTAAATTACCTGTGCAGTCTTGGGCTAGTTTCCTACATTCTCTGTACCTTAGTTTCCTTATCTATAAAGTGGGATGATTGAACTAGGCGGCACCTAAGGTACCTTCCAGCTCTAAATGTATGATCCTATGTAAGACAGCAGGAAGAAGTTTATTAGAATTTTCAACCACCGGAGAAAGCAAGAAATGCTTAGAGTTTTTAATCTGAAACGCTAATAAGGGTCTCCTTTGCCAATTCTTGAGGACATAAATGACTGAATTTATGATACTGATGACATTTTCACCAACATAAAAAAAAAGCTGCATTAAGTGCTTGAGTCCATTAAATTGCATTTGGTTTAGACTATACATTCCTGGGTGGAGACATGCTACTGCTTTCTTGGGTCAGATATTCTTTGTCTACTTCATTTCCCCACCCAGGGTATCTAACATTCTCAGTATTAACTTTCTGGAACTAAGCACATAATTGGCTTGAATGTATGTGCAGCCTGCCAAGATGACCAAGAAGAGTGTCAAAGAAGTGCTCATGGGTTAAGTGGGACAATGGATTGGATGTTCATAGAAGTCCATGGGAAAAAAATTTCCTAAGTCTTACTTCTTTTTTGATATATTTCAGTGGATGATGAATTTAAAGGAATAATGAAAATGATCTTGAGAATAAGATAAATTCAGTTTTTTTTTTTAAAATTTCATTTCTCCCCAACTCCATTGATACAATAGCAAATGTAACTGGATTGTTTCGACTGGAATCTGAATTGGTTTTCCTCACACAAGACTCAATAATTCCCATCTCCATGCCTTTGTACTAACCATATCCCATCCTGGAATGTACTCCTATCTGAACTTTGACTCTTTGAATCTTTTATTACTTTTAAAACTCAACTTAAATGTCACTATCAATTAATTCTCCTGATCCCTCACTTCCTATCAGCTAGAGTCCCTTTTTCCATAAATTTACTCCCTATTTATTTTGTACATATGCATGTAAGCTCAAGCAAGGTGGGGTTTTTCTTGTTTTCTTTTTGGAGTTCAGTTTCCCAGGCTCAGGCTAAATTTTGAACATCAGAAGGTTCAATCTCTTTTGAACCCTGGCAGTTCACAGTTGTGCTGAGTTACATAGGTTATGATGCCTTCTAGTTCTGAGCCTATTAGCTGAAAACTATACATACTGGGAGGTTGGTGTTTTGCTTTGGGAGTTTTGCTTATGAGAAGGACCTTTTGATTCCTTGGATGGGACTCTACATACCCATTTGTTAAGAGCCCCCTGACTATGCAGATGTTGCTGGTGCTCCCCATCTGGTGGTGTATGTACGTGGTTGTAGTACTTTGCCAGACAATTGGAGCCCTGTCTGTTGATCTTTGTGCTAATTTCTCTATTTGTATTTTCTCCATATTCAGGGTGTTAACCTTTCCCTTGAACTAGTGAATGATTTATATATGTTTAATTAAAGAAGGATTATTAATTGCTTTGAAGCTGTCTTTCTTTTAAGATCAAAGAACCTGTGCTAGCAGACCATCCTGGGTGTGCTAGAGTGCTTGCTAATACAATGTATTTATGTACATTCCATCTTCCTTAATAGATTATAAGCTCATTGAAGGCAAGGACTGTTCCAATTTGGCCTTTGTATCACCAGGACCTAGCATGTGCTGCTTACAATTGTTACCTATTGGCTGATTGATTGGTGATACATGGCTAGTTTCTACTCGTGCACAACTCACGGTTGTCTGGTCAGAACAAAAGTGGAAATCCATTGATATCTCAAAAAGACTGAATTTCCACAGGAAAATGAGAGTTGGGGGGAAGTAATGCAGATACAGTTCAGATTGCAGTCTAGTAATTTCATACCAGAAATATGAGTCAAGTGAATCCCAATACCATGGTACCCATAAGGATTTTTTTCCCTCTGAATTATTCATACAAAGGACTCCACTCTCTGCTTTGATTCCATTGTAGAGAGTTGGCCTATTCCTATTCAATCAGTACAGAAGCTGTGCTGTCTATCTGTACTCCTGGCTGGCTCTGAAGGAGCTATTAGGATTTAAAATCAAGAAATATTTTAGCCAGAAGGGAAATCACAGATCACTTAATCCAAACTCTTGATTTGTGGATGAAAAGTCTGAGGTCCCAAAGAAGTTAAATGACTCATTCAAAGTCATATAGCTAGTCAGTGGCAGAGCTAAACGAAATCAAGATTTTCTGTTTTCATTCAAACTGAAAACCATGTTGGTGGTTCCACAATAAATAAGCAAGAAACTGATGGGTCAGCTTGTCCTAGACTTGTACATTGGCTCCTGCTGCTGCCTCCAAGTCCAGGTTGCCTGAATATCTTAGAAATGGATATGCCTGACCTCTTTCTGACTTTGACCTTCCTGCTTCTGGATACCTCAAGACTGCCTGTGAAGGCCTACAGTGGTGTTCTCAAGAAGACTTCAGTATATTGGATAGGGTTGTCACATCCAAATTCCTGTCCGTCCACCAACTCAACCACACCCTCTCTTGTCTGCAGTATACAATCAAGGTTATTGACAAGTTCAAATGGCCCCAAAGTTCCTTACCATCCTAGTTCAGGAGAGTCCCTGTAGCTACTGATACAAAGCCCTGTCCAAAAGCCAGAAGTATCTAGTTGCAGCACACCTACTGGAGGGCCAGCTTCATGTCACCAACCCCAGTTCATGAAGACCTGGTGTAGTCTGAGCCCAGCCCAGCAACTGGGCTTCTATCAGACCTATGCCACTGACTGTGGTTACCAGTGTAGCACTACCCGAGTGTCCCTTGCAGGATGGAGAGTAACATCAACTGCCTAGGAACAGATTCACAAATGTCTTCCTCAGGTGAAGGCTCCTGGAGCCTCCATTTGGCCTGTCTGCCAAGCAAGAGTAGCTTCTGCTCCTGGAAATACCTGAGCACTGAGGTACCATAGGAAACAATCTGAGCTGGCCCAGAATGCTCTTCTCTCCATTCTAAGAAATCATGGCCAGTAAAACACATAGAAACCAAACCAACCCAGTCTGACTCAAATAAACAAAAATCATGCCACCCACATAGCAGGTAGTAAATAATAGTTCTTGTTTATAATGATGGTAACAATGATGAAATAAAACCATTACTGGGTCCACTTCATCGTGTATTCTACATTAGTATAACTGAAATCTCCCAAACCGTGATATCAGAATGGAATTCTAGTGCCAGGTACCATAGACCCCTTTCCTCCACTAAGCTTTACTCAAGGACAGCTTTATTTTAATAACGGCTAATTACTTGACTGGAATAACTGAACTCCTGAAAAGGGCAAAGAAACAGAACTGAGCAGCGCATTTGTTCCCAGCACCATATTTCTAAGGAGCTGACCAAATGAAGTATTCATCTCGTGGAAAATCCCACTGGGTTCCTTTCTTTTCCCTGGAATGATCCTGCTCAGACTTCAAAAGGAGAGATTTGCATTCTTTGCTGCTAATATGAATGTTTTCAGGAGTCCAGTTGTATAGATGAAGCTACAGCTTTGGATGTGTCAGAAATTTCTTTCCTTTGTACCTTCATAGCAAATATAATTTGACTTTTGTTCTTGCTTGAAAAAAAAAGAACAAGCTCGATCATTTACCTCTTCCTTACAGTTTGTTATTGACTACTCAGGATTTAAAGCTACAGTTCTGTTGGGATGGGTCTTGATAGAAAGGAAGTGATGAAAATATTTTAAACTGGATGTCTTGCTTTGTTGCTATCAGTTGATGATCAGTCATAATCCAGTATACAATTTTAACAATTGTGTTCATCTTTTCAAATGATCATTTATTAATTCAGGGAAAGCAGTGTTGCTTAGTGACTGAGGGGCCCACTTTCAAGTCAGGAAAGACCTAGATTTAAGTTCTGCTACTGTCATGTACTAGCTGGATGACCCTGAGCAATCACTTAACCTTTTATTCCCTCCTCTTTTCACTCCTTGGCAGCTCTCTAAGGCTTTAAATGACAGAAAAGTTGCTGATCTGTCTTGGTGAAAGGAGTTTTCATATTAGGACTTTCCATACACCAGTAGAATCATAGGTTTGGGTCAACATCCATAAAATCTACTAATTCAGATGATCCTTTCCTCCAAATGAGAAAGCACCCTGGGTTTTTTCAGGAAGGACTGAGATGACTTTATTTTAACTGCCTTCTCTTCTCTCTGTGCACTGATGGAGAATAAAGAGTTTTATTGGAAGAATTTGTTGGAAGGTTACATTATAAAATTCATAGGTATCATTACAGCATATATATACTATATATGTACATATGCTTAAATATATATATATATATTTATCTATCTCTATCATCTGCCTATTATGTATCTATCATCTATCTATCCTTCTATCTATCCATCCATCCATCTATCCTTTTATCTATCATGTATTTATCCATCTAGCTCATCTGGATGTCTATCCTCTATCTATCTATCTATCTATCTATCTATCTATCTATCTATCTATCTATCTATCTATCTATCTATCTATCTATCTATCCATCCATCATCTCTTTATCATCTCTTTCTCATCTCTCTCTCTCTCTCTCTCTCTCTCTCTCACTCAGTATGAACCTGAAGTGCCATAAGATATGGTCCTTCACAAGGATCAGCCTTTGAGTTAGTGCCACTTAACATTTTCATCAGAGATTTATGTCCTGGAATGGAGAGTAGGATTAATAAATCTTTGATGACAATAAAATTAGGGACTGAAATTGTCCAGGTTTTATTTGGCTGTCTATATTTTTCTCTTGGCAAGTGACTATGGGTGATGGTGGGCCTCTTAGCTACAAGTGGAGATAGTACCTACTTAGTGGACTTTCCAGTGGGACCAATGGAGAAATAGTAGAGTATTCGTAGATGATTATTGACTGACGACTAGAAGATATGGGGCACCCTGTAAGCAGGAATAAAATGAACACATAGGAAAAGACTGAATGGTTTTGTCAGTATGAAACTTTCGTTTGTCAAAACAGTCTCTGACTTAGTAGATAGAAGTAGGTATGGGGCAGCCGCTGTTGCAGAGGATATGCACTGTTTCTGGAATTGGGAGGACCTGAGTTCAAATCTGACCTAACTAGTTGTGTAAACCTGTATCTGCCTCAGTTTCCTCAAGTGAGGATAATAATATCATCCACCTTACAGGCTTAAGGATCAAAAATGAGATAGTGTTTGTAAAAAGTACTTAGCCCAGTGCCTGACACATAATAGGCACTGTATAAATGCTTATAAGTACTAGGAGTAGCCTAATAAACACAGACTTAATGTCTTCTTAGGTAACCCAGCTAATAAGTGTAGGTGGAATTAAGACCTAGGTTTTCCTGACTGCAAGCCTAGAATATTGTTCACTATACAATACTATCTCTATATCCCAAGAAGAAAAAAAAATAAAAAGCTGTACGTTAAACTTGGTTTGTGGACTATGATTTTCTGTTTAATCAACTGGGGTTAAGTGACTTGCCCAGGACCACACAGCTAATAAGTGTCTGAGGACAGATTTAAGTTCAGGTCCTCCTGACTTATGCTCTATCCACTGTACTACCTAGTTGCCCTGACTATGATTTTTAAGTAGACCATGTCATTTCCTGAGCCTGCACCAATTGAAATACTTTTCTTTTTTTTTTTTTTTAAATTTATTTATTTATTTAAATTTTTTACATTCATTTTCACAAATTTTTGGGTTCCAAATTTTCTCCCCTTTTATCCCCTCCCCCCACCCCAATACCCCAAGCAATCTAATTTTCCCTATCTCCAATCTGCCCTCTCTTCTGTCATCTCTCCCTTCTCTTGTCTCCATCTTCTCTTTTCTCCTGTAGGGCCAGATGACTTTCTATTCCTCCTTAACTGTATGTCTTCTTTCCTAGTTGCAACAACAATACTAAACATTTGTTCCTAAAACTTTGAGTTCCAAATTCTCCTCATCCCTCCCTCCCCACCCATTCCCTTTGGGACAGCAGGCAATTCAATATAGGCCATATCTGTGTAGTTTTGCCAATGACCTCCCTGATAGTCATGTTGTGTAAGACTAACTGGATTACCATCCCTCCTAACCTGCCCCTCATTGTTTCTCTTCTGTCTTTTGATCCTGTCCCTCCCCAAGTGTTGACTTCAAATTGCTCCCTCCTCCCTTTGCCCTCCCTTCCATCATCCCCCGCCTTGTAATATCTCTTTCTCCCCCACTTTCTTATACTGTAAGATAGGTTTTCATACCAAAATGAGTGTGCATTTCACTCCTTCGTTTAGTCAAATGTGATGAGGGTAAACTTCTTGTTTTTTTTTTTTTTCTCAGCTCTCCTCTTTTTCCCTCCACTAAGAAAAACTACCTGCCTCTTAAATGACATATAGTTACCCGCTTCGCTTTCCCTCCCCCTACATTTCTCTCTCACCATTTACCCTAGTTTCTTTTAAGGTATGGTCCCATCCTATTCAGTTCAATCTGTGCTCTCTATCTCTGTATGTGTGTGCATGTGTGTATGTGTGTGCATGCGTGTACATGTGTATGTGTGGTCCCACCAACTACCCAGATACTGAAAAGTTTTAAGAGTTACAAATATTGTCTTTCCATGTAGGAATGTAAACAGTTCACTCATGGTAAGTCCCTTAAGACTTCTCTTTGCTGTTTACTTTTTCATGCTTCTTCTCATTCTTGTGTTTGAAAGTCAAATTTTCTTTTCAGCTCTGGTTTTTTCATCAAGAATGATTGAAAGTCCTCTGTTTCATTGAAAGACCATATTTTCCCTTGAAGTATTATACTCAGTTTAGCTGGGTAGGTGATTCTTGGTTTTAGTCCTAGTTCCTTTGCCTTCTGGAATATCCTATTCCACGCCCTTCGATCCCTTAATGTAGAAGCTGCTAGATCTTGGGTTATCCTGATTGTATTTCCACAGTACTGGAATTGTTTCTTTCTAGCTGCTTGTAAGATTTTTTCCTTGAGCTGGGAGTTCTGGAATTTGGCCACAATGTTCCTAGGAGTTTCTCTTTTTGGATCTCTTTCAGGTGGTGATCGATGGATTCTTTCAATACTTATTTTGCCCTCTGGTTCTAGAATGTCAGGGCAGTTTTCCTTGATAATTTCATGGAAGATGATGTCTAGGCTCTTTTTTTGATCATGACTTTCAGGTAGTCCCATAATTTTTAAATTGTCTCTCCTGGATCTATTTTCCAGGTCAGTTGTTTTTCCCATGAGATATTTCACATTCTCTTCCATTTTTTCGTTCTTTTGGTTTTGTTTGGTGATTTCTTGGTTTCTCGTAAAGTCATTAGACTCCATCTGTTCCATTCTAATTTTGAGAGAGCTATTAAATTCAGTGAGCTTTTGAGCCTCTTTTTCCATTTGGCTCATTCTGCTTTTGAAAGCATTCTTCTCCTCATTGGCTTTTTGAACCTCCTTTGCCAATTGGGTGAGCCTATTTTTCAAGGTGTTAATTTCCTCAGCATTTTTTTGGGTCTCCTTTACCAAGGTATTGACCTGTTTTTCATACTTTTGTTGCATCTCTGACATTTCTCTTCCCAGTTTTTCCTCCACCTGTCTAACTTGCTTTTCAAAATCCTTTTTGAGCTCTTCCAGGGCCTGAGCCCACCCACCACCCCCCTGGGGTGTCTGGGGTACTGAGGCCCTGCCCTCCACGTCTTTCCCTGATGGCAAGAATACGTCCTCATCTTCGTCAGATCTGAAGGTCGGGATCATTTGCATTTGTTGGAAAAAACTCTCTAAAGTCTTATTTTTCTTCCCTTTTCTAGGCATTTTCCCAGCCAGTTACTTGACTTCTGAGATTCCTTTCCACCCCCGCCTGGATCCGCCCAGCTAGTGCTTGGCCTCTGAGATTTAAATGGGCTTTCCTCCTGCTGGCTGTCAATCAGTGAGCTTTAGTTCAGGTGCTGGGGTGGGGCCAGGGCTGCCTCCGAGACTCTGATCCCTGGGGGGGGGGGAGGGGGGGGCTTTATGCAGAGACTTTCAGGAGCGGGTGGGGGCGGGGTGGGGGGCCGGGTGGGGGGCCCGCCTCCCAATCTCAGCTCCCCTGGGGGTCCCGAGCAGAAGCCTTCAGCAACAGAGCGGGCTGTGGGCAGGGCCGTCTCCCAGGCTCAGCTCCGTCAGGTTTTATGCGGGAATCTTCCGTAATGAAGATCCTGCCTGCTGCTGGGGGATTCCTGAGTCCTGGGCCGCTGCCGCCTCAGCCCCAGCCCACGCCTCTGCCTCCGCCGCTTCCTGCCCCCGTCCCTGCCGCCGCCGCTTCCTCCCGAGGGGGCCCGAGTCACGGAGACGCCCCGCTTCCCCTCTCCTTCAGCCCGGCCTCTCTCACTGACCTGCTTCTGTGGGCGGAGGGGCTTTCCCAGCTGCTGCAGCTTCCGTCTCTGAAGCCTGCTCGGATCCGCTTCTCTGAGGCCTTGGCCAGGGCAGCACTGGGGGTCGGGTTTACTCTCCGGGGCGCGCCGGACCCTGGGGACGGGTCCTCAGGGCTCCCTGGAACGGAAATCTCCTCCACTCTGCCTCTGCACACCTTGCACTCACCCAGAATCTATGGGGGACTCTTTCTACACCAATTCCATGGGCTTTGGTTTCGGAGTTCGTAAACGTGCGTCCTTCTACTCTGCCATCTTGGCCTGAAATACTTTTCTTATGTTTAGCATTAAAACATAATTCTCTCACTTTTCTTTTTTTAAAAAGTGATTTCTTAGTTTTACTACATGTCAAGAAATCCTCCCTTCCTCTTTGATTTTTAAACTTTAGCTTCTAACATAACAAATAGAGGAAATAGAATTGTACTTCCAATCAGATTCTGGAGTCAGAGAACCTGGAGTAAGCAAAATCTTTTCTCTGATGCTTACTTACATGACATTGGACAGATTACTTCTAGGTGTCAGATCCTTCACATTTGAAATAAAGGGGATGGATTAGAGGTCTTTTCTAAATGTAAATCTATACTCTTCATTGGAAATGAATTTGAGTTCTAATCTTTACTACTTATTAATTAACAAGAGTGACTTTCAACAAAGATTGTAATTTCTATGAATTTTAGTTTTTTTAATCTGTTACATGGGTTAACAATAATATTTGTAAGACCTTCTTCACAGGGTTACTGACATACTCCAATGAATCAAAAAGTATTTATTAAGCTCTTAGAGGTATCAAGCTTTTTTTTGGTGTCCTGGAAATACAGGTAGGAAAAAAAAATGAGTCTCTGCTCTCAATGAGATAATTAGAGGAGATACATACATACATAGAAGGGTCAATCAGTATAACAAATGGAGAGATCCTGCCATTCTAAGGATGTACTTGTGGGTTGAGAGGTCTTTAAGATGTATATTGATCAGTCAGATGCGAGTGCCAGGGAGGTCTGAAGAGTATAGTGTGACTACTCAAATGAGACCACATATGTAAAGCACTAAATAAATGTATAGGATGAGTAATAGTGTTGTAATTTGAAGTATGTGGTATGATTGCAAAGAAATGACATGGATTTTCCTGCTTCATGGAAATCAGCTTCATTACCTTATATTTATACCTTGTACTTTAATGTTGTCCCAAGCTGTGTCTCTTGACCAGGCTGACAATGGAAATTGTCATGGGATGAAGTTGAACATTTTCTGTGGCTTAGGTTTGATCTTCCCCTTGTGGGGAAAGAGCAAAAGTCTTGTTCTAGACTGGCTCCTAGAAGAACCATAACTGTTGTATAGTAAGCAAGAGGGGATAACTAGTCTACAGGCACAGTGAGGTGAGAGTCCAGTGGTGTAAATAAGTATCTAGATCTGAAGTAGTGTCAATATAAATATATCAAATAATATTCCTTTTGTCATTATGGGGAACTCTCTACACTAATGTGATTTGCAATATTTCTAAGACTTAGATAAATAATAGGGAGTTTTTGAGGTACAAATATGTTAAATGATTTAAGCATGGTCACATTACTAATAGTAAGTGTCATATATAGGAGTTGAACCCAGAGCTTTCTGACTCCAAGGCCTGAACTCAATCCCCTATATCATACTTCAGTTTAAATACCAACATAATAACAAATGGAGACCAAAGTGGGACAGTAAAGAAACACAGATATTTCTAAATCACAATTTCCACATACCATTTCTCAGCGCAAGAAATTTCCATTTCCATTCAATATTATTTTTAGAAGATAGACATGTCTCTATTTAGGATTTGAATATCTTCACAATCTAGATCCTACTATCTATCCAAGATGATTATATATTAGATACCCTCATGCATACTATGCTGTAGCCAACTGGTCTACTTGCTATTTCTCATACATGACATCTTCCACCTCTGTACTTTTGCATAGACTATCTTCTTGGTAATGACTATCTCTCCTCACCCCTACCTCTTGGAAACCCTTGGAAATCAGACTTCAGATCAATTGCATCTTACTGAAGAAGGCTTTCTCGATAGTCTCTCTACTTACCCCAGAAATAACTTTGTATTACACACACACACATGTCTGTACAAGTTTGTATATTTATTTACTTGTGAACATGTTATTATCCCTGGTAGCATATAAGTTCTTTGAGACCAGGGATTTTTATTTTTAAAATGGTATTCCTCCTTCTTAACTTAGTACCTAGCAAACAGTTGACAATAAGTGCTTGATCATTAAACTGAGTTGTCCTAGATGCATAGTCACAGAGTTTAGAAGTGAGATAGTAGGTGGATACTGCTGCTGGACAGCTCCTTCCAGAGAGCATACCTCTCCGTGGAAACAATGGTCTCTAAGTCACCATAAAAAATAATGATTTTGGAACTTAATGGTTGGTGTTCTGGTCTTTGTGGAAACCGTAATTCATTAATTAGTAACTGACTTAGTACTCCATTCCTGAGGTAGGATAAGAACTGTGTATCTATCAGATTGTAGAATATATTATAAAGCAAACATGATTGTTTCTCAGCTGGGGGAAAGAATGTGGCAGATAGAGAACCTGACGTCCTCCTTTACAAGTTCAGCATTCTTATTCGCTATGTCAACATGTTTTCAAAGGTTATGGTGCACACATAAAAAGTGCTCTGTACTGAGTTAATGGAGGTGGGACTCCTTTCAGTAGCAATGTGTATCTTTTCCCATATCTCTAACTAGGAGTCAAATTTTCTGAATCTTGTATATATTAAAACTTGGGGATAATCAGAAGGCAAGATTATGAATATCAATATTCATACCTGCATATATGCATATATGTATACACATATCTACACCCTTCTGTTTGAGCGCTTATACCTCACCCATTAATTTACTGAAGACCAAAATGATTTATTTCTCACTTTTGTGTTTAAATCCATCAATAGTGCAATGGAAAGAATCCCTAAATTCACATTTTCACCCAGTAACTCTCTCCTACTCCTACATTCCCATTGCCTTTATAAGGAATCCTAAAAACAATGACTTCCAGGCACTATCTTGTCCCCATCCCCCTTCAGCTATTATCTTTCTGTTTTGAAAGATCAACCTAAGCTTCCTGCTGAGGTTCCTTGGGGGCTTTGAGAACATTAATCAAGTTTCCAGGCTGAGGCAGAGTAATTTGCAGCAATACTGCTTAAAGCACCTTCTTCTTACTATAAATATATTCTCCCCCTACACATAGTACTCAGAATACATTGTGTCTTCTCCAGCAAAGGGTTCAATGAAAGAAACAGCTAGTAATGGTCAGCTAATTACTTCTTACTTTAGATGAAGGAGGTTTGAAGGAGTCTTAGGTGTCATTAAGAGAGGAATAAAGACTTGAGAGTCCTATTTTTCCCTCACCTGGTTAGACCACAGCTAGAATACTGAGTTCATTTCTGGAAATGGCATTTTAGGAAGGATATTGATCATCTGGAGACTATCCAGAGGAAGGTAACTAGGCTGGTGAAGAACTTCAGGTCATACCATATTAGCATTAATTGAAGGAATTGGTCATACTTAGCCTGAAAGAGCAAAGTCTCTGAGTGGGGCATAAATACTGTTTTTAAGCATTTGAAGTGTCATCATCTGGAAAAAAGACTGGATTTGTTTGGCATGGTCAAAGAGGACAGAAGCAGGTACAATCAGGTAGAGAGAGGAAAATTTAAATTTGATATGAGCAAAAACTCCTTACTAATTAGAGCTGTCCAAAAGTGGAATAGGCTTCCCAGGAAGATAATAAGTTTCCTTTCTTGGAACTCTTCCAGGAAAAAAAATCTTGATTAACACTCAATAGGTTTATTGTAGGATTCTTGTTTGGGTGTAGGTTGAACTGGAAAAATTTTGTCATTCCATTCAATACTGAAATTCCATGTTTCTGATTAATTTTTACCTCATCTGCCCCTGCCAGCTACCATCCCATTTTTAAAAGTTGAGAGAGACATCATTGTCCATGTAATCTCACTCAGTGCTAGTTCTAAGTATCTCTGGCCAGGTACATAGAAAACTCTGGAAATAGCTGATATTTCCTGGAATATGTGCTGTCTCACCTCTCAGAAGAAGAAGGATATAGCTTAGAGTCATGATAATATCTAGTCAGAGAACACATAACCCCAATATTTTTGTTACCAAAAATTTGGATATAATGAACCCATTAGTTTTCTGAACTCAGTATGAAACTCTGTGTTCTTTTCTTGAAATTGTGGAATGGTACACTGGGGTTCCCTAGACCCAGTCTTTAGGGATCTGGATTTCCTCACACAATGGTTGCATCTTGAATATGGGAGAAATGTTTCAGTATGCCTGAATAGGTTCAACTATGCAAGACAAGGCAGGTTTCAAGGGACATTTAGCTATTCAAAGAATGAGCAGCCAAGTTATATTTTATCACTAGTCAAAGTTCATGACATAGTAAATAGACAGTTAACCTCAGAGTCAGGGACACCTACCTCTGATATCTACTAGTTGTGTGGTCCTGGGCAAAGACACCTCTCAGTGTCCCAGAATGCTAAGACTTTAAATTAGAGAGCATCAATAGTGCTCAATCAGGATGAATTGATGCCAAATAACCATCAGTTGAAAGAATCAGAGATTCTTATGGAATCTCTGATTATGGAAGAGAAGGGTTAGGAGAAGAAGAACCATAAATTAAGGGAGACTGGGAAAGGTATCTTGTTGAAGATGAGATTTTAGCAGGGATTAGAAAGAAGCCATAAAAGGCAGGAGATGGAGATGAAGAGGGGGAGAATATGGGAGAGAGGCAGCTAAACTCTCAGATTCAGGAGATGGAACAGCTTGTGCAAGGAATGGCAAAGAAGCCATTGTCATTGCATTGAAGAATGCATGTGGGCACGAGTAAGCTGTATGAAGGTGAGATAGGTTATGAAGGACCTTAAAAGCCAAGGAGAAGATTTTTATTTTTGATCTGGGGTCAGAGGGGACCGGTGGAATTATTCGTGTGTGTGTGTGTGTGTGTATACATGTGTATGGAGACAGAGAGAGACAGAGAGAGAGGGAGGGAGAGAGAGATAGACAGAGGAGACAGAGAGAGAGAGAGAGAGAGAGAGAGAGAGAGAGAGAGAGAGAGAGAGAGAGAGAGAGAGAGAGAGAGAGAGAGAGAGAGTTGGACCTATGCTTTAGGGAGATCCATCAGACACCTGGGTAGAGGATCTACTTGAGGTTGGAAGACCAACTAGCAGGCTACTCAGATAGTCCATGTGTGAGGTAATTAGGTCTTATATCATGGTAGTGGCAGTACTAGAAGAGAGAAGGGGATGTATGGGAGAGATATTCTAAATGTAGAATTAAGAGGACTTAGCAGACTGGATATGGGGAGAAATGAGAGAGTATATACAAATTATATACAAAAAATAAGGTAATTTTTCGGGGAGTGGAGACACTAGATACTAACATTTTGGGAGGGGAATATGATTACCTCATATAAATGTGGCATTTAAGTTAACTTTGAATGAATGAATAAAAAAAAACAACTGTATTTACTCTACGCTAAGCTGCGCACTAAGTGCTGATGTACACATACAAAACCAGGAACAGGTCCCTATATTCAAGGAGATTTTATTCACATGGGAGTGATAGCACAAATATTATCCTGGTGTCTAGGCAGGGTCTCTTTTGTCTAGAAAGTTACAGGGATGGTGGTGGATGAGGTCATAGGGGAGTAAGATTAGCAGCTATATTTATAGAGAACTTGTAGAAACTGGGGATCAAAGGAGACAAAGGGATTTGTGCAAGTTCAGTTGGATTGGAGTAAGCAGCTCATTTGAGATCTGAATTTTGACCATCATGAATGCTTCTTTCTGGGACACCCCACCTTAGACTCATGAGTGCTCTTGGGCGCAGTTCTGACTGTTTTCTTTAGGGAGTGATAGGAAATCCCATGCCTTACCTGTCATCTATTCCTGTACCACTCATTCTCCCTAAAACCCTGCTCAGCTAGGGGGTATTCATAATCACCTATGTGCTCATAGTTACCCATCTACCAACTTTTTTTTTAGAAGTCAACTTATTTTATTTGTGAATAAATACTTCCTTTACAACTATCCTGACAAGCTATTAACCAGCTTTTGGTGAGGGATTTACCTTTATTTTAGATCAGGAACTCCTTATCTGGATAAGGAGGGATATAGACCTATGTTCCAGTTGTTAGGTACCTACTTCAACTGTCACAGCCTCATGTGCCACCCTGTAATAGTGATTTGGAAGGGGATAGTGTTGGTATTTTTCTTTCTGTCTGTATGTCTGCTTTTTTTCTGTCTCTCTCCACATATAAAAGGATAATTCAGATATTAATTCTCCCTCTCACTTTCTTTCTCTCTCCTTCTCCTTCTTTCTTTTTCTGCTGTGGGTAAGAGGTGAAAAAACTGTCATCATCCTTCCTAAAATATTGTGTCTTCAATGGGACACAAAGAATGTGAACTGGTCATGTGGCGAGACAAAGGGATAATCATAGGATGGAATTCATCCTCTTTTGGTATCCTTGTGGTGTCAAGGGAAATTGAGGAAGCTCTCAGCAGGTTGAGTGGACCCCATAAAGATATGTTAAGGGATGATGAGCAAAGGTTGCACAGGATGGACAGACATGGATGGGTTACTCTTTACACAGTTGAATGAATATCCATTGAGTAACTATAGTGGAAATTAATAGGAGCAACATTGGATTGAGTAATAATTAGCTTAGAACCCATGACTGACAGAAGCAATAGGAAGATTCTGTCTCCTTCTCCATGGATCAGGGACTCTTCCTCTAGGATTCTGAGTTGTGATAGCTGAGCTTCCACCTGCATAGAGCTAGACTTCTATATTGCTTTTAGGCCATTCCAAATCATAGGACTATCCTCAACTCCCTTTTTTGGATCATCTCCCTCTATCTCCTAAGAATGTAAGTACTGTGAGTTCAGGGATTGTTATCCTTGTTTATATTCTATCCCCAATACATAGTACACTGTCTGGAATAAAGCAAATGCTTTATTTACATACATATACACATATACACATATTCTTTCATTCAAAATGGTATTGGGTCATTTGAAATTTCACAAATTTCACAAAATGAGAAGCCCATAATAGAACCTCTTGCCAGGACCTATCAAGCGATCCAGAAACATAAAAGTTAGATAAAATCATCGGGGCATGTACTTGGGAAACAGTCTAAAGGTCAACCCCCTTTCTTCAGCAGTACAATTAAGTGAAACCCAAACCCATTGGTATGCTAGCCTCACTCTGCCTTAATGGGAAACATCTTGAGTTTCCAATTAGTTTAGTTCTTCACCTTTTAGTGCTTCAGTTTGGCCCATTTGGAGATAATGGGGATTTAAAACTGCAACAACACAAAAAAGTAGATCGCTTGAGTGTAATGGAGGAGGTTGTGTGCAGGTGGATGGGCCCAGCAGGATGGAAAACAAGGCAAAAGTTTTACTTTAAGAAACTTTGAGTGCTTTAGGGAAAACTAAGGAGACCTCCCATTTGTGGTTCCCAAAACTGTCATTAGTGCCTTTGGGTGGTCTCTTTCTATGTATGTGTTACATACTTCAATAATGGAAATCTTCTATTTTGTCAGTGTGGGTATACCCTTCACCAAAGTCCCTCTCCAATTTCATGGATAGAAGTAGGAGGTTGATCTAGCTAAAACCTAATAATCTGGCAGTCAATCTAGTGAAGTTGACAAAGTCACTAAGCATTTATTAAGTGCCTACTAGACACCAAAAACTGTACCAATCAATGGGCAATACAAATACAAACAGAAAGTCAATCCCTGTCCTAAGGAGCCTACATTGCAATGGGAGATGTCACATATGGTGGGGGTGGTGCTCAGAGAGGGAAAGATAGAGGTACTTAGTATGTAGAAAAAGCCCAGAGCACCAACTGGAGAGGAATGAGATATGGCAATCTGAGAGTCCTTCTTAAATGGAGGTTCTGTGAGAAGCTATACAATAAGAAGGAAAGACTTCAGAAGCGGAGAGGAGAGGAACTTCCAGGGTGTGATTTCTGGGCCCAGTGTGGTCTTACAAGATGAAAACGCTTCTGGGATATGATACAGAAACTATAGAGAGAAATGATCAATTATTCTAAACTTAGGTCAGTGTTCAGGTAATTGATACACATGCAGTCCATTACTGGACTTATAAGAGAAACTTATATCAGTTTGGTAAGACCTGTCAAAGCTCAAGTTCTATTGGTGTGGCCTTTGACAACACAAGGTTATCTTTCTCTCAGTCAGTTCGTTGGCAAATAAACATTCATTAAGCACTTTTTACATTCCAGTCACTGTATTAAGAGCTAAGAATAAAAAGTAAGGTGAAAAATAGTCCCTTCCCTTAAGAAATATGTATTCTAATAAGGGAGGTAATATATAAATAATTAGGTGATGGCAATTAATGAGCATTTATAAAGCTTCTTCTATGTGCTAGGCATTGTGAAAAACGCTAAAAATACAAAGATGTATATAGGACAGATGAAGAATAATTTGAAAGAGTGGTATTAGTAGCTGGGGAGTTAGGGAAAGAACTCCTGCAGAATGGGAACATTGAACTGATCTTGAAGGAAACCAGACAGACCAGGAAGTAGGGGTATGGGGGCAGATTGTTAAAGGCTTGGGGAATAGATAGTAAGAAGGCATGGAGATGGGGGATGGAGTGTTGTGTTCCAGATGTTGTAAGTGGATCAGTAACTGGTTCACATCATGATGAGGCATCTGAGTAAGTCTTTAGTGAACATTTTCAGTGACCATAGCATTTGCTGGGTAGATTTGTGTTATATAGTTTGACATTTGTAGCTTGCTTGATTGGTTTTAGGTAGAAGTTATAAGTGTGGGTTATGGGGTGTGTGTGTGTGTGTGTGTGTGTGTGTGTGTGTGTGTGTGTAAAACCAATGCATTCCCTAGGGCTGGGGCAAACATTTCTTTCTTTCTTTTTTTTTTTTTTCTGTTGCATGTTTTAGAATGAACAATTAGGGCATTTATTCTTGAACACTTCAATGAGTCTGTGAACTCTTTATGTGCACATTCCTCCAAGTGATGCAATTAATCTTGCCACCAAAGTCCTTGCCATTGTCCAATGGTTCAGCACCAGAAACCGATGTGATTTTATCAGTCTAAATGGTATTAAGAGGAGTCATTGCCCTCTGCTATGCTGTTGTACCCAAGGAACCATGAGACCTTTCTATCTGACTTGCAGCTAAAACCTCTCATATCTATTATTCTCCCTTTAGAATATGAGCTCCTTGAGAACAAGGGAGATTCTTCTTTTCTTTTTGTAACCCCAAAACTTAGCACAGTTCATTACACATAGTAAGCATTTAATAAATTCTTCATTAATTCAAACAATCAGCAAGCAAATAATGACATACTTCCTATATGTCATGTGTTATACTAATGACTGGAGACATTTCTTTTAAAGCAAAAATAATTCTCGCTGCAGAGAGTTTACATTCAGATTATAAACCATCCTGGGTCACTCTCATCAATGTCTTCCCACAAGTTCATTCCAGGGAGTCCACTTTAAGTGCTGGGAACCTACCTTAACACTTTATTGATAACATAAAGATATCAATGGGGAATGGAGACCATCCTTTGGCTATTCCTTACTCTGGCTATGTGACGAACCCATCATCTTTCCTATTCATAAATTTCTTTGATATCATCCTTTATTATGTTCTTTCCTTATAAGTATCTGCTGATAATGTTTTGGAGCCCAAATATTCACTCTCTACACCTCTCCAATGCTCTTACAGTACTCCTCATTTTCAGTTCTTTGTCTTCCATATATCATAGCCATACTGCTACAAAAACTAATAGAACAAAAAATATTAAAAAAGATTAAAATATTAAAAAAATATTAAAAAAGGATTTTGTTTCACAAAGAATTTGGGGTCATAAAAAGAACTCTGTAACTTTTTAAAGGAAATCCAACCTGCCTTCCTCCTAGAAATGCCAGATTTTGAGAATATTACACTGTCATTGAGGCATAATGAAAACCAAGAATATCTCCCTGATTTGGTTGTTCAGCAATATCAAATCCAGGTCAGTTTCAGCCCACATGAGCAGGCTTCCATACGCTGGCTCCACCTTCCTTGCTCTTGGTGACTGCGTGGGTGGGATGGTAAACTTCCCTCCTAGGCAGCTGTGAACATCTAAAGACACCGTTATTTTTTTCTCTATTAAAATGGCACCAGGTTAGTGACTCAGAGATATGAAGTCAGGGCCACTGACAATGAGCATCCTGGCAGGTAAGTTTCCATTGAACAAGATCATGCCCTAGCAATGGCAGAAGCTCAGATGAAATTGTGATGAAGTCTTTGTTTCTGCATTTCTCTAAGAGATCATGGATAAGGATTTCTGGCAAAGATCATGTCTCTAACATTTCTGAACCCATAAAGGTTTGCTATTGTCAAACTCCTTAATCTTTTGTTGTTATTTCTGAGCAAAATATTTCCCATAGAGGAATCTCTTTGAAACATTCCAACAGAGAGAATGCTCATCTTCTAAAATATACCTCTTTAACATACTAGCTTTTGCTTGCTTCATGATAGCCCTTCTCAAATTGCATTTTTTCTCTCTTTCTCTCTCTTTCTTTCCCTCCATTCTTTTTTCTATGTATCCATATCAATAATCTATCAATATCTATCCTCTATCTGCATATCTGTCTCTATCAGATATGTATTTATCATATATGTGAGATGTCCAAATCGAGAGACACCTCCATCACAAACATTCAAATGGACTATTTGTGCCTACCTGTTGTAGAGCCCTCCGAGCTTATATTGTACTGGTTACATATTGACTGACAGTCAAGTACACTGTACCTTGATCCCCACATCATATGGTATTGATCTTGAGTATAAATCATGAACAGCAACATCTATTAGATATCTATCTATTTTCTCCATTATCTAGTTATTTGCCTAATAGTTCAGATCACACATGATAATACTAGCTAGCATCTACATAGACCTTTAAGATGTGTGAAGAATTTGAAATGTGCTTCTCATTTGATCCTCTAAACAATCCCACAAGGTAGCTGCTATTATTATCTCTATTTTACTGATGAGGATACTGAGGACTGGGGAAGTCAAATGACTTGCCTCAGATTACATAGCTTGTGAAGTAGAGTTTGAGGTGAGGTCTTCCTGATTCCAAATTCAGAACCCTACTGATTATTTCATCTAATTTTCTCATCATGAATACACATATGATCAGAAAAGGAAATGAGTTCCCAGAACAATTGTATCTTAATGGGGACCTTTAATGAATGCTTTAATAGAAAGGGAATAACTAATAGTTAACGTTCAGCATCAGGAAAGAGAGGCTGTATGTAGGGCATATGAATGTCCCTCACATAATGCTATATAAAGCCTGGAGCTCACATAGATTCTAACAGGAATGATAAGATGAGAGATTGGCTTTAAGAACTGGAGATGTTCAACCTAGGGAAGAGAAGACAGATGAAGATTTGATAGCTCTCTTCTTTTGTTTGAGTGAATTTCATATGGAAGAAAGATTCGATGTGATCCTTGTGGCCCAAGAAGGCACAGTTAAGAGAAAGAGTGGAGAAACAGAGAGAAGCAGATTTTAGCTACACACAATAAACAAAATTCTCCCTAACACTTAGAGACATCCAAATGTGAAATGTGCTGCTTCAGAAAGCAATAAATTCCTTATCACTGAATGTTTCCAACTTAGCATTGGAGGGTCACTTATTGGGTGCATTTTAAAAGGATTCCTGCTCAGTTAATGTTTAGATTTGATGACCTCTGAATTCCCTTTTAACTGCAAGCTTCTGTAATTCTGGCGTATCAGCAGAAATGTGGGGAGGATATAACTGAAAGTCAATCCAAAGAGACCCTGGAAAGCACCAGACATAAGAAAACTTTTCTTTTTGTTCTTTACTTCTTTTTCAATCAAAAATGATTTATTTTCTCTTCCTACCAACTCCTTAACTGAAAATGACAACAATAAAAGCTCAAGTCAAAATGAAATAAAAACTTTGAAACCAATATACAAACAAAATTTCCATATTGGCCATGTCAAAAAATATGTCTCACTCTGTATCTTGAGTCTATCACATCTCTGTTGGAAGGATATAGTAAGTTCCTCTGGGATTCTGAGCCCAGATATGTAAGTACTGGTTTTATCTTTCCTGAATCCAAGACCATCATATACTTCCTGTCATTGCAAATTAGGTCTATACCCAATCCCCAGCTGTATATACTGGCTTCCCCATTAGACTATAAGTTCCTTTAAAAGGGTTGATCTCTATCTTCAGCACTTAGCACTGTGTTTCTATCACACAACATTTTTTCATTCATTCTTCATTCCTTTGTTCATTCATTCATTCACTCAGTCACCCATTCACTGAAAAGGGGCTTTCTCCAACTTTGCTCATACCCTAAGCTTTTAAAAAATGACCAGTTCTGTTTAAACAAAAGCCACACCAAAAAAAAAATCCAGAAGTAATTTAGAATAATTGTTTAGACTTAGGTGGTTACAAGATCACCTAGGAAACTTGCAGCACTTCCATTAACTAGATGGATAACAGATTCCATTTGATAATTGATAAGGTTATTCTACTTTAAAAAAAAAATCTTACATGGCATGTGTTGTCTGGAGCTACTAGATGGCCTCTGACATCCCTTTCAGTTCTGCGCTCTTGTGATCAAAAAACTATGTTTATTTTCACTGAGTATTGAACTTGAGTGAATAAGGCCTGAATGCAGATCTTGTCTCAGGAATTTATGAATTATCAACTAAAACCACCCAAATTCTCTAAGCTTGTTAAGTGGGGATAATAATACGTTAACCTGAAAAACTATTATGATGATTAAATGAGTTGTGATATATAAAGAATTTTTGCAAATCTTCAAATGCTATGTACACATCTACTTTCACCTCCACCAACACCATCATTTGTATATGCTCTTTGGTCCCTGAGAACCTCAGAAGACAGAATGATATTGTATGCCATTAAGGCAGACACTGAAAATAGACACTAGCCCATGTGTTTATGAACTGAGAGGAGACAAGGAAGATCCAATGGGAAACAGATATTAGAAAGAAGGTAGTTACAGATTCACAGATTTATTATATTTTTATTTTAGAACTAGCAGATATCTTGGAGATGACGTAGTGTTAATTTACAGAGGAGAAGATTGTGGTTCAGAAAGGTTCAGTTATTTTCATAAGATTTTGAGATTGTAGCATCACAGACTTAAGAGTTGGAAGTCATGTTGGAAAGGGATTTAGTCTAGCTAATTCATTTTATGATGAGAAAACCGAGATACAAGTATTGATAGAGCCAGGTCAAGAAGCAAGATCTTCAGACTTTTAACCCAGTCTTTCTTTTACTACATTTTGTTGTTACAGAAACTGCTTCTATGCTGCAATAGGACCAGGGGTTCTCAGTTTTCCCACAAGACAGACTAGCTTTCCTTAAGAGTCAGGAAAGCCTTCCTTGGGACCTAATTGACTCTTGTTCACTTGACAATGCTTTCTGGTCACCCAAGAGAAGGAAAACTCCCACCCAAAGCATCTGCTTTGATGGATGTCTGACAACAGCACAAATCCCTATACCCTTCCCTGTTGCAGACAAATTTCCATGTGAGGATGAGGAGGATCTCATCCAGAGAAGTTGATTTCCACTGTATCCACTATATATTGCATGCACAGATTGATGAGGCATTGAATTGAAGTCAGGAATATTCATTCATCTTTATGAGTTCAAATTTGGAGTCAGACAATTCCTAGCTGTGTGACCCTAGGTAAGTCGCTTAACCCTTCATATCTTGTTTTCCTTATCTATCAAATGAGCTGGAGAAGGAAATGACAAACCACTCTGGTATCTTTCCCTGGGTTTGAATTCCAGTTATACCTGTCACAATTACACATAATTACACTTCTCTGGGCCTTAGAGTCAGTCAGTGGTGTAGGACTCTGGGTCTGTGATTCTCTGTGTGTCTGTGTATGTATGTGAGTATATAGACACACGTGTGTCTTGTGTATGCACATCCACATGCAAACACATGCACATACATATGTGCATATATGGACACACATATGTATATATATATGAAGTGTCCTGTTTATTCATAATTTTTTTAACATGTTGTTGCCCCCGTTAGACTGTGAACTCCTCAAAAGCAAGGACTATCCTTGTCTTTCTTTGTATTCTCAATACTTAACATAGTATCTAGTACATCACCCTCATAAAAATATCAACTATAAGCAGCAGTCATAGAGAACTGCTAGTTTTGTGAAATGTCTTCCCATATACTAACTGATGCAATAATGCTATTGTCAACCATTTCACAGAATTTTAATTCTGAATATTTTACATAGAAAGCACTTAATAAATATGTGACTTGAACTGGCTTGAATACTGATTTTTTAAATTTCATACCTGTGTCTCCTTGGACAAGTCATGTGGCTCCTACAGGCCTCAGTTTCCTTATCTATGACTAGGTTGCCCTGGATGGTTTCTATAGGCCCTTCCTGTATCAAGTTAAATGATTTCATCATGCTGTATGACAACAGAAAGGCACTGTCTAAAGATTTGGGTCAGAAGGATCTTAGAAGTCCTCTTGTCCTTCCATCCCATTTACCTGTACAAGAATGCCCTTTTGAACAGTCATAAGGGGTCTTTCCCATTCTTCCTGAAGATCTGAAATAGGTTCTGAACTCACTTCTCCATGAGGCAGGTCATTCCCCTTTTGCACTGCTCTGCAAGGTCACATACTCTGGACTGGGTCTTTAAATAGTAGAATGGCATTGACTCAGGAATTCTAAAATCCTCTAACTCTCCTACATCGGAATACTGTAAAATACTGAATCTTTGCTCTGGAATGGATGTTAGAGATCATAGGTTCATAGATTTAAAGCTGGGAGGGACTTTAGAGGTCAACAGTTCTAATTCCCTTTTTATGGAAAAAGAGAGTGAGACATGGAGAGGGAAGGGATTTGCCTAGGGTCTCATAGCCAGTAAATATCAGGTAACTCACCTGAACCCAGGTCTTCCTAACTTCAAGTGTAGTATCCTATTCACTCCTAGCCTTATGCCTCTCCAGATCTCCCAGATTAGGGTCCTAGAAGGCAATCAGGACCCGGAAAGTGTGAGTACAGCCTTGTAAGTAAGTGACTTACATGATAGCATATGATGACACAATCATCAAATAATGTAATAGCATGCTCAATGAATACCTTCTAAGGCCTGGGTTATCTCCAGTTGTCCTGATCTATATATCTGGTCATTGGACCCAGATGACTCTTGGAGGAGAAAGTGAGACTGTTGACTTTGCAGAGTTTCCCTCACTTAAATACAATTAACTTGCATGCCATGTCATCACCTTCCTGATGTCATGGTCTTCTTCAAAAATGAAGGAGCCTTCTAAGGCAGCCTGGTACATTGTTGACATGGAAAGTTCCCAGCCCATATCCACATCCTTGAAACTTCTATCCACTAACTCTAGTTTTGGTCTTTGGAATACCATATGACAAGTGTATTCCTCCTTCTATCTGATGCCCCTTCAAAATATTTGAAGACAGAGACCATTTCTCCCCACAGACTTCTGTTATATAGACCAAGCACTCTCACCCAGATCGACCTGCCAAGCCTTGAATGGCACTGTTTTGAGCTTTATTCCAATTTTGGTTTCTCTGTTCTGGACATGCTTTGACAATGTAGCTCTTAAAATGACATATGCAGAACTGAGCACAGCATTCTGTTCTAAATTTGTCTGCTTCAGTGTGTATTTTCAACCTATACATTCCAGTTAACTGAGCTTGGAGCAGATATTTGTTTTAGTATGGTAGTGTGGAACAGTAAAAAGAAGTGAGGATGATGATTAAGACAATTGTGTAATGAGAGAGAGAGACAGACAGACAGACACACACACAGAGAAAGAGACAGAGAGAGAGACAGAGAGAGAATGAGAGACAGAGACAGAGAGAGAGACAGAGACAGAAACAGAGATAGAGATAGAGACAGAGACAGAAAGAGGGGAGAAAGAGAAGGGGGGAGAGAGAGACAGAGAAACAGCTTTTTAAAATCTTTGCACACTTACTAACAATAGTTCACTTTTTCTAGGAAGAAGAATGTTTATGTAGCTACAGGAAAAATAAGATAAAATGTAACCAGCTCTACTTCATTCTCTACAGTCTCATTAGTAAATGAAACTCCAGGGTAATTTGTATTCCCCTGACAGGAGCATTATGAGAGTTGAAGGTAATTTACTCACCAGAGCCCAAGCATCAGTATGTATAGGGATACATCAGCATGAATACTTTCTTGGGGAAAACGAAAGTAATTCAACATGTCCACAACATAATAGAGATAGGAAAAAATCTCTTAGTTTGAATTTGTCTTTTGATTCAAATCTAATACAAAAAACAAAAACAAATTTATTAGGTAAGCCACGAAGTACCTAAGAAGTTATTACTCTGACATGAAGGTTAGTGTTTCGCCCAACGGACTTCACAAACTCTCCAGGGTGTCACGAAATATTATCTTCTTAAATGAGGCACAAATATTTCAATTATTAAAAAGAAGTTATTACAGTCCATTTTGAAAACCTTAACTTAAAGAATTATTAATGGCACAGATGAAAAATTCCAGTGTAGGGTAATATCACATGTTAGTAAGACTGAGATCTCTCTCCTAGAACATTTCAATGTCCTACTGAGTGTTATGCCATTAACTTAAACAAATCATTCCTCTCAACCTTGAAGAGGAAAATCCAAACTAAGATAAATGAAGCCATGACTAAGTGGTAAGTGAAAGTCTGTCCCTTGGGAACATGAGGCTAAAGTATTTGACCACTGAATTTCCTTTCTGCATTTCACTGTCACATTAATATTGATGAGAAATAATTTTTGGACACACACAGGAAGTGATCTCAGTTACAAAGGCACAAAGCCAACATGGGTCATGAGTCTTCAGACTCAAGATATCAACATTCAATTTTCATGGAATATGCTTGACTCTGTTGCTCAAAAATGCCACCAAAGAGAGAGGCCCCCTGCAATGAAAAAAAAAAACACTTCTTACCCACCAGTACTTACTAAGAATATGCGATTCAAATGTTGGACGATGGTAGGGAGGACCTGAGTCCTGTTTGGTAATTCATTCAACATATGTTAATTACTACATACACAAAAATATTTATATGTATACACATGCGTTATGTGCATATGGATATAGATATGCATACATATATTAACACATGTACGTATATACATAGACATATCGGCGTACATTCCTATTCACAACACATATTTGCATATATATGTAGGTTTATGTTGAATGTATAAGTATGTGTTAATATGTATACATATATACATTGAGCTGGCACAGGCTCAATGGATAGAGAACCATACCTCGAGTCAGGAGGATAGATCTGAGTTCAAACCCAGCCTTAAACACTAACTGTGACCCTGGGCAAATCACTTAACTTCTATTTCCTTCAGTTCCTCATCTGCAAAGAAGGAAATTGCAAACCACTCTGGTATCTTTATGAAGAAAACCCCATGGACATTTCTCATGGAGTCACATCGAATGAGATATGACTAGAGGCCTATTCACAGAATGGGCAATACCTCACTTTAAATCAGTACCTGAAAAAGCCTTGCCCAAAAGGCCAAGGTCCCCTTTTGCATGCTGGGTCATCTCCAGTCATCCTGATGAATATCTGGTCACTGGATTCAGATGGCTCTGGAGGAGAAGTGAGGCTGGTGACCTGCACAGCCCTCCCTCCCTCAAATCAAAGTCAAGTGCAAGTCATGTCATCATTTCTCTGATGGCATGGTCTTCTTCAGCAACAAAGGGGGAACACAATATGGATAACGTATAAAAACACATACACAGCATATGGAGTAGTATGTTCTATTCTGGATCGCTTTAGGAGGAGTGGAACTTTAGGAAGGGAATGGTGAAAGTCCTTTGGGTCCACACCATCAGAGGGCCAGTGGTAGTAACAAGATGTATGTCTGGAGAAGAAGAATGAGTAGATCAATGGTACAAGACAGCTGTGTTCGAGGAATGGAGAAGTCAGTCAATCAATATTTATTAAAGGCTTAGTATGTGCCAGACACTGTGCTAAGTCCTGGGGAGCTCTCCCCTCCCCCGCCAAAGTAAAAGGCAGTCCGTACCTTTAAGGAGTTTATAATCTAATGGAAAAAAGGTATGGGAAAAGTGAGACTACATAATTGTTGTTCTGGAAGGGACCCAGAGACCATCAAGTGCTTCCCAGACTGTCTCCATTTCAAGAGATGAGGAAACAGATCCAGAGAGTTCAGTGATTTGTCTCAGTTTATACAAGTAGCAAGCATCAGAGATGGGATTTGAATACAGATCGTCCCTGACTAGAGTCAGGCTTCTCACTTGCTCTGCTTGGCCCTCAGAAGGCAAGCTAGAAGCAATGGGTACAAGAGAAAAAGAAGCAAATTTAAGATTACTTTAAAGAGAAAAAGCAAGTGTAGCTAGGTGCTACAGGGCACCAAACATAGAGTCAGGAGAACCTGAATTCAAATCCCATCTCAGATATTTACTGGCTGTATGACTCTGGGCAAGTCACTTTACCCCAATTGCCTAAAAAAACAAAATAAAACAAAAGATACTTCCCCACAAAAAACAAAAATGAAACTCATTCCCAGTGAGAGCTCTCTCGGTGTAGGATGGGGAACCTTGAGGGGCGGTGAGTTCTCCCTCTCTGGAGGTCTTCAAGCTAAGTTCATTTGTTAGGTGTGTTGCTGTGGGAGTTCTCTTTTTAGGGGTGAATTGGACCTAGCTATGAAGGTCCCTTCCAACACTCAAATTCTGTGATTTTATATTTGTTTTGTGGTTGTTTTGGGGATATTTTCTGTCTTGTCTGACCTTCCATGATGCCATTTGGGGTTTTCTTGGCAAAGACAACTGGAGTGGTTTGCCATTTCCTTCTACAGCTCATTTTATAGGTGAGGAAACTAAGGCAAACAAGGTTAAGTGACTTGTCCAGGGTCACACAGCTAGTAAATGTCTGAGTTCTGATTTGAACTCAGGTCTTCCTGATTCTAGACCTGAGAATCCATCTACTGTGCCAAATAGTTGAAAAACTATTTAATCCATTATTCTTTTTCCAACAATTATTTAATTAAGCAAGGAGTATGTGAGCTATGATAGGGCCAAAAATGGCAAGATGTGGGCTTAAGAAAATTCTCACAATTTCTCACATTTATGCCCTTATGAAAGAAGATTTGGGTTCAAATTCTGACTCAATTTCATTATTGTCAGTGTGACCTTGAGTAAATCACTTAATCTTTCCTGTCCTCAATTCCTACTTTATAAAATGAAACTGATGGTCTTGCATCCCTTCCCCTCTAAATCTTATGAAGGGTAGTGGGGACAGGTCCCCATTATTACAGAGGAACACCCAGGTATGTGACGACCCAATTGTAGCCAAGATCCATATCAACATCTCAACATATCAAAGAAGGAGCGTTTGTATGGTCTGAAATACTCTTCTGGTTTAGTTTTCTCAGAAAAGAAAAGCTGATTTCTCTTTCAGTGGGTGAACACATTTCCTTTCTACAATCATTCCACTTAAGCACAAAAGAAAGATTGTTCCCTTATCTTTCTCTCCATTAAGTGTGTGTGTAGGGAGAGGGGAAAGACACACAAAAACAACCCTCCATTTATTCCATTTTCCCCTTACACTTAAAACATAATTTTCCTGTAAACAGAATGATTGACATGGCATATTGCCAAATGGTTTCTGAATAGCATACATTAGAAGGAAGGTTCCCTCCCCATTTCAGATTCATGATGAGTTTCTATTTTCCCTTATTTCTTTTTTTTCTATTTGCAGATGGCAGTGTTTCATTACCTGCCACCAACGATTTCATTCCTGCTTTGGAGACGGATCATGGGCTAGAAAGCTTTGATTCATAAGGTCTCTTGATGATGGTGGTGGCATAGGAGGGGGAAAAATCGTATTTATGGCAGAAAGGAATGAGTGTTTTTTTGGGAACCTCACTCTCCTTCTATCCTCCCTCCCCTACCAAAAAAGGAAAAGAAAGTTGGTTTCAAAATCAAGTACTTTGCAGATATGAGGCCCTCTCTTTAATCTACCTACCTTCCAAGAAAGTTCCTGATGTAGACCAATGGTATCCTTCAAGAAGAAAAAAAAATTCAATGTTTATTAGACAGTTAGCCTCTAGTTTAGATGCTTTTTTAAAAAAAGCCTGTTTGAAGTTCATTCCCTTTTCTCTTTTCTCCCTGATGGCTTTAATTGTCCTATCTCCTCTTTAATGGTTTGAGTATTAACACCCCATGGTAGTGAGGATAGGAAAAGCTACCTTGATCACTCCCCTGGCACCCTCATGGACTTGTTGGGTGCTGAGGCATGAATAATATCACTTCAGGGTCGTGCTCCTTCTCTTCTGCCAGGGCTTCCTTTCCTCTTAGCAGGGAATTATGATGTTTCCTATTGAAAAGATAATTGTACAGTGGAAACACGCTGTTTTCACTAATCCGAAATCCCAGTGACGCAGTTCGAGACAGGGAGAAAATCTGTACCCAAGCCACATCTACCACTTGGGGTAAATATACTGGGTGATCCCAAGCAGCCTCCTCTGAACAGCTGTTAAATTATTTGCCTGCATTAATTGCAGCCATGGGAAGGCTAAGGAAGCAATTTAATAGCTTGCTTGCTCAGTTGTCACCTTTCATTGCCCTGCTATATGCAAACTAGTTGTATGCTATAGGCTATAACCAACTAGTGTGTGAGAATTACAAATGGTGGAGCAGTGAGCTTGATTCAAAGTCCCCTCCAGCTACCCTATTGGCAACTGAAAAGAAAGAGAAGCCCATTTCATTGCTGCATTTTTTCTAATGATACTATGAAGATGTATTTGAGGAAATCACTTCTCAGGGCCACTAAATCAGCATTAGTTAAGGATAGACATCAGAGAAAAAGATAGGGCTAGAAATGCAATTTATTTAGCTTGGTTTTAGGGCATGATTTATTATTTTTATTATATTGGAAAAAGATGGACAACTTTTTAAATATATAGTATGTCTGATGAGAGACCTTTACACAGTGGTCAGTTGGGGTCAGGAAGACTTGAGTAGATCTTCTGGTTTCTGGTATATTAATATATGCTAACTATATGAAGGCCCATGGGGAAGTCCCCTAATTCCTCAATGCCGCAATAGGTAACCCTAAGATTTTAAATTGCATTGCTTCAGAGAGTTTCATGAATCTCTCTTTGTCTCTCTCTGTCTCTGTCTCTCTCAAAAATACACATATGCATGTATGTATGTATACATATAAATGCATATACACAAGAAAAAGCATATACTTACATCACAAAATACATTCATTTACATGTCTGTACTGGACTCTCTTTGGTGAGTCCATAGAAAGTTAGTTGGTAGACATTTATTAAGCACCTAACATATGCCTAGGTACAGTGGTAAGTGCTAGAAAGGCAAAAAAACCAAAAAACAAAAGACAGTCCCTGCCCTTAAGGAACTCACAATCCAATGAGGGAGGCAATAATCAGACACATATATACAAATAAGACATACAAAGGATAAATGGGGGGGAAATAAACAGAGGGGATGTTCTAGAATTAAGAGGAATGGGGAAAGACTTCTAGTAGAAGATGAGATTTTACATGGGACTCAAAAAAAGACAGGGAAGTTAGGAGACAGAAATGAGGAAGAACATTCCAGGCATTGGGTACAGAAAATGTTCAGAGATGAGAGAGGGAATGTCCTGTTCATGGAATGGCAACCAGTGTCACTAGAGTAGAAAATACTTAGTGTATTTGTCCTTCATTCTTGAAGAGGGCAATGACATCAAGATGATGACATGACTTGCAGTTGACTTTGATTTGAGTGAGTGAGGGCTGTGCAAGGTCACCAACCTCACTTTCTTCTCCTGAGCCATCTGGGTCCAGTGGCCTGATATTCATCAGGATGACTGGAAATGTCCTAGGAGGCAATGTGAGACCCTGGCCCTTTCAGGATTAAGTCTTATCACAATATCTTAGTGAGGGGTAAGATGTAAGAAGACTGGAAAGATGGGAGGGAATTTTGAAGGGATTTGAATGCCACAAAGATATAATAGGGAGTCACTGGCTTTATTGAGCACTTACTACCTGTAGGAAGGCAGCTAGATGGCACAGTGGATAGAGTGTTGGGCCTGGAGTCAGGAAGGCCTGAGTTCAAATCTAGCCTTAGATATTTATTAGATATGTGACCCTTGGCAAGTCTCTTAACCTTGTTTGCCTCAGTTTCCTCATTTATAAGATGAACTGGAGAAGGAAATGACAAACTCCTCCTATATCTTTGCCAAGAAAATACCAACTATGGTCAGGAAATATCAGACATGATTGGAATGACTGAACAACAGACACCTGTCAGAAGTGTTAAGTGCTAAGGAAAGGTAAAATCCATCCCTGTCATCAAGGAAACTTAATCTAGTAGGGGAGACAAAATGTAAAGCTACACACACTGACACACATATGTATGTATTTATGTGTATGTGCATATGTATGTGTATCTGTCTATATAAAGAACACATACAATATATGCAGGATAAAAAGGATATAATTTCAAAGGGAAAGTACTTGATGGAGTATTGTGGAGGGAGATTCATGTAAAGACCTGCTTCTGTAGGAGTTGGCATTTGAGCTGAAAAAAAGCCAGATGGAGAAACAAACAAGAATTGTGATAAAGAGAGAAAGCATTTCAGGCATAGGGGACAGCCTATGAAAAGGCAAGGAATTGGGGTGGGATGTGTACCCCAAGTAGACCAGTATTGCTGGATTGCAAGGTACATGGAGGGGATTAAGGGAGGACTTCCAGAACACTGGAAAAGGTAAGTTGAGACCAGGTTATGAAGGGATTTAAAGGCCAAATAAAAGAGATTATTTTTGATCTTTGTTCAGTGGTAAATATAACCATATTTGCATTTCTCCAGTGGTTGCCAGGCACTTGGCACTGAATTAATTACAAAGGCTTTGGAGTTAGCCTCTTGGAAAGACCCAGAAGGCAAAGTGGTTGTGCCCAAGGCCTGGACATCCTCTGGTCTTCTCACCTTCTCACTTTTTCAACTTTCTCAGTAACTGTAATTCTGATGGCATTTTTTCTTGAAGCGGATGAGAATTAATAATGCCATGAAGTTAGACCAGTCTTAACAATTGCAGAATTTAATGACTAGAGAGAGCTAGAATTAGAGACATAAAAAGGGGAATCAGACATCCATATGGTACTAGTTTTCCCTCTGACTCTCCCTTAGGTCCCTATTCTTTCATGGAGAGTATTTTGCAAGCAAGGAATTTGTTTGCTTAATTCCCACAAGGTCTAACGGAAAACTTTAGAACTCAGGGGTTGCTTATCACAGAGTATTTCTCACTCAACAAGTTGGCTGCCTTTCTTTGTAATGAGGTGTCCAAGCATAAGAAACAGCTTCCTGCTTCTAAGGACCCACAGGACTTCCTTCTTTGATAAGACTTAAATGGCATCCTTCCAAAACCTGTGCCTGCCAATGGAGGAGGACATGGCCCACGACAGAAAGAAGCACTTGAAGACAAAAAAATGTAAAATTCTTATACTTCTAAGTTGTAGCAAAATAATAGGATTACAGATTTATATCTGTAAGGGACCTTAGAGGTCATCCAGTCACATTCTGATTTTACGGATGAGGGAACAGAGGCCCCCAGGTTGAGAAAACTAATATTTGGTCTTAGAACCTCCCATTACAAATCCTTACATTCTTTTCACTGAAATATTCTTAAAATCTCTTTAGCCTGAAAAATCCTTTGCTGGGGCTTTGCCTCCAGGACAACATACCTGAGTTAAATATGAAGTTCATAGGAGAGCAATTTGTTTTGTTATCATTGACATTCAGTCATTTCTGGCCCTATTTGGAGTTTTCTTGGGAAAGTGGTTTGCCATTTCCTTCTCTAGTTCATTTTACAGGTGAGGAAACTGAGGCAAAGAGGGTTAAGTGACACACAGGGTCACACAGGTTGGGGTATCTAAAGTTACATTTGAACTCAGATTTTTGTAACTTTGGGCCAGGCACTCTCTCTACTGTGTCACCTGTCTTCCTTATTTTCTAGAGGAAGAAACTAAGACTTAGTGATATGCGTGTATGTATATGTACACAGAATATCTATATCCACAGACCAAAGTCTTAGTCTCTAGCCGCTATTCCTCTGTATGCATTGTCTTCCCTATTAGAATGTAAGCTCCCTGAGGATAGGAACTATCTTCATTTTTGTAATTTTCTCACTAGCACTCAGTAAGTACAGTTCCTGGCATATAGTAAGCACTTAGTAAATGCCTTTTCATTTATCCTTTCCAGAAATAAATTCCTTGGATGGGGAAGGAACCAGTAATTTTTATCTTTCCATCCCCAGTATCTACCTTAGCATAGTGTCATAAACTTTGTAAATTTCTATTAAATTGAATTTCAAGTCCTTTCCTGATACTAGATGGGTAATCTCAGGCAAGCCACTTAAAAGTTTCTGAGCCTCGTAGGTGATTAACATCATAGGACTAAAATCAGGAGTTCTCAACTTTTTCTTGTGTCTTGAAGCATGCTGACAATCTGGTGAAGTCCACAGAACCCTTCTTAGAGCATCTATCTGTCTATCTATCTATCTATCTATCTATCTATCTATCTATCTATCTATCTATCTATCTTCTCTCTCTCTCTCTATCTTCTCTCTCTCTCTCTCTCTCTCTCTCTATCTATCTGTCTCTCTCTGTCTGTCTGTCATCTATTGCCATAGATAGGTATAGATATATATGTAGATATAGACACAGATATAGGTATATCTATCTATACACACACTGTATAAGCATGCATATATGTATGTATATATGTGTATATATGCACACACATGTATATATGTATATAAACAGACACATATACAGACATATATGTATATACACACAAACACACGTGTATATACATTCACAAAACAAAATGCTCAAAATTCCAAAGAAAACTAATTACATTGAAATACAGCTATTAAATTGTTTTTTTTAAATAAAAAAACTCACAGACCATAGGTTAAACACTCCTACCCTACATCATAGATAAGAAAATAAACAGGTAGCTATTTATTAGAACACAGTACATTGTTTGTGCTGGAATGTGTCATGTGTGGAGATCGTAGAGGCTGAGAATATTGAGGCTATGAGGACAGCAGCTAGGATTGTTAAGGTGTGATTGGCATAGCAGACCCTGAGTCTTGAAGAACTGAGTTTGAATCCTACTAATGTTAATAACAATAGCTAACATTCATATAAAGCTCACTATGTGCCAGGTACTGGGCTAAGTCCTTCACAATGATTACTTCATTTGATTCTCAAAACAATCCTAAATAAATTCATTTTACTTAACCAGTACCTCAGGCACTTTCTGGTCCTTGGAAAGTGACTCTCTTGTAGACTCAGTATTCTCATCTGTAAAATGGGGATAATAAGATTAGCACAGAGTCATGAGGAGCAAATGAATTTGAGAGTACTTTGCAACCTTAAAACTATATGTAAATAATATTATTATTTTTGCTATATTTGCTATATAATATTTTTGCTTTCATTAATTATTATTATTACATGAAAATAAACACCCCAAAGCTTAGACTAGGAGGGATTTTTTTTGACCCAAGGAAATGCTTTTATACATAGGAAATGATCCATACTCAGTGGTTCTTACCTCTACCAAGACTGGAGTTGGGGTGATTTGTGGTCTAGTGTCTCCCTAGGTTCCTGACAATTTTTTTCCTTTATAGAGCAAGAAGGAGCATGACCAGAGGATGAGCTAACCTGCTGCACTGCAAAAGGAGCTCCCCTGGAGTTGCTACTGCCCTTGATGACCACCATCACTGGATTTGGGCTCCACTTCTGCCTGGATCTCGTTTTTCTCATTTTTTCTGTTGCTTATCTCTCCATTCAGCTCCTTTCCCCCACTTCCTGTGTCCTCCAACTGCTGGTATAGCCTGAGGACTCCCCCTCCTTCGTGCGTGCTCTGGCACCACAGGGGTTGCTTTCCTCTGACCCTTTGCTTTCTGGCTGCCATTTGTTCCTGATTCTCAATAGTCAGTTTCCTCCTTGGTACAATGAAGGAATTCTCTTGATCTCAAGCAACTGGCCCATTAACCACTGAATAGCCCATGCTGACTGTGTAGCTCCAATCAAGGGAGTGAAAAGTAAGAACCCAGAATATGGAAGAAAAAGAGAGGGGGTGGGGAAGAGGGAGTGGGAGGGGGAGAGAGAGAGAGAGAGAGAGAGAGAGAGAGAGAGAGAGAGAGAGAGAGAGAGAGCGAGTGAGACAGAGACAGACAGAGACAGAGAGACAGAGACAGAGAGAGAGACAGAGAGACTGAAGACAGAAGAAAAGTAGAAGAGATATTGAGAAAAGATAACATAGTAACATGACTCAGTTTAGTGGGAATACTGATGCAAGAGTCAGAAAACTCAGATTCGAATTCTGCCTGTGATTCTTACCATATGTGTGTCCTTCGAAAAATCACTTGCCCTCAGTTTATTTAACCAGTCGCTGAAGATGGCCTCAGTTTTGCCGTCTACAGAAGGAGGAGATTGCATTACATGACTTCTGAGGTCTTTTCCAATTTTAAAATCTGTAATCTATTTTTTATTCTATTTTCATCAACTCTACAAATTATAGTGAAATGCATTTCCAGTTATTACCATTAATGGCTTCTTATTTATTTATTTTTTAGATAGTGACTTATCCAATTCACCAAGATTGTAAGTTCCAAATGCTTTATCTGAAGATTCTAAATCACAGTGTGCACTGGGATAAGGAGGTTCCTTATAGTAATACATATATGTTCTAATATATCCTATTGTAGTATTTGAAGTGAAGCACCTGGATTTATGAGCTGGAGAATGGCTCTTATTTTTACAAATTTGGCTCAGCTGCTGATAATTTAGAGAAATGAGACCTTTATCAATGAGATTTGCTGTAAATCCCCACCTCCTCCAGTTTCCTGTTTTCCTTCTAATTTTGGCTGCATTAGTTTTATTTGTGCAAAAGTTTTTCAATTTCATATAATCTAAATTATCTCTTTAACTTCCCTTAGGCTGTTGGTAAGTTTCACCTTGACCTTTTGTTGGCTGTGCCACTCCAGAATTTGATTTGAGGTATTATTTTAAAGTTGTTTGGATAAAAACATTGGAAAAACTCTCCTGAATGCTTTCTCTGCCATACTGGTTCTGCTCCCTGGAAGTTTATATCTTTAAGTTATATATATTTATAGTATTATGCAATTATCATATATAATATATAACTATTATGCATAATAATAAACAATGCTATATAATTATTATATATTTATTTGCTAATTAATTTGTTTATTCATTTTTTTTATTTTTTCCCTACTGCTTATTTGATTCTCACACCAGGTCTGAGAGATAGATTTTTAAATCCTGCTTCTAACACTTACTGACTTTATGACCCGGAACAAGTCACTTAGTCATTGTCTTACTCGATTTCCTCATCGACAAGACAGGGATGATAATATCTCCCTACCTCCAAGGATAGTCGCAAGGATCAAATGAGATAGTATTTGCAAAACATTTTGCAAATCCTAAAACACTACAAAATACTAGCTATATATTTTGAATATATGTGCATGTATGTATATATTATCTATAATAATAGTTAACATTTATATAGTACCTACTATGTATCAGGTACTGTGCTAAGTGCATTACAATTATTATCTCATTTGATGCTTGCCACAGCCTTAGGAGGTAGGTGCAATTATTATTCCTAATTCACAGATAAGGAAATCGAGGCAGACAGAGGTGAAATGACTTGTCCAAGGTCACACAGCCAATAAATATCTGAGACCAATGTGAAAACAGGTCTTCATGACTGCTGGTTCAGTGATATAGTATAAGCTCCTTGAGGGCAGAGATTGTTATATTTTTATCTTTCTGTTCTCAGTGTCTACTCCAGTGCCTGGCACACAAGAGGTAGGTTCATAAAGGATTGTAAAATGACTGGTTGATTGTAAGTTGCTCTGTGTGGTATTATAGGCAAAAATATGTATAAATAAAGTCCCTGCCTTTGAGAGAATTACATCATATTAAATGTTAATTAACCAAATACGCACAGGCTAGCATATATTCGATTCCAAATGAATCACCTAGATCTAAAATACTAAAGGAGACCTGAGTGAGGAGCAATCATTACGGGAGAGATAGAGGAGATCTCTAAGACCTTATTGAGTTGAGGCCATTTGCCGTGGGTTCGACACACATGTTTTGATCTTAAATTTAGGCAGACGAACGATGGAAATAATCTTGAATTAAGCCATTGCAAAGTTTTAAAATTAGAGGACAGTTAGGTTGTATAGTGGACCGAAGACTGGGCTTGGAATCAGGAAGACTTCTCTTCCTGAGTTCAAATCTGACCTCAGACACTTACTAGCTGGGTGACTCTGGACAAGTCAATTAACCCTATTTGCCTCAGTTTCCTCATCTGTAAAATGAGCTGGAGAAGGAAATGGCAAACCACTCCAGTATCTTTGCCAAGAAAACCCCAAAGGGGGTCATGAATAGGTTATGCCTGAAATGAATAAGCAACAACAAATTCATCTTATGGCATTGTCTACATTAGCAAAGCAATTCAATAGCAGTCAGGAATTCCCAGGTCTCTCTAGCTGTTACCATATTCCACATTACAGTTTTCCTGTAACTGAGAAAATGCTATTCTTTTCTGTCTAGATGGTATCTCCCATTGGCACAGAGTACAGCAGATGCTGTGTGCAACACATTTCTATTATTATAAAGTTCTCAAATTCTTCAATGTTGGAAATCTAAATGTGAAGAAAAAGTCTATGTATAGAGGGATTAGACCTGTGAATTTCTCATTTTGGGGAGCTGCCAAGTGAGGAAATTTTCTTATCAATGGACATCGGTACCTTCTCTTCAATTCATAGTCTTAGAAAAGAGTATTATAAGGTTAAATGACTTATTAATAGTCACGTGGTTGGTGAGTGCCTCGTGGGAGATTAGAATCCACGTCTTTCTGATTTTCTAGGTATTACACTGTGAGGTATCTCTAGTTCTGTGGATACAAAGATAGACAATATAGGCAGGTTGTTGTTTTCTTGTTGTTTTGGTAGGGTCTGACTCTTTCAGAATCCATTTGGGGATTTCTTGGCAGAGATACTAGAGTGGTTTGCCATTTCCTTTCCAGGTCATTCTACAGATGTGGAAACTGAGGCAAAAAGGGTTAAGTGACTCTCACAGAGTCATACAGCTAGTGAGTTTCTGAAGCTAGACTTGAACTCTGGTTTTCCTGACTCCAGGTCTGTTACTCTATCCATTTCACCACCTAGCTGCCATATAGTCATAGTTATACATAAAAATTACTTCTGAAATCATTTTCATTTCTTATGAACCAAAAATCCACAACAGTTGGCAATTTCTACATCTTTACACACAGACACACACGCACTGGACATTCAATGCTCTACTAGGTAATTAGCTACAATATTGCTTGCTAATTAATGGTTCTTCAGAAGGTAAAGGAAGACAGGCACCTTCTATTTTGGACAAGATTGTGATCAAAAAGGAAGAACTGTTAGCTAAAGTATAAATGTTGGCAACCTTGGAAGGAAACTAACTTGACATTTTAGAATTTATGCTAGGTGAATTAATCACCTAAAAAGCATTTATTAAATATTTCTAACTTCACAGATACTGTTTTAGGTACTGGGGCAGCCAGGTGGCACAGTAGATAGAGTACCAGATCTGGAGTCAGGAAGACTCATCTGGCCTCAGGCACTTACTAGTGGTGTGACTTTAGGGTAGTCACTTAACTCTGCCTCAGTTTCTTCTTCTGTAAAATGAGCTGGAGAAGGAAATGACAACTCCCCCATCCCCAGTATCTTTGTCAAGAAACCCCAAATGGAATCATGAAAAGTTGGATAGAACTGAAACGATTGAACAACCAAAAAACTGAAAACCAGTTCTAGGTAATAAAGACAGAATCACAAAAATGGTATAATCTATCTTCAGAGAACTTATAGACTGTCAGGGAAAATGAAGATAAAAAAAAATTGCTGGGGATTGCCTGAATCATACCCTAGATTTCGATTTTTTAAATGATAATGCAGATTTTTTCAAAGATTTCTAGGAAAAGAGGTAAGGTACGATGAACTAAGATTCTCCAGAATGAGATGAGGAGAGATCTGGAGCTTTTGGGAACAAAATCCTATTGACAGATCATCAACAACCAGCAGTAGGAACAAAAACAGTAATTAGCATTTATATACTGATTTAAGATTTGCAAATCACTTGGCAAATATTTCTTTTCTTTTATCCTTACAATTGGAAGATACGGCATTATTATCCCAATTTTACAGAACCTAAGGTAGGTAGGTTAAGTCGTGGGTGGACCACTCAGTCCTCAAGTGTGATCTTTTAACTGAATCAAACCTAGAAGCCCACAGGTGGCCTTGAGACTGCAGGTTCCCCAATCCTCCTTTAAGTGACTTTTCCAGGGTCACACAGCTAATAGGTTTACTAAGTCTCTGTTTGGATCTTATATCAGGTCTGCTACTCTATACACCTAGCTGCCTAAGAGGATCCTGGTAAAGAAAAAAAAAAGGAGAGGTATCTAAAGAAATTAATGTGGTTATACAGGTGGTTTATCAACTAAGTTAGCTTAACTACATGCACACACACATAAACATACACATACAGTGCACAGAAGATAGAATCAAGGATAGGTAACTGAGGATGAATATGAAAGAGTGACTTGGTTGGATATAAATAAGTATGGGAACTCTGTAGCTGGACAGAAAGGTTAAGGACAACAAAAAAAACTTTATTTTTTTTAACCTATTCTAGAGACAAGTGGAAATGCAAATAACTCCAGTTCTCTGGCTTGACAATTTATAGACGGCCCTTGAGGTCTAGCCAAGTTTTTTTTAGCCTTTCTGAAAATGTCTCTTGTGCAATAACACTACATTTTGAAGGAAATTTTGACCAAGCCTATGGTTGATTGATCGACTGACTGAGAATCTCATGAATTACTTTAAGTGGGATGCAATGACTCAATTGAGTATATTTCCATGAACCCTACCCTTACAATAGAGTATCTTGGAATTGAAAAGGATCAATTGAAATCGATTGAAAGGGCCATCTCATCTGAACCATAAATGAATAAGAAACCCCTCTACAATACACCCAGGCGTTCATCCAGACCTCCTTTATGAGGATGGTCACAACCTCAGAAGGCATAGCCTTTAATTTTGAGTGGGGTTGGGGTTGCTGCAGTTCTAATTGCTAGGAAGTTTTTCTTTATTCCAAACCAAAATTTTTAAAGCTCTTCTTTCTAACTTATTGCAACTTGTTCTTCCCCTTTTTGCCAGATGGGAAGATCCCTACTTAACCTTTGTATTCCCATTGTCACCTTGAATATCCCTGGCTACCACCTCAAGTAATTGTGAAGGTCAGAGATGTATAAGTCGGAAGAACTATCATGATGTTCAGCTGTTTTGCAGTCGTCTGACTCTTCGTGACCGCATTTGGGGTTTTCCTGGAGAAGATACTGCAGTGGTTTGGCATTTTCTTCTCCAGCTCATTTTACCATTGAGGAAACTGAGGCAAACAGGAGTAAGTGTCTTGCTCAAGGTCACATGATTACTAAGTGCCTGAGGACAGACTTGAACTCTGGAAGAAGAGTCTTCTTGATTCCAAGCCCAGGGCTCCATGCGTTGTACCACCTCACTGCCCTCTAAAAGATAAAATTTTAAAACTTTGTAATGACTTAAAATTTTTTCCATCTTAAATTTTGCCTAAACTTAAGTTTAAACATTTATTTAGGTCCAGTTTAAATTCCCTCGCCTCAGTGTCAGAGTCCAGATTTGAACTCATGAAGATGAATCTTCCTGACTCCAACTCTAGCACTCTGTGCACTATAGCGCCACCTAGCTGCATATTCTCTATCCCCCAAAGTACATAAACCTGTAGAAAATTCTCCACATCCAGAGGATAGCCTGACTGTCTCTTCTATAATCATTTGCTTCTTTATTTTACAGATCAAAAAGATATAGCCTTGCCTGGTATGCTAATTAAACCTTTTTGAAATGCGATATTTATTTTTAAAATCTCCATAGGTTTTTGCCTTCATATTTGTCATCTCCTGTTTTCAGACTGTCATAGGTTCCCTATTCACTTTATAGAAGCAGCAGGATGAAGTCTCTTTTTAAGACTACCAAATTAAGTGTTTCTTCTAAGCTAGGGGACATGGGCATCATTTATAGACTTGATTGCAGTTTTCCACTCCCACTATCTACTCCCTCCCTTCTTCCTTTAAAAGATCACTGCATATTGCCAAAGATATTGAGAGGCTTTCTGGTTTTATAAATATGCTTTACACAGTCACTTCACTACAATCAGACACAAGCAGCATAATTAGCTTCAGGCTTTGAACCTTTAATTTAGTAAGAATTAAGGTTAGTCTTTTAACTAGCTCTCAACCTGGAGGAGAACTATTTAAAACACGAAGATAAAATAATTAAAATGACCTTTTGCAACTGGTGAGGTGAGCCATCCCATGCTTTTGAAGTGACAGCTGAGATAAACAGGGTTTCATTATCTTACAAACCCTTGAAGAAAAGGAATAAGGAGGTAAAATTGAATGAAGACAGCATGAGCTTCTCTCTGGATAAAATCTGAAGAAAAGTGTGACTGAAAACAGGCAAGGAAATAATTCTTTACATTCAAGCATCATAGCACTCTCTAGTCATCAGATTATGGAGAGAATATTGGATTTGGAAGGAGAGAAAGGATTTCAAAACCCACCTCTACTAGTTGTGTCTGTTATCTCCTTGGACTGGGCAGCTAGGTGGAACAGTGGTTAGAGTTCCAGGCCTATAGTCAGAAAGATCTGAGTTGAAATCTGGTCTTAGACTTCCTAGTTGTGTGACCCCAGGCAAGTCTCTTAACCCTGTTTGCCTCAGTTTCCTCATCTGTAAAATGAACTGGAGAAGGAAACTCTAATAGCTTTGCCAAGAAAACCCCAAATGGGGTCATGAAGAGTCTGATACAACTGAACAGTAGTTAACAGCTGCCTAGGGCTTCACTTTGCACACTCCGTCATGAAGGGGATGGATTACATGATTTCTGAAGGTCCTTTCCTGGTTTAAGTCCTAAGACCCTAACTTTCTATGGCGGTGAGGAAGAGTAAATATAACCATTAATCTAATTTTAATGTCAAGATTTATGTTTTTTTTTCTATAACTGATCTCCCTGGCTTCTATTGCTCTCCCTGTCATTTTAACTACCCTGCATTAGTTTTTATATATTAGCTATACAATGTGAATATGCGTTCATATGCATACACACATTGCTGTTTTGTGTCTGAGGCCAGATTTAAACTTATAGAAGTAACACATATACATAACCACACCTATATATACATGTGTATACACATATATAGAGACATGTGTGCACATGTGCATACATTATACATATACATATTATGTTTGGCATATATATTACCATATTTCCTTCATATTTACATATATATTTTTTATCCTCTCTTTTCTATCTATCCATCTGTCTATTTGTCTATCCGTCTGTCTATCCGTCTATCTACCTATCATCTATCATCTATTCATCTATCTGTCTTCCCTATATAGCTGTATTTCCATCTATCATCCATCTGTCTCTTCTGTCTCATCTATCCATCCTTCTGTCTCATCTATCCATCCACCCATTCTATCTGTCCATTAATTTATCTCTCTCTCTCCTTCCTATTTATCAACATTATCAGGTCTCTCCTTTCTGACTATCTCTTTCCTATTTGTGTTTCCCTCTATCATCCATCTATCTCTTCTTCCTTCCTTCCTTCCTTCCTTCCTTCCTTCCTTCCTTCCTTCCTTCCTTCCTTCCTTCCTTCCTTCCTTCCTTCCTTCCTTCCTTCCTTCCTTCCTTTCTTTTTTTCATTCTATGTATCATCTATCTAATGTGTTCTCCACTCAAACATAAACTGACAAAGACTCTCTTTCTTTTTTTTTTGTCTTTGATTGTCTAGTACATTACCTGACCCATTGTAGGTGGTCAATAAATGTTTGTTGAATAATTGATCAGCTTTCTGTATTGATTCTTTTCAGTTCATTCTAGCCATGCTGCAGTGCAAAGAACATGACTTCAAATTAGGAGGGTTGAACTCTACCATGTAACATGGTTAGCATGCTTATCTACATTGTCAAGATCCTATGCTTAATCCCTGCCTCATAGATTTGTTCTGTATCTCTGGACAAGTCACGGAACCTTTCTCTGCCTCAGCTTTCTCACCTATAAAATGGGAAAATAATAGCACCTCTCTCACAGGGCTATTGTGAGCATTAAATGCAACAGTAGATGTTAAATGCTTTGCCAACCCTAAGGCTCTCAATACATGTTAATTAGCTTCCATTACTGATTCCCAGTCACCAAATCTCTCTGGCCCCACATTTTAAAAAAAAAAGAGTTGAACAACTAGATGTTTTTTGCCATCCCTTCCAGTTATGATTTAAATTTTCAAAATTAATTGCTTCCAATTAGTTACCTGGAAATTATTTCTAAGGATGTCTATAAAAGAAAAGAAACAGAGGGTCTAGTTTAAAGACCACGAGTCACAGAGCTGGAAGATCTTGGATTCAGTTCCTGTTCTACCACTTACAGGTATCTTTGAGAAAATCATTCAAAATATCAGCCTCAGTTTCTATATTTGTAATTTAAAAAATGGAGGATTTGGTGGGAGCACTATCTATTTATTTTATATAGGCTGAGCTGGTTTCCCTACAAGGGAGAAAGGAGGTCATATCCTGTGAATTATAGTTTGAAGCACTGGTTTGATTTCTTTGTCTCTGGAAGTATAAAAAGCTCAGTGTGGGAGATATTGTTCTCCTGTCTATGGAGGCAGAGGAGAGCCTCATCCATTTGAATTGATGTATTACCAGTGATTCTTCTTTGATGGGTGAGTACATTTCTCCTAGTTACATATTTTATGGTCTCTGAGTATCTTATCCAATCTTGAACTTGGCCCACTGCATGGTTTGAGTCAAAGACCTTGATAGAGAGATTAAACCTGTCTCTGCTTGTAAAACCTATATTGTGATACTGGCTAGGTGACTTTGTCTTTGTGGGGAAGTCCCAGTGTGGGAACTCTCTCTACCATCTGTGAATTACTAGAAAAGTAGTAAAGAGTTGTCTAGGTTTATAAAACAGTTAAGTGATTTGACCCAGGTCACAAAGGTGAAATTTGTATCCAAGTCTTCTTGACTCCAGGCCCAATACAACATCCACTGTGCCACCTGCTTCTATTATAGAGGCCAGAACCCCAGCTTTAGAGTCAAAGAATCTGGTTTCACATCCTGAGTCTGCCCTTGGCTTTAGGGATCAATTTCTTCATCTAATAGACCAGTGATTTGGATTAGACAAAATCTATGATTTCTAAATCTAAAATTTCTAAATCTACATTTCCTTCCTTCAAACTAGATAGTGGTTGTGATTTAACATTTCTTGAGTACTTATTTTAAATAAATAACTGGAATTGACAATTGTATGCTAAGAAAATAAATAATGACATGGTTCTTGTCCTCAGATTTATATTTGTGTGTGTGTTTGTGGGGGGGGGGGAGATAGAAAGAGAGAGAGAGACAGAGAGAGAGAGACAGAGAGAGCCTGCTGTCATGTATGTATGACAGCGGGAAGTGAGTAGTGGGTGATTACAGACCTACACTGAGTAATAAGAGAATATTACCAGTTTATTTTCTGTGCTCTTTCTTGATTTCAAACCCTTCTCATCTAGACATAAATTATTTTGGTCCCAATTAGATTCCAGAGGCCTCTCCTCTTTAGGAAAAGAATGGTGAATGCCTACCATGTTGCCTTGTTTGCTTGTTTTCATCATTCTTTTTGGAAATTGTGCTGACTATGGAGATAAGAGATGAGACTTTCAATTCATTATCTACTTGCTTTAAAGTTATTAAGATACTTTACGTATCACATGCTGTTGTTTAGTATTTCAGTCTGTCGATTCTTTTTGACCCCATTTAGGTTTTCTTGGCAAAGATACTGCGGGGTGGGATGCCATTTTCTTCTTCAGCACATTTGACATATAAGGAAACTGAGGCAGAGGTTAAATGACTTGCCTAGGGTCCCACAGGCAGTAAGTATCTGAAACCAGATTTGAATTCAGGAAGAAGAGTCTTTCTGACTCCAGGCCAGGCATTCTATCCTCTGTACCACCTCGCTGCCCTGTGTGTCACATGTATAGTTCTAAATGGAAGTCACTAAAAATAGTTTTATGTTGGGCTTTATGTTGGGAAAAGATGACAGATAGATAATCTCTGCAATCTGTAATTTTAGGGATGGAGCACCGAGAATGCTGCTTTAACTCTCGTCAAGCTCCCTCTGCAGCTAAATCCCTTGATCTATGATCATTTGTAGAAAAAAAAAATCAGTATCCTCTATCCATTCACATCATGCTGATTTTGTACATCTACTTTGTTTTTAACAACCATTTATGAAGCACCTATTATGGGAGAGAAAGTGGTACAGTGGAGACAGTGAGTCAGTAAAAAAAGGCAAGCAAACCACAGCAATATTATTATCTTGCATTTATATTTACTGTTGTTCGTTTCTTTCAATCGTGTTCAAGTCCTTGTGACCCCATTTGGAAGTTTTCTTGTGAAAAATTCTGGAGTGATCTTCCATTTCCTTCTCCTGCTTATTTTACAGATGAGGAAGTTGAGGCAAGAAAGGGGAAATGACTTTTTCTATCCACTGTGCCACCTAGCTGCCCCAACATTTATGTAGCATCTAGTACGCGCTACTCACTATGCTAAGCACTTTACAGCTATCATTTGTGCCAGGTACTGTGATGAGCACATCAAATCTCAGTTCAAATACCATCTCTGATACTTACTACCTGTGTGACTTTGAGTATAACAAAGTTATTGCGAGAGTTTAACCTCTCTCAATCTCAGTTTCCTCATCTGTAAAATGATGACATTGGACTAGATGGTCTTGAACGTCTCTTCTAATTTTACATCTATGAGCCTATGTGCAAAATTCCAAACTAAGAGCTGAGGAAACAAAGATGATGGATGATAAAATTCTTGCCCTCAAAGGGCTTACTTTCTAATGAAGTAGTAGTGCTCAGAGGCAAAGTGGGTATAGTTATAGTGTAGAAAGCCACAATAAAAAAGTAAGGATCAGAGAAGATCTACAGACAGCACTCTAGGACTATTTGAAGCTAGAGAGAAAATTTTCTGTACTTTCTTCTTTGCAAACTTATAAATTCCTACAGCACAGGAATCATTCTTTGTACATATTCTTCGACCCCTGGTATAGTAGAAAAACGCTTTGCCCATAATAAGGACACAAAAAAATATTTTTGAATGAATGATGTGGAGCCATTTGAAAGTTGGGAGTTGATTATATGATGAGGAAATTTAAAGGGGGGGTTTCACCTCTAAGAGTATCATACCAAGCATCATGTGATCAATGATTAAAGAAATAATATTTTATTTCTTCTCAATTGCATGTAAAAACAATTTTAACATTTTTTAAAAAATTGTGAGTGCCATATTCTCTCCATGTGATCGATAAGAGTTGGAGGGCACTTTACAGGATATTTATTCTAATTCCCTCATACGTTTTACAGATGAAAAAACTGAGACACTAAAGGGGTAACTAGCTTTTCCAAGGCCATATAGATAAGAAGTAGCAGAGCTTGCTTTTGAACTCAGGTGCAGCAACTTTTGAAGTCTATCACAAATAGTTCAAAACTCTGTCCATGGTACTACAGTGTACAGTATCCCTGGAAGAGCACACTAACAAAAATCTGCACATCTTCAGATTGCCCCTGTGATATAAAAAGGGTTTCTGACCTTGTGAATATTGTATTTTGAAATTAATTTGGGACTGTTGTGAATTCATTCTTCATTTATCACTACTGATTATCTTGTTCAGCTAGGGAAAATATACTTACTCTTCTTTGAAGTTCAAGAACATGTAGCTTTTTAAATATCCAATGTCTTTAGCACAGAGTTTGAAAATATATCAATCAATCATTAAACATTTACTAAGTCCCTGTTAAGTGCCAGACATTCTACTAAGCACTGGGGATACAAATACAAAAGCAGAAAGAGCCTATTAAATGGGAATAATACTCAGTGGTCTTTCCTGGTATTTATTTTATGCACAAAAGCACATTCTATCTTCATATGCCTTGCACTACAACCATCTCTTATAGTCTATGTCTTGTACTCATAAAATTTGTACTGTATCTATCATTGTATTATGTTTATCTCTTTATATGCCTTATATTATCAAGAGTGCTGGGGAAAGAGATTGGTTGTTTAGTTTTACATGTCCAAGCTACTGAAGCTAACCCCAGGGAATTACAAGATATTTAGCCAGGAGACCATTGTTGGTGAACTGAATCTCAGTATGACCAATGTACAACTTCATCAGAAAAATGGGGATATTTAAGAATCATAGAACTAGCAAACACATAGAATTATAGGATTTTTCTAGCTCAATACAAACATAGGTATTAGACATTAGATTCTATTGGGACAGGGAATTCCCTTTAATAATTGAAATTGACACTTTTATTTCAGCATATATTCTTAGAGAGATGCTCTTGGAGAAGACTTACATGTCAGCATTATCTCACTTCAGGTTCAGTACTGGGACAGAATGAGATTCAAGAGATTGATCAGTTAACACAAGGACATCTATTTATCCTAGCACAGTAAAGATACACTGGATCTTAGCTTCCCTTTCCTCAGCCTCTCATCCCCAAATGAAGATGGTCACAATATGGTGAAAAGAATGTTGACTCAAGTGGTCTTCAAAAATCCACCATCTAGGAGAGGTCTTGATTGAATAGATGTAGAACTTTTCATGTCCTGAGGTGACCAGAAAGCTGTGTCAGCAAAACAGGCTAATCAGGTTCCTGGGCCACTTTGTTTTCTTTTAGGGAAAATTAAACACTGTTAAGGGAGGAAAGAAGGAAGAGTGAGTCTAACACATGTTGTGAGAAAAGACTGGTAAATATTAGTCATATCACAGCTGCCTAAAGTACTGATAAGTTAGATAACTTGCCAATATGTCTCAGAAGCAAGACTTGATCTCTGGTCTTCTTGGCTTCAAGACCAGTTTTCTATCCACTACACCAATGGTGTCAAACTTCTCTTCTACCCCTCCTCTTTCTTTTCCTTTTTCTCTTCCTCCTCTTTCTCTTCCTCTCCTCCTCTTTTCCTCCTCTTTCTGTTTCTCTTCTTCCTCCTCTTCTCCTCCCTTTCTCTTTCTTTTCATCCTCTAATTGTTGTCATCTCCCTCCTCCTCCTCCTCCTTGTTCTTCTACAGTTTTGGACTTTCATACAAAAGTAAATTTACTTTTATAACTATGTAAGTTACTTTGATTTTATGATGACAATAGATGATACCTAAAGTCCTTAGAAATCCTTCCAGCTTTGGATTCTGGAGTTAGAGCTTTATGTTGTATTATTTCCACTCACATATCTTAAACTCAAATGAAAGTTTCTTTGCCCACTTAATTTTCTTAATCTGGAATGTCTCCTTCTCTGTCACTCCTACTCACTTGTTGAAATCCTAGCCAGTCTTTGTTTGGGTCAAAGGTGTTTTTCTTTTGAACTCCCATAACACTTTTATCTATCACAGGGAACTACTGAAGCCAGAAACTCTTTCTCACTCATCTATGTATAGCTTACAGTGCATACATAGTCCAGAGACTTAATAGCAAGCATTTAACAAGTATTTGTTAAATGAATGAATGAATAAATGCTCTAAAGTAATTGGTTAAATTCTCTGAGTCATACACATGAGTAAGTGAAGAATTGCACTCCGTGTGTTACATAAATATCAGATACATTAATATTAGTGGAAAGGAAACAAGTTTCAAAATAATTTATAATTGTGTTTAGGAAGTCTGAATGGAATTTTTATGATTTATCTTTTCTAAGCTATATTTTTTACAATATGTAATTAAATAATTTCTGTTCTTTATAATTCCAAGTATATGGCATTGCAAAAAAAGTAATACTCCTCCGCCCACTGTCAGTATACTTATTTCTCTGGAATATAAAATAGTCTGAATTTGAGAGAAATAATGGATTTTGATCCTAACCCATATGTTTCTAATTATTTTCCTTAACATACAGATCTTGAAATCAGACTGTGGGTATATTTTCATTTACAAGCTTAACTCCATGCTATTATTTCCTTCCAAAACCTGGACTATTTAGTAGAGTATTGTCTATGCTAATTTATTTTACTTAAGGGGATATGAAAAAGAGAAACATATAGCTATTAACAAGTCAAATATAACTTCTATAATCAATATGCAAGTTATGTCATTGGTGCCAACTCGTTCAATGGTGCAGATTAAGACATTTGTTTCTTCTTGTCATGTGTGATTCTTGTCTATAGTCCTCTTTAATTACTTCATAGATATACTCATTGAGATAGAAACCTGCTTTTCAGCTCTTTTGACCTCCTGGTTCTGGTGATTATTTTGAATTTCAACAGTAAATGTTGATAATCCATGTTAATGTCTATTCCTTCATCCATTTCCTGTTTTACGCTATAGTAGAATGTTTGGTGTTTGCTCTTTCTTTGATTTGACTATAAAGAGATAGATGTTATATAAGGCCCCAGCATCTGTAATCAGTTATTTCTCATCTATAAAAATATAGTTGATTTCTTTCTCTTTTTTTTTTGTATATTTTTATGTGCTGATGAATCCCAATACCTTGAGATTCTCTCGTTGAGGAAAGTTGTAGGCATGTCTGTGAATTCTATGCTTCAGTCAAACTGACCAGTTATATAACTCATGCATAAAACTTTTCATCACCGGCCTCCAAGTCATTGCAAAGGCTGCATCTCTGAACAAGTGTACCAGGAATGCTCTCCTTCATTCTGCCTTTTGCAATTCCAAGTTCTATTCAAGGTTCAGCTGAAAATTTCTATCTTACATGAGTCTTTTTCTAATTTTCCCCATCATAAGAGATCCCTTTCTCCTTCAAAACAGAATTTTAATTTACTTTGTATGCATTTTTATCTACTTATCTGTGCGAATGTTGTTGTCCTGTAGCGGAAATAAGGTCCTTACAGGCAGAAGCTGTTTACATCTTTGACTTTGGATCTCCAGGACCTAGAAAAATGCCAGGCACATAGTGAATGCTTAATAAACATTTGCTAAAATGAGTCAAATTACATTAGTGGTACTGTTGGGTCAAAGAGTACTTAGGTGTTTTATTTTCTTCTCATAATTCCTAACTATATTTTAGGTTAATTATTTCCATCAACCAGAGTGTCATTTACCAGCTAGTGACCTTAGTTTTTCATTGTCTCTCCTATAGGGACTATTTATTTTTTATCTTTGCTGCACTGAGGGATACAATATGAATTGTCAGTGATATCTTAATTTTCACTTATTATTATCTGTGATATGAAATATTTTAATTTAAAAAGTATTATTTATATCCTTTGACTATCTATTGAAGGATTACTCTTGGGCTTATTAAAGTTGTATTTGTTCTTTATAGATCTTGAATATGATCAAAGGAGATAACGTATCAAGTTTTGCTAAACTTAAAGAACTAGATAAATGCTAGATATTATTATTTATTATATGAGATTGTCAAAATGAAAAATATGACATAGTGAATATACTATGGATTTGGAATCATAGGGCTTATGTTAAAATATTAGCTTTTCTACTAATGACCTGTGTGACTTTGGACAAGTAATTTCCCTTCTCTGGGCCTCATTTTCCTCATCTGCAAAATAAGTATACTGGCTTAGATCACTACTCGTATCTCATCTAGCCCCAAATCCATGATTCCATGTTAGGCAAAAACATTTTTTTCCTTTCCATAGTTTCTTTCACTCTTCTAGTTTTATTGACTTTATGCAAATGATCTTTAGTTTTAAGCAATTGAAAACAATTATTTCATCTCTTATGATCAATCTAACGATTGCTTTGTTAGGAAATTTCCCCCAAGGCCATGTGATAGTTAAAATCCAGTTGTAGTATTATAGAAATGAGGTCTTGAAAATGTTACTTTCCTCAGTCTCACAAGCATACTGAATATTTTAAATGATCACCTTTGAAGTTAGAGATATAGTAACTTTATCTTGAGGCAGGATTTAACTTTCCAATTCTTGGAAGAATCTCTTTTAGTTTCTCAAGAAATTAAACTATCATTCATCGTTCTTACTTGAAATTAGTTCCTCACTGAGATCTTTATCAAAATAAATGTATCTTTGAGTCCAGTTTTTAGCTAATTAGTTTACAAGTGAGCTTTACACCTACTCTCCCTTGAAAAAACAAATATATTTCTGAAATCCAGGACTCAATCTGCATTGAGACCAATATCTAAGGGTGATTCCCAAATAAACATGGAAAGAAGATTGGGAAAACTACCCCCAAACACTTCAGGAGTACCTCAGCCCCCCAAAATCATTCCTTGTTGCATTTATTTCATATCCATTTTTATTGATACAACATTGTTAGGCACTGGAATATAAATTCTATCTCATGCTTTCTGACCAATCCATTTAGAATTTTGAGTATGGGTAGAACAGATGGGACAACATGAGGGACTGAGTTTTCCCTTTCCATAGTTTCCATACTATGGTTATTATAGTGAGGTTGGGCATAGGAAAAACTTTTCTGCAGTTAAGTTTATGAGGAATGTGGAAAGGGAGCTCCTTCTCTCCCTTCAGCCTAGCTCTCAGAATGCACTAAGAACATGGTAGTGCAAGGATTTTGCTTTCAGTTCTTCACTTAAATCTTTGGAATAAATGGTCTTCACCCAACATCTGCTTATTTGTCAGAAGAAAGACCACAAAAAGAAGCTTCGGATCCAAGATTTTCTAAGGACGGTGGACCATTCTGTATATGAGGACTTCTTTGTTGTTCTTACTGTTGCTGTTCCTGTAGGGCAGGCTCAATGGATAGAGTGCTGGCCCTGGAGTCAAGAAGACTCGTCTTCCTGAGTTACAATCTGGCCCCAGGTACTTACTAACTGTGTGACCCGGAAAGTCACTTAACCTTGTTTGCCTCAGTTTCTTCATCTATAAAATGAACTGGAAAAAGAAATGGCAGACCACTCTAATATCTCAGCCAAGAAAACCCCATATGGAGTCATGAAGAGTTGGCCACCACTGAAAATGACTGCTGAATAATTATACTAACTCATTGTGAACTTATCCAACCATTATTGAGAGCAATTTGGAACTATGTCCAAAATGTGCATACTCTTTGATCCAGCAACACCACCACTAGGTCTGAATCCCAAAGAGATCATAAAATGGGGAACATATCCATATGTATAAAATTATTTATACAACTCTTTTTTTTGTAGTGGTAAAGAATTGGAAATTAAGGGGATGACCATCAATTGAGGAATGGCTAAACAAGTTATGGTGTATGAGTGTAATGGAATATCATTGTTCCATAAGAAATGGTGAGCAGGAGGATTTCAGAAAAACCTGGAAAGACTTACATGAACTGATGATAAGTGAAGTGAGTAGAACACAGGGGAACACTGACCACCTTTGTTAGATTTAGCTCTTCTGAGCAATGCAATGATCTAAGACAATTCAAAAAGACTCATGATGGAAAATGCTATCCATATCCAGAGAAAGAACTATGGAGTTTGAATGCAGATCAAAGCATACTATTTTCATTTTCTTTCTTAGCTTTTCCTTTTTTTCTGATTCTCCTTTAAGAACGTGAGTAATGTGGAAATATGTTTAATATGATTGTACATGTATAGCCTATATCAGATTGCATGCTATCTTGGGGATGGGGAAGCTTAGAACTCAAAATCTTGCAAAAGTGAATGTTGAGAAATAAAATTAAATAAGTTAATAAAAAATTAATTAGATTAAAAATACATTAATTAAAAAACACCAACATAATTTTATCACTTGAGGTATTTTCTTCCCACAAACTCTATGGGTATTGTAAAGATACACATGTGTGTGTGTGTGTATATTTCACTGATGAGGAAACTGAGGTTGAGAGTTGAGGTTAGGTGATTTACCCAGAATCACTTAGCTAGTAAGTAATGGAATCAGTAAACCAGTTCTTCTGAGTCCAATACTCTTTGTACAACATTCTGGTGATAATTTCTTTTATATTCTCAATCAATAAACAATATCAATCACCTTGGCTAGGCACTGTCTCAACAACCATAGCATAGAACTGCTGACAAAACAGGGTAGTGCTAGTGGCCATCCTCTCTCATATAGAAGCTTCCCTGGCTTCCAGCAAGGTCTAATCCAGGATTTCTGAGCCTTTCACACTCTCAAGATCAATCTTGCAATCCTGAAATGTACCTTCATGCTCAGTCATCAAAGGCTGGGAAAGGACCAACACAAAAGAGCCTTCATCTAAAAAAGCCTACCTAGCTGAGCCTCTTTTCCATGGCAGCAGGGAGAAATGAAAAATCATTTTGACACCAGGATAATGATTGACCTGCCCTTTAAGTCTTATTGGAGGAATACCATCACAACTGAAAATTTGAAGTTGAGGCCCAAATTAGAAGCTACTTCTTTCTTTAAAGCTGTTATAGCATTCTGTACTCTAACCCTGCTATTTATTATAGAGAAAGGGGAGAAGATAGGAACCACTCAGCGTCTTTTGACATCATCCTAAAATGCACTTTTTAGCAGTGGGTCACCCCATGTATAGAAACAGGCTCAAAGCTCCCACATGATCAACTGGAAGCATGAAGAGACTATCCACGCATGCTCTGTATAGCCCATGTTACACAAGGCACTCTTGAACAGAGCCAAAGATTTGAAAAGTGAATGTGAGGAGATAGTACATCCTGGCCATGGGACTTTTTCTAAAGGGGCACTTTCTAAAGGCATAGAGTCATGAGATTGAGAAATCTGAAGAATGATAATTTGGACAGCATGGCTGGATTAACATTAATGTGAAAAATGAAATTATATAAAAAAAACTTGGAAAGGTAGGCTGAAGTCAGATTGTGGAGACTTTTAAATGTCAAGTAAAGGAGTTTGTATTTTAATCTAGAGGAAATAGGGAGCCATTGAAGGTTCTTGAGTAAGGGAATGACATGAACACACTTGTGCTTTAGGAAAATGATTTTGGCAAATATGAGGAAGATTGCATTCAATTCAATTCAACAGACATTGAGGAGGCAGTGGGACGTCATGAAGAGAATGCCGTTTCTGAAGTCTGAGGACCAGGATTTAAATTCTGCCTTACTACCTATGCTACCTTGGACTAGTCATTTAATTTACCTAGGCCTCAAGGTAAATTTTTTTCATCTCTAAAAAAGAGGAAGTTAGAGTGCATGGTTCTCTACAATCCTGTAAGATCTAACTCTGAGGTTCTTAACTTTTTGTTTGCTTGTTTCATGGACCTTTTGGAAGTTGAATCATTTCTCAGAATAATATTTTGGATGCATAAACTAAAATGCACAGGATTACATAGAAAGTCAACTATGTTGAAATACAGTGATTAAAATATTAAAAGAAAACAAAATACAGACGAAGTTGAGAGACCCCAGTGGAAGAATTACTTTGCTGAATTTATGATCCTTTAAATACCTACTACATGCTAGACACTGGAGACACAAAGACACAAATGAAAACAATAATTGGATTCTGAAGAAAATTCATTCTACTATATTGTAGAGAGTTGACTTCTGAGGACCTCAGTTTCTTCATCTGTAAGATGCAAGGGTTAAAGTCATGGGGTCCTTAGATCCTATATTTAGAGCTAGAAGAAGCCTCAAAGACCATCTAGTTCAATACCGTTATCTTACAGAAGAGGAAACTGAGACTCATGATCGCCTTGATTTATCCCTGCTATAAATCCCGTGATATATATATATATATCCCATGATAGATCCACAAGACTTATTTTCTACTCATTGTCCATGAATTCTATAGATGGAATTGGCTCAGGGATTCAGATGACTCAAACACAAAGGTATTCCATACTAGCCAATATTAATATTATAAATATTACAGAGAATTGGTAAATTTTCACTGAATTATTTGACAAAACTCATTTCAAATGCAATTGATTTTTCTTCCATGGTTGGGATTTCCTATGCAAGCAAGGCAAACCAGATCTTCTGGTCTTAATAGCAACCATTTACTTCCTGCTATTCCTCATTATTATGATCAACTGAAAGCGTTTGCAACTGTGAACTGCCCTAGTTAGTATTTTTAGCCCTTTTCCTCAAATCTCAAGTTGAAGAGAACTTAGTTGTTCTTGATTACCCTGCCCCTTTCCATGACAGCCATAATTTTGTTAGAATGAGGGTGGTATCAATTGCCTAACTGCAGAAAGAAGTGTCAGAAGAAAAAGAAAAAGAAAAAAAAATAGCTTAATGTGCTCCCATCTTTCACAATCTGTTCAGTAGTAAACCATTGGGTTTTACAGCCTGTCAAACTCATAGACCAGTGGAACAAATGAAAAGTGACAGGAGAGACTTCCCACTCTGAGGAGTTTCTCCTTCCAAATGCACTCATCATGTTAGAGGGGGAATCTTGGAAACTGCAAAAAGCGCTGACATGCATCTAGCTAGGAGTTCTTAACCTTTTCTAGATCATGGTTCTGTTTGGTGAAGTCGACGCACCCCTTCTTAGTGGGTTTTTAAATATATTTTAAAAAATACATAAGATTACAAGGGAAACCAATTATGATGCATAGTTATAATGGCAGCCATCTCCATGGCAGGAGTGGGAGGAGAGAAGAAAAAAAGAAAAAGCAGTTTACATTTTAACTATCGTATATTTAAAGAAATAGTAAGTTGTACATAATAGTTTTGCAATTTCATGGGCAATCACCTTTTAAAAATTCTACTATATTCTTGTTTTATTTCACAAATTAAAAATAAAATAAATACAATTAAAAATAAGTTCATGCACATTAGATTAAGAACTACTGTTCAAAATAAAGAAAACACAGATAAGTACATCAATGGAGGGTAGCAGGATCATAGATTTAGAAGTAGAAACGAGCTTGGAAGACCTTGAGTCCAACTCCTTAATTTTATATATAAAGAAATTGAGGAACAGAGTGGCTATGTAAGACACAGAAAAACACACAGTCAGTAAGTCTCTGAGGCAGTATCTTAATCCTTTTTCTCTTGACTGTAGATCTAATATTTTATCAACTATACCATATATCTACAAACAGGACAGAAAGTTATATGCAGCAACATCTTCAATTTTGTCTTTTTTAACTAGCTACATAAGACTCTTTGGAGAATTAAATTCTTTTGCAATAAGTTGCACTGATTTCTAGCATCACTAAAAAGATAATTTTCCATAACCTGGCCTCTGTACTTTTTGATGGAGGAACAAGGGAAAATCAAGTAGATATTCACAATTCATAGAACGGCAGAATTGGAAGAGACTCCAGATGCTGGCCAGTCCAAACTTTACATATGTCAGAATTTCCTACACAACATTCCTGACAAATGGACATTCAGTCTTTGCCTGAAGATCTGAGGTGAGGGGAAAACATTCCTTTCCATTTTTGGACAATCAGAAGATTATCATCAAGTCTAAATCTCTCTCCACAATTTCCACCCATTCTGCCCAGTTCTTCTCCCTGGAGTCAAGCAGAACTAGTGTAATTGCTTTTTCTAATAGAAGTTCTTTAAGTACTTGAAGACATCATCTAATTCTTTTATTCTTAAGACTAAACATCTGTTTTCAATTTTGCCTTCAGATACTTGCCTTTATTTTATGAACTCTCTCCAAATATAGTCCCTCCCCTATTCAGAGTTCCTCTCTACAGTAGACATCCAGTTATTTGTTCCAAGGGAATTCATTTAACCTCCCTGATCCTCAGTTTTCTCATCTGTAAAATGAGGGCATTGTATAGAAATCAAAGAAAAGAACTCATGTGTGCAAAAATATTTATAACAGCTCTTTTTTTCTGTGGCAAACAGTTAGAACCTGAGGGGTTGTCTGTCATTTGGGGAATATCTGACTGTACTATTATACATGAATATGAAAAAATACTATTGTGCATAATGATGATGAAAGAGATCATTTGAGTGAAACCCAAGAAGAGTTATCAATGAATTGATACAGAGTGAAAGGAGCACAACTTGAAAAATATTTTATAAAATAACAATAATATTGTATAGACTTTGGAACTTGAACCAATGCAATGATCATCAATTTCAGGGGACTCATGATGAAACATACTCTTCTGAAGACTGGAGATGGTCTCAGCATGCAGACTGAGATATACATACATGTACACACACACACATATATATATGCATGTCTGTCTATGTATTTACAAATATACATGCATACACACACATATACACACACACACATACACATATATGTGACCATTTAGGGAATTTGCTTTCCTTGACTACACATATTTACAACAAGCATTTTGTTTTTTTTTCCTTTTCAAGGTGAGAGACAAGGAGAGATGGCAGATTTTCATTGTCTGAAAAAATAAAGTTTAATATAAAACAAATCAAAATGAAAGGAGCTCTGAGGTCTCTCCTAGCTCCAGAAATCAGAGGTTCTTCCCCTAGGGTCCATACATTTTTTTCTTCAAAAAATAAAATTGATTACTGAATTTAAAAATATTTGTTTTCCTTTGTAAATCTATGTATTTTATTTATAACATTTAAAAACATACTGACAAAGGTATCTATAGCATAGAAAACCTAGGAACTCTTGATCTCTGGATCTATGATCCTACGATCCTGCTGTCACCTAATGAGGAAAAGGAACTTGATAAATTCACTTACCTTGTGATATTGGTGATGATATATTATCAATTATTCAGTCATCAAAGACCTATTGCAAGTCTATTGTGTGTCATGCAATGCACTAGATGCTGAATTTCCCCCTGCAGGGAGGATCATTTTAAAAGAAGGGCAAGAAAAAGACAAAGAAATGAATCTAACTAATTTTACAATTTCATGCATCAGTATAGGAGACAATTTTGAGTTTTTGCCTTTTGCAGGCAAATTTATAATCTTATAATCCACATTAGCTACCACCTTGCTCTTGCTTAAGGCTCTGCAAATTGTAAGATGTTATGTTAATATCTTTATGTTTCTATGATTTCATCAATATGGATCTTCCCTCTATTGGTTCAGATCACACTCCATTCAGACTTTTTCATAGTTATACAATTTCTATCCATGTTCTCTCGGAAATTCTCCACATGGATTCTCTCTGGGCTAGAAGCCTTTCTCAAATCAGTTCAGTTTTATTGTTTACTGTGCTTTAGGAGTATCTTTAGTAGCTGTGAGGAATATGAGCTTGAATGGAGAAAGACTGGAGGCAAGGAGAGGAATTAGGAGGATACTCATTCTTGAGGATATCTATAGCAATGAAATAAAGCAAGACATTTCACTTTATCTATAATGCACTGAGCTCTCACCTAATTCAGCTTTTCTTCAGCAGTTCTCTGGGGAGAAGATGAGGATGTGAAAGTACTCATTTCCATTCCTTCATTGGTGTATGCCATTTGACAACATAGAGATATTTACAATACACACATTTATTTTTGTTTTTTATCTTATTGGTTAATAAATCTAGGAAGGATTAATTTCTTGACCTAGCTATTCATTTGCTTTAGAATTTTTGGCTAACTTATCTGGTCCCAGCACCATATTTATTATGTGATCAGCAAATTCAATAATGTGGATGCTAGAGTCCCAACAAGATAGAGATTCATTTTAAAACCAATCCAAATAGCTACTCTTCTACTCAACTTTGTTATCTCTTTCTCCTTGAGAGAACTCACTCTGATTTTTGGAAGGAGGTGGGAGGTGAAGTTTTTATATTTCTCTGCCATAGACATTTGAACAGGAGCTAGTTATAAGCAAACTGTGACAAACTATAAAATGGAGGTGATATAAGACCTCATTAACCAAAGCCTTCTCTTTCCTTTCCTCCCTTTATTGAATATGATTTTGTACTTAAGTACTTTATAATTTTATTATTATTATTTTATAATATTTGTAAATGCACACAATAGAATATATAAAATTACACCAGAAATTTGTAATTTTATACTTACCTGTAAAAGATAAAAACTCAAAATTATCTCCTATAGTGATGCATGAAATTGTAATATTAGTTAGATTCATTTCTTTGTCTTTTTCTTTCCCTTCATTTAAAATGATTTTCCCTGTAGAGGGAAATCCATTATCTAGGTAGTGAGCAGATAGAGAGCTGAACTCAGGTTCAGGAATCATAATACTAGCTTTAATGTTTATAGTGGTTTATGGTTTGCAAAACTTTTTATGTAAGTTTCTCATTTGATCCTCACAATAACTCTGGGAAGTTGGAGCTTTTATTATCCCCATTTTATAGGCAAAAATGAGGATAAGTGACTTGGCCAGGATATCACAGCTAGTAAATATCTGATAGGATTTGATGTTTTTCCTGAGTTTTCCTTATTCCAAGTCTAGTATTTTATGTACTAGGCTACCTAATCACCTCAAGTTCCTGTCTCTGGCTGTGTGACCCTTATACAGGGTCAAATGGCAAGTCATTTAACCTTTCAGTGTCACCAGGGAACTCTCTGGGACCATTCGAGATAGAGAGTTGCTGACTGCAATGCAGAGGGAATTTTCACACCAAGTGCTTCCCACTATAATGAAATCACAAGTCTGGATTCCTATATTTCCAAACACCTTCTCCCCACCCCACCCCCATTTCCCCAGTGACAGTGATAAGCAGTTCTATGTGTTATTTACTGAAAGATATGCATGACAGAAATGCAGAGACTGAAGTACAACGCCAATCAATTATCACCCAAGAGAAAAGGTTTAAAGAATGTCATGAGAATGATGTGTGACTACAGAAGGGAGGCTGATAATGTGGAGGAGTGAAGGATAAACAGTGGAGAGTTCCAGGTGTTCCATGCTCATCTGTGCCATGTGAAATAGAGCAAGGGCTCCAGTATGTAGGGGCACACCGCCTGTAAAGGATTTATAGGATCAACATTGTTGAGACTCATTCAGGATGGGAGAACAGGAATGAGATGCAATGCGTCCCTGAAAAGATGGTCAATCTCTAAGACATCCAAGAACCACTGAATTACTAAAGGAGGTAAATGATTCATTTTGTCTAATCTATAATATCAGAAACAGAATTCACTCTGAAAATCACCTGAGGCGATGGAAAGAGTTGGCAAGAAGGCACAGATGAATGAAGGTTCAATCACTTCTCAACTTTGTGGCATGATTCAAACTTGGACTCCAAAAGTACTTGATTCAATTAGTCTTTCAGTTAATTAAGAAACATCAGTTATGCAACTCAGGGATGATTAAATTGTTATAGGATTAAATTAACTTCGTGTCATTTTTCATTATTCTGGGATTTCAGTATCCTAAGTGAAAAGTCTGTAACTATTCAGAACCCATCTATTACTATGGCCATTTAGAGAACTTGTTAATTTCTTGTTCTTTTCTTATAAAAGTTCCAGTAGAAAGGAATTCTCTGAAGTGACTTTCAGAGTTTTCCATTTCATGGAACCAAGCAGCTACATTTTAGGTAATTACTTTTAGTAAATAAAGATAATTCAATTGCCATCACTTTATTGATTCTTTGCTATTTTAATCAGCAGTCCCATTGATCTCTGATCTTTTGGTGAACTTTCCACCAATATATTCAATTTTGGCTTACATGACATATGCAGCTTTGAAAGTCTGTATGGAGAGAGTAGGTCAGCCCTCCCTGTCATCAGGTGCCAACACAATGCACAAAACCAGTGATATCTTTTCCATCATTCATTCTTCACAGAGGAGTAGCTAGTGGAAAAAGTGAATGCAGCAAAAAAATCATTAGCTTTCCAAGGAGATTTCTCTTCTTTGACATAGCAAGTGATTGCTAAAGACTTTCCTCCCATCTAAAGTTGAGAAGAAAGCTCGTTAAGACAAAGATACATCATGTCTCTGTGGGAGCTCTGAGAACAGGGTACAAGAATCTAGGGAGATTAAAATGAAATATTTTCAGATATGATAAGAGCTTATTTATCTAAATTTTTCCAACTCAGAATTTTCTTTTATTATTTCCAGAATTGCTAGGAAGGACTTTACCTAGGCAAATGAATTGTGAAAAAAAGTTATTATTTTTTTTTAGTGTAGAGGAAAACACACTGACTTAGGAATCAGAGGATGTGAGTTTAATTCCTGTTTCTTATGTTTTCTACTTTTGTTGTTTAGTTCTGTTCAACTCTTTTGACCTAATGGACCATATACAGCATGCCAATACTGTTTATGTAGTTTTCTTGATAAAGATTCTGGAGTAGTTTGTCATTTCCTTTTCCAGGGGTTTAAAGCAAATAGAGGTTAAGTAACTTACCTAGGGTTACAAAGCTTGAAAATGTCTGAAGTCAGATTTGAACTCAGGTGACTCCAAGCCCAGTACTGTATCTGCTGAATCAGTTAACTATTTTCTTTTTACCTTTGGCTAGATACTTCACTTCCCTAGGTCTAAATTTCCTTGTCTGTAAAGTGAGGGGTGGTGGACAAGGGAGTCTCTGATATTCATTCCAGTTTTGGATATAGGATTCTATGAGCCTTAACAAGTGAATAAAAATATTCAAGAACCCTTGAAGTATGCATTGACACATATAGAGTCATGCAGACTCCAGCTCTTGTTTATAAAATGATATACAAATTAGAACTCAGTCTTATCCATTAATTAAAATGGAAATACATCATTCCAATAAACATTTATCAAATACCTCATATGGGCCAGACACTGCTGAAACACTGGAGACACAATTAATAAAAAGACAGGCAGTGCCTGCCCTCATGGAGTTTTTAATCTAATATTAAGCAATTCTAACTTTAGCTACGATATTTGATTTAGCTAATAAAATACATTCTTCAGAAACATTTTATTTTTCACTCCTCTGACTCATTCTAAACTATTTTACAAAATCCTACGATAGAACAAATGCAATGCACCTCCTATTTAATTTTAGGTCCCACCTCTTCTATCTCTATTGACTGTTCAAGTAAGGTATGTGCTTTGATGGCCTGTCACCATGGCCTGCCCATCCAAGGATATATCATAACGGTGGTAGTACTCATTCCTCATCTTCTTTGAGGATTACTAAATGGAACTCTTTTGAATAACTGTGGATGTCATTTAGGAAGACATACCCATATCAATTAAATCAGGACAATGTCATACACATACTGCATCTGAAGAACTTGATAGGGAATTTTTTTACATGTAGACTTTACTCAGGACATTCCCATGATACTTGTGAATGTCATTAGTGCTCTAAGTCTCATTCGATATTATAATCAGAATATCATTGGAAACATCTCTCTTTCTGACTGTGGTTACATCTATCAAAGAATGCTGCATGACATTAACATATGCATGGCAGACACCATGTTGGAGGAGAGATCTAAAGGCTTCATTTGGCTCTGATGAGTCAAATACTTTCTTGTAGTCAACAAAGAGTAAACACAGTGGGGCCCTGTGTTCTCTATCCTCTAAGTTGATTATGTGATTGTGACTGTAGGGAATGGTTTGTGAAAGCCTTGCTATTCCCTTCTTATAGTTTCATAAATATCTTTGACATGCACACAGACCATTCTCATAAAGATTTTATAGAGATGGGAAAATATGCCGATGGGTATGTTGTTATTGATGTCTTTTCAGTGCTTATATTTTTTAAAATATCACATCTGATTTTTTCCATTTTAGGGGGTACATTCCCCTTTAAGATATCTTAACACTCAATCCCTGAGTTCCTATATAATTATGTTGCCTCTAGGAGAGCTTTCTACTAAATGTGTATGGCCACTTTAACAACTTTCTTTGACTTCTTGTTGATTTATTTCTACTTCTTCATATAACACATTGAGTACTGAAGTTTTAAAAGTTTCATCTGTGGTCATTTCATGGACATCAGTGATGAGAAAATGTCATTATAAAATTGCTGGCAAATTTCTTCCTTTTCACACTAACTTGCAGTCCTTTAGGTTTTAAATATAAGTGCTCTTCAGATTATCTGGTCTACTTTGATCTCCAATGAAGCTTTCTGAAAACCTTTTTCCATTCCACTAGTTTTTTTTTTACAATTTTGCAAGGGGGATACTTCTCATAATCTTCCACCTGTCCTCTTCCATAATTTTTTTGAATGACTTTTTTTTTTACCATGTCCATGTTTGATTGTCCTATCTCTTATATTATCAAGGAGATGCAATGCTTGCTCATTGAGGTGGCTTCTGGGATCTTTTGGAACTCTGCATTGTGGAGATCAATTTATGAGAGTTAAACTCCTCAAGCAGATGAAAGGTGAGAAAAATCTACAGAGATTTCTATAACTAATCCTTTTCTTCTTCTATGACAAAGACATTATAATATATGGATTTTTATAGAACAGAACTTGATCTGGATTAAAGAAAACAGCACTAAAAATAAAATGGCCAAATTTACAGAAAATCGATCCATGATGGAGATATAAGGATGTTGAGGAATTGATGCTTAAGGTATTTGAAAGATAGGAGAACACTAGATGCTTGGAGAAAATAATGGAACATAATACATAAAAAAGGCTACTGAGAGAATATCAATAACTATGACTTATATATTGATTTTTCCATTTTGAGAATAATATATGCCTGCATCCAGGATACCTAGGTGACATTTTGAGAAGGCAAGAGGCAGATTTTCACAAAGAGATGTTTTATAGCTGACCACACACTTGTTGGTACAGAATTGACTGAAAGGGACATAAAATGCAGGTTGTTTCTGTGATCATTGTTGATAATAAGAAAACATTTGACTTTGTGGTACAAAATACTATACTTTAAAGACCGTTTTCCAACAATGCTCCTAACTTTCTTTTTACAGGAAGTATCATACTATTGTGAGACTTCTAAGTAATCTATGATCTCTCATTCTTTTTCATTTCTTAGTCTCTCTCCATATATTATCACATATTTTGTCTGTTCTTTTCTGGGCCACTTTATGGGCCAGCCCATATATTCTGATATAAACTTAGGCTGTAGGATTTTGTCAAGGTCTTCATAAAATTTAATTATTTATCTTTTGTCATCAAGGTTGGTGTAGCAGCTGTACATACCTTCCTGGTTGTCCTTTCTCCATGTTCATCATAAGCATGCCTGGTGAGGTGATCTATGGCATGATATTTCCCATCTATTCCTGATGAAACCACCTGGATTTTCTCCTTTATTTGTTTCTCAGAGGTGAAACTGTCTACCATCCTTTCATCTCTATGCAATTTAAAATAAATGTTTTCTGGTTTCATTTCTAAAAGTATGTATAATCAAGGTTTGCTAACCTTATTTGTGTGATCAATCTCTCTAGCAGTCTTATGAAATGTATGGACCCGATCTTAGAATAATATTTCATTTTTTTTACATCTATAATTAGAAGGAAATGCCATATTTCACTTAGAGGTCAGTAAAAAGAAAGTTTTGTTTTCCCCAATTCAAGTTTGCAAAACCCTTTGAAATCTATCCATGGACTCTTTAGGGATCTATAGACACCAGGTTAAGGATTTCTGATTTATGTTGATACAGTTCAGCTCATCTATCCATGTATCAACTCTTTGGTTGTTGGATAAAGATCTCACAGTTTGAGTGCCAATTTGTAGATAAGTAGTCTGTAAATGATTTATTAACACCCTCTTCTCTGTTTCTTAAGATCTTACCACTGTCATTGCAGAAGCTGATGCATAGAACTGCAGCATATCAGAGTCAGAAAAAACAAAGGTTCAAATCTTTACTCAGATACCTACTAGTCATATGACAACAGGAAATTTTCTTAATCTCCTTCTAGCTCTATTTCTTGGACTCCATGCCTTCTAAAGCCCCTTCCACTTGTAAATCAATGATTTTATATCTAGGAATCATTTTGTAGTTTATCTGTTTCATGGGATTCCATGTCCAAAACAAATCATATTTTGGCCAGTATTTGGGGGATAAGCCTCTCTGTACCAGCCTGTTTCTCACACAATTCCTCCATCTGTCATCCAATCTGTAGTTGGAATTTTTTAGCTTATTCCCTTCATTGTGATTTCTGCTGTTATTCTCAACATACTATAATCTTTTAAAATAAGAATAAAGAAAATATGTGTACTCTAAGGTTATAGAGCCATGAAGTCAATTGATAGATCACCTAATTCTATTTATTTCTGAATTGCAGTCTGGGCCTAAGACTAGTCTCCTTGGAGTTTAATCTTGCTATGAAAATAAAATGATATACTTATAAGTTATTCAAAAGTGTAGAGAAAAGGAAACATAGTTATACAAGAGCATTACATTTAATATGGATATGCATTAAGGATACCTTAAGTTGATTCACCTGAGTGAAACTCCTCTGCCTCTGAGTTCTCAAACATCAGAAAATACATGGATCTCCTTCTGAGTCTTTCATACCTAGGCAATCATTATTGATGCCAACAGCCTGAGTCTTTAGCTCCCTGAGTCAATTATGTTTCAAGGATTGTTTCAATACCCTTTTAAGGACAAACAACTTGCATGGCAGTTAAGCTGTTGCTCTTGCTTCATGGTAACTTTGTTAGGTAAGAAACCATCTTTATCGAATCAAGTATTAGTCTTAGACTAAGTGGGGAATAGACCTCGATAAATTTAGATAACTTTGAAAGTTATTGGATGAAGAGTGCCATTTTATGTAGGAAGTATGGATCCTCTTTAAAATATCTTATGAGTTCAAAGTCCAGAGAGTCAAGAGTCTGCTCTCTTAGGGTGGAAGTCTTTCTGATAAGTAATCACTTGTGGATTGATGGAGAGCTAGAACTGACTTTGCCCTCCGTCTTTTCCTTCTCTCTCTTTGGATGGAGGGGGACTTTGTGAATTTAAAGGCCAGAAAATTGAGATTTTTCATTGGAATCCCAGAAATCTCCCAGGGACAGTTGAGCAGCTGACTGCAACATTTGCAGTCAGGAGTGGGTGAGCAGGAAAATCATAGTCAAGTCTCTACAAGAAAACAAAGAAAAACTATATCATATCCAACGGGAGCATCTTGAACATTTGAGCTAAAGGATTTACGAGGGTTGAAAGCTCCTCCTTTGCTATATATTCTCCGTAAGATTGAACCCACTTTCCCTTGGACTCTGTGTGTGCTTGTGGGAAAATGTGTCAGAGACATTTTTTATTGGATGTAATTGCTGTTTTATGCTTTTATGACCCCCTGAGTGAAAGCTAATTGAGTCTAGGTGGCTAAGTGTTACTAATTGATAATCACTGAGGGAAGTATACCAGTGGGAGATCATGAGTTATTGCATCAGAAAACCACTTCCCAATCCTTCAGTGCTATCTCTATATCTTTTAGTGGAAAAGTGACAAGTGTTTACTGGAGACTAGTGTCTTCTATGTCATTGGGAATAGAGAGAATTTCTCCAAAGCACATGCTATATTAGCACTTTTAAGATTTTACAGTAAGATCAATGATGTTATCTTGTCCAATCTTTTCATTTTACAGAAGTGTCCTAGCACTCTACTGAAGTCTATGGACTTCTCAGAAAAATGTTTTTAAATACTTGAAGGAAATGCTAATTTTCAATTAGAGATTAGTGCCTAAATATGTTCATAGAACCCTGGTAATCTGTTCAAGGACCTCTTGTGGGGAGGGGTGGTCCCCCTGTTAATAACCCTTGATCTATGGATTATTTCTTAAGGGGTTACATGCATGCCATCTTCCTACTTTCTTTGCTTCCAACCTAGGGAAAAATCAGGCAAAAAATGAAATTAGCTGGACTATTATGTTTTGAAGTAGTTATATAAGCATTTCATTAGTTCATTTATTTTTTGGAGCAAGAAGAATTTCATGTAAGTCAAAATGGATATATAAGTAGATTCTAAAAAAATTCTGATGAAGTCATGGAAAATACAGGTTTTTAAAAGAAATCAGGATGCATAGAAACACATCTCTGACCTCTGAGTTAACATTAAGAAGAACACACCACAACATGGTGTTCGTGTTCCATCAGGGCTTGACCCAGTATGGCTCCTCCTATTTCCTTAGGTTATTTCTAAGCTCTCAAAAATAATATGTTCTTTTAGAGGGTGAGGATGACCTGGCTTCAAACCTTGTCTTTGACATTTACTAGTTGTATGATATTGAACAAGTCATTTAACTACTCTGTGCCTTAGTCAACTATTTGAGATTATCTAGTATTTATAGATGTCATATCTATGTGGAGATAATTCTAGGCTAAAGAAAAGTACCCATCCTTAGTGAATTCCATCTTGTAGAGACAATACTCCGAAGAATCTGTGATCTCTTTGTCATATGTCCTTCCCCGATAATTTATCTCAAAGCTTAAATCCTGTCTATACTTTTTCATCCTAGCAGATTCTTATTTATGCCTGTGACAGCAATGACCCCGACATACACAGAAGGGCCTGCTTCTAAAAAGGAAGCAACTTTTGAGGGGTCAATAATCACTTTAATCAAGCACATGTATCATTCACTTAGTTCAGGGAAAAAAGTCAGCACCTTGAACTTCAAAGAAAATATAAACAGAGAAATAAAGATCAACAGACAGAGCTTCCAACTTTCTTACCATAAGCAGTACATGCATCACAGATCAACAGACATTTCCAACTGTCTGACCACTACATACATACATAGTTACCAGAGAGAGAGGCACCAAAATCTGGGTTTTCGAAAGTGGGGGGCTCCTTAGTGACTACCCAGAGTCTCATCTGGCTAAACACTTCCAAAGAGTAAGTCCCAAAACAAAACCTTACCTCAGAGTATTTATATATTTTTCAGAGCCAGAGGGCATCACAACCCTAAAAAACCAGTGCTTAGAAATTAAGGTGTGGACCTTTCCACAAAACAAATCTTCCCTAATCAAACTTCCCCTAATGGGCAGGCCCATTAATGAGTGGGGAAGATCTTTAACTCTCATAATTACCGTTACAATGCCTTCTAAAGTGATGAAGGACTTGCTCTTCTCTGGAGATGCCAGAGCATGAAAACGTATGAAAAAGTAAGAATATAATCATTCTTGCCTCTCTGTCTCTCTCTATAGCTAAGATGTGGAGAGATTCTCTGCACTTGTCCCACTTAAAAATTTTTAACTGGAATCAATTTGAGAAAATGATTTCTCTCTGAAAAGCTATCTGAAAGAAGCTTGTGGTAGTTTTTCTTTCTTTTATAACAAAGCCAAGTAAATATAATTTCCTTACCAGATTATTACTTTTCCTTCTGACTTTATTGCTTCTTCTCTGTTATGTACTGAATACTATTTTTGTATTGTCAGTTACCTAACATTTTTTTTTGGAACAGTGAAAGAAAGGTCTAACTTTGCCTAAACTATTGATGGTCCTTGCAATAAGAACACATTAAGGAGCTTTGATTTCTTTTGTGGTACCACACACATGACAGTAATCTATTATTTAGATCAGAGTTGGGGAACCTGTGGCCTTGAGGACACATGTTGCCCTTTAGGTCTTCAAGTGCCACTCTTTGATTCAATCCAAACTTCCCAGAGCACTTGAAAACCTAGGGAGCCACATGTGGCCTTGAAGTGTAGAGGTTCCCTACCCCTAATTTAGATAAAGCTTTTGCTGGAGACTTAAGTTGTGGTTAGGCAACTTGCCTATGATCACACAGCTGACAAATATCAGAAACAGATCTGAACCAGATATTCCTAGCTCTTGGTCCAGAGCATCATGATACCTCTCTGTGAATAGGATTTTGTTTTTTAGAGGAAAAGGGGGAAAACATACTCTTTGCTATATATCTCTGTTCACTTTGGAAGACCTTTTTTTTCTTCAGAAAAATGACTGAAATTATTTAATTTGTCCATGAAAGTAACAAACACTAATTACACCTATCAATTTGCATGCTAATCGAATACAGGGCATTTGTAATTAGAAGGACAAATAGGAAGCACAACAAATTATTTAGCAAATGAAATATCCAGTTGACTTTCTGAAGCAGATTAGCAAAAGATTTATCTAACGTAATCTTTGCTCCCAAATATATAACAAACAGTCCCTAAGTAATAATGAGTACTTGTATGATATACGTATATGTGTATACATACTAAACAGTTACATATATACTTAGGTATACATGCATGCATATATGGATACATACATATATTTTCTAGAAATTCAAAATAATCATTCTAATTCTATTAAAGATTATCAAAAGGTCAGCTCTAAACAGTGAATAGGGCACTGGACTCGGATCCAGATAGATTTAAGTTCAAATCCTGTCCTAGACACTTATAGATTGTTTGACCATGGACAACTCAGTTAACTTGCCTATGCCTCATTTTCCTTATCTATAAATCAAGGTGATTTAATGTGACTGTTAGGAGTCCTTTCAACTCCAGATACATGGTTCTTTGAACCATCAAAATACTGGGGTACCAGAGAGGAAATAAGAGAAATTAAGATTGTGCCCTGAAGACTCAAAAGAGATTCCTCCTCATTTGGCTTCATGAAATGAAGTCAAGAGAGTGACCGCCTGGCTGGTGTTGGTGGATTATTGTGCTGGGAGAAAGGCCTCTAAGTAGGGATCATTCATTTACCCAGTCATTCAATGAACTAGCATGCATTAAGCATTTACTATATTTTAGGAACTGTGCTAAGTGTGGGAGATACAAAAAGAAAAGATAAGAGCAGCCTTATCTTAGCATTCCTGTTCAGCCAGAAGGCCCCTGCTCTGTTTGTCTTGACTGCTCTGCATTCCCTCCTGCCCCATAGTAACTCAGGAAGATAACATAGTAATGCTGTGTTGGAATTACCTTCTAATATAATCTGATGTGTAAAGCCATTTCAAGAGTATTTTTCCTTCTCATCATCAGTTTTCCAGCCAGCTGAGTTTTCAATTATTTTTCTTTTGTTATTTGTATAAAATAAAGAGCGCCTTCCTTCTGTTATCTCCAAATTATCCCATCTATATCTTTTTTTTCATCTTGTGATTGTTTACATATTATCTCTTTTGTTATAATATGAGCTCCTTAAGAGTAGAACAACTTTTGTCTTTCTCTGTGTCACAGTGCCTGGTACATAGTAAGAGCTTTATAAAGATGTGTTAATTAAGTACAACTTCTGATACCCACCTCTCCCTTGATTAATAATTGAGCTTGGTGTATTGTGTGTGTGTGTGTAACAAGTTTATTTATGAGTTTACTTGTTACTATTGTTTGTACTGAAGGCATCCATGTTGTGAGGTGAGACCATTCCTTGCCTGACTTTTTACCTAATCTTAATCACTGAATGGGTGTTGCCTCAGTCAAAACGAAACCTGTTTAATTATTTTACACACATCCATACCAACATCCACACCAATCCAATTATGTGCATTATTTATTATTAATTAATTATATCAATATAATTTTAAAGATAACAAAGTATACCTGGCATATATAACATAATTCTATTATATTTATTTTATTAATGATGATAGATATGACATGACAGCATTAAAAAGATGTAACTCTCAGACACTTTTTGAGTTTTTATTCTTTTAAATAAAACCACATATTCTCTTAAAGTTTTCTCCAGGTAATTTCCTCCTCAAAGGCAGACTGTTTCATTTCTATCTTCGTATCTCTAATACCTCTTATAGAGCCCAGACTGTAATAGGTACTTAACATTTTTTTATTTAATTGGATTATTCCATATTTCTATGGTGACTTGTTTTTAGGATTACAGATAATTAGTAACATCTCTACAACAATGAACTCAAACTTTTGCAACCATTATTTCCAAATGCAAAAAGAAAAGAAGAAAAAATATAAAACGCATATTGTGTTAGTTCTAAAAAAATGGTAGTTTCATGTCTGTTCATCAGAGGCAGCATTTCATATAGCACTGTGCACGAAATAGATACTTCACACAAGAATGGTAAGTGAAAGAAGCTGATGGAGATAGCTCAGAAAGGATAAAAAATAGATTCTTACATCTCTTTTGGGATTCTGATTTGTATCTGTTGAGAAGCCATTTGGTATATGAGACCAAACCTCTGAACAGTTCTGTACTTAATTCCAGAAAACACTGACTTAGAGAATATGAATCCTTGGAGAGGGAGAGGAACTGAAAAAACATTGGTAGCTGTCAGTAAAAGTTGGCAAAGGACCCTGTCGCTCCAGTCCTTAACATGAGTCCTTTTTTGAGTTCCTTGACTTGTGGACCATGCTCATTGGTGGGGCATTTGGGGCATAGGTTGCCCCCATAATATCTCTTACATCCAGGGATGTTAAAATTTCAATGTGAACACTTACACCTTGGAAATAGGCAAATGCCACAAATCAGAACTTGATTTTTTGCTTTGTTGTTTGTCTAGTTATAAGAAAGTGAGTAAGAAAATGTTTATGATGAAGATTAAAGTGTGTCATGCATACATTCCTCCCCTAGAGAACCTGTTGTTAAACATTTACCAGCACATCCCTGCCTACATCTGTCCTTGTCCCTCTGTTCACACTTGTTGTCATCAGCTCTTGCCTGAACTATTACAATTGTCTCCTACTTGGTATTCCAGCTTTAAGTCTCTCCCCTTTCCTCCACACAGCTGTCAAATGGATATCCATAAATTTCAGGTCTTACTATCTCATTCTCCTGTTAAACAAGTTTTAGTGGGTCTCCCTTTCTTCTAGGATGAAGTAGAAATTCCATAGTCTGATTTTTAAAACTTCTCAATCTGTCTCTAATCTATCTTTCTAGACAGGGAGTGCTTCACCTGCTATTCATAAAGTTTTAAAAACGTATTTCAATAAATGCATTTAAGTATGTAATTATTCTTTTTTTGAAATGTTTGCATTTTATTTTATATATTTGAAAAATAATATTTTGAGGAAGGTCCCATCAGCCACACTAGACTTTCTGGTTCTAAGAATCTTTGGTCTAAGTGAATTTTTTGCTCCTTCCTCTAGGAACTTTAGACTGAAATTCTTTTGTCCAAACTAAAGATGTCATTGATTTATTCTCAGTAATTAATTCAGCGTATTGTTTTAATGCTAATTGCTTTTACCTCACTTTGTAACATGTCCAATTTTTCTCCCCATCACTCCCCTCCCCTTGCTTCCTAATACCTTACATTTTGATTACTCCTTTCCTCAATATACTCTCCCCTTCGTCACACTCCACCCCTCTCCTATCCCCATCTTCTCTCTTTTCTTGCAGGGCAAGATAAATTTCCATGACCCTATCCCTGTAGTTCTTATTTCCTGAGCGAATTACTCAGATCCTACATTACCGTAAAATTGGGATCCTAGCTCTTCACCACACACCACACACCACACACCATGACTTCCATATTCTCTACCTTCCTCCCTCCCTATCAACCCTCATCTCTCATCTCCATTCCTTTGAGAAGCATGTCCCCTATGCTTTCAATATGCCCCTTCCTTACCTCCAACTATCTCCATCTTCCTTTTTGTTTGTTGTTTTTCATTCATTATTTATTCATACCTTTCTTTTCTTTTTAAACATTTGAATGTTTTTAAACATTTGCATTCCAAATTCTTCCTCTACCTTTCACTTTCTACCCTACCTACCGAGAAGGCAAGCAATATGTCAATTATACATGTGAAATTGTGCAAAGTATATTTCATATTAGTTACATATTTTTAAAAGATACAAGAAAAATAAAAAAATTATACTTCAGTTTGAACTTAGAGTTTATTAATTCTCTCTCTGGAGGTGGATAGTATTTTTCTTCATGAATCCTTTGGAATTGTCTTAGGTTATTGTCCTATATACACATACATTTCCATCTTTGAACCAATTCAGATGAAAGTGAGGTTCAAGCTTAGCCCACCCCTCCCCTAATTTTCCCTTCCCTTATAGAAACTCTTACTTTCCTGCTTGTTTTGTGTGAGGAAATTTCCCCGTTCTACCTCTCCCTTTCCCCTTCTCCCAGTATATTCCTCTTTCTTACCCCTTCATTTTTTTGAGATCATTCCAATATAATTGGTTCATACCTATGCCATCTGTCTACATAAACTTTCTTTTGTTATTATTATTATTCATTTTTAACACAGTTTATAACAGGTAAAGCAATTCTAACTTTTGGTTAGGTGATACTTCTTTTTAAAACATTTACAATATGGACCACAAAAGAAATTTTTTTTTTAAACATTAACCAACTGAGACACAAATAATACTTATGTTGCTAACTTCACAAGCTCTTGATCTAATTGTCTCCACAGTATTACTAAAAATTAAAGGACCCTAACTTACTGTTGTTGGTCTAAAGTCCGATGCCTAATAGCTTAATTTTAGACTTAACCTCAGATGCTCCCCTACCAATAATCTATAATTGAATAGATCTGGTATTAAGCTTACAAACCTTTTGACTAGAGGAAATTGCCACCAATAGTAAGGACATTGCAGGGGTACAATATCTCCCCAACTTCATGTTAATTCCAGGCAGGAATAGATTATCCGCTTGAATTCAGTCAGGCTTGAAGTCTACCAGGTGTCAGTGGGGAAATTAAGTCAGGAGAATCCCACCTCAGCCGATGCTGAACAGCCCCTCTCCCACCCTTCCCTTGAGATCACCTATGCAGTTCATACCAGCATCTCATCAGCTTACTGGCATCATGGATTGGAGGCTCAGATCGCCTTTCTTGCTACCCATACCTGGAGTTAGACTCAGAAGAGCAGTCACTTAATAGTCCCACAGCATCTAAAAATGGCAAGTTCCAATAACCAGGTTTCAAATATAATTATAGTTTCACTTTGGCTAAGGAACATCTTTGAGGCAAGTCTTAAGTGGCTTACATGCCTTTATATACATGCTCTAGTTCCTGATTAAATGGCAATGACAAAATCAAATTTACCATTAAAACCCTCACTTTTCCATCAATGCCAAATTTTACCTGAGGTTACCTTCCTCTAGGAAATTTAGACTGAAATTCTTTCCTCCAAACTAAAGATGTCATTGATTTATTCTCAGTATTAATTCAGTCTATTCTTTTAATGCTAATTGATTTTATCTCACTTTATAAAATGTCCAATTTTTCTCCCCATCACTCCCTTCCCTTCACTTCCTAATACCTTGCATTCTCATTACTCCTTCCCTCAATGTATCCTCTCCTCCATCATACTCCACCCCTCTCCTATCCTCATCTTCTCTCTTTTCTTGCAGGGTAAGATAAATTTCCATACTCCTATCCCTGTAGTTCTTATTTCCCAATTATATGCAATAAAAATTCTCAACATTCATTTCTAATACTTTGAATTCCAATTTCTCTCCCTCCCTGCCCTGCTCCCTCCCCAGCCCTACTGAGACGGCAAGCAATTCAATACCGACTAAATATGTGTTGTTTTGCAAAAGACTTCCATAGTAATCATGTTGCGTAATACTAATTATATTGCCCTCTGACCTACCCTATCCCCTCTTATTTTTACCCCCTACAATTGATCTTGTCCCTTCTTGAAAGTGTTTATTTCTAGTGATATGTAAATTTTCAAGTGCCCTAATGATAAAAAAGTTCTTAGGAGTTAATATATCAGTTTCCCATATAGGAATGTAAATTGTTTAAATTTATTGTGTCCCTTACAGTTACTTTTTTTCAAGTTTACCTTTTTATGCTTTTCTTGTATCTAATATTTGAATATAATATTTTCTACTCAGCTTTGGTTTTTTCATCAAGAATGCTTGAAAGTCATTTATTTCATTAAATATCCATGTTTTTCCTTGAGGTTTTGCTGAGTAAATTATGCTTGATTGTAATCTGAGCACCTTTGCTTTCTGAAATATACTTCAGGTCATCTGCTCCTTTAGCATGGAAGCCACTAAATCTTATGTGATCCTGGCTGTGAATCTACAACAATTGAATTGTTTCTTTCTGGAAGCTTGCAATATTTTTTCCTGATCTGGGACCTCTGGAATTTGTAATAGTACTGGGAGTGTTCCTTTTGGGATCCCTTTCAGAAAGTGATTGGTGGATTCTTTCAATTTTTATTTTACCCTCTGAATCTGAGATAGGGTAGTTTTCCTTGATAACTCCTAGAAAGATGAAGTCTAGGCTCTTTTTGATCTTGGTTTTCAGGTAGGGAAATAATTTTAAAATTATTTGTCCTTGATCTGCACTCCAAGTCACTAGTTATTTAATGACATATTTTACATTTTCTTCTATTTTTTTTTATTTGTTTGACCTATTTGTTTCTTGGTGTCTCGTGGAAGTTTCTGTTTCTCTAATTCTAATTTTTAAGGAATTATTTTCTTCAGTGATATTTTGGATCTCTTCATTTGGCCAATTCTGCTTTTAAAGGAGTTCTTCTCCTTAGTGGATTTTTGTGACTCTTATTTTTGCCATTAGGCTCATTTTAAGGTGTTATTTTCTTCAGTATTTTTGTGCCTCTTTTTACCAAGCTGTTAATTCTCTTTTTATAATTTTCTTATACCACTCTCATTTCTTTTCACAATTTGTACAATATGATTCTCATTGTTTAACTCTTCCAGGACTTCTGGTTTGACTCAGGTTCAATTAGCATTTTTCTTTGAGGTTTTTTGGGAAGCTGTTTTCACATTGTTTTCTTCTTCTGAGTTCATTATTTGGTCTTCTCTGCCACCATAATAGGCTTCTAAGATTTTTGATTTAAGGTACTGTTTTAAAGTTGTTTGGAGTGGGTTGTTGGGAGAAGGCAACTGGGTGGTTGCCTCTAATCCACTATCTTGACTCTGCTCCCCCATTTCAACATGTTTCTTTTTAAAAACATTTTAAAAATAAGTAATTTATTTATTTTTCAATTCTAAACATTTACTTCCAGAAGAATTTGAATTCAAAATTTTCTCCCCATCTCTCCCCAAACCCCACCTCAGGACAGCATGCACCCCATGCCTCCCTTCTGCCCATCTGTCCTCCCTTCTATTACACCCTTTCTTTCATTCCCTTCCCTCTATTTTCCTGTGGGGCAAAATAGATTTCTACACCCCATTGCCTGTATATCTTATTTTCCAGTCACATGCTAAAACAATTTTTAACATTCATTTCTAAAGCTTTGACTTCCATATTCTCTACCTTCCTCCCTCCCTATCAACCCTCATTGAGCAAACAAACAATTCAATATAGGTCATACATATGTAACATTGCAAAACACTTCCATAATAGCTATGTCGTGAAAGACTAACCACATTTCCGTCTGTCCTATCCTGCTCTCCATTAATTCCATTCTCTCCAGTTATCTGTCCTCCCACAATAATATTTTCTTCTGATTATCCCTTTCCCCAATTTGCTATCCCTTGTATTATCTTCCCTCTCTTATCCCTTCATCCTTATCTTCTTGCAGGGTAAAACAGATTTCCATCTCCAATTGAGTGTGTGTTATTCCCTCCTTAAGCCAAATCTCATGAGAGTAAGGCTCACTTATTTCCTTTCATCTACCCCCCTTCCCCTCCACTGAAAAAGCTCTTTCTTGCTTCTTTCATGTGAGATGATTTGCTACATTTTACCCCTCCCTTTCTCCTACTCCTAGTACATCCCACTCAACAGTAAATTTTATTTTTAGGTATTCTTTTATATTCAGCTCACCCTATGCCTTCTGTCTACTATATATATGTATATATATATGTGTGTGTGTATGTATGTATGCATGTATGTATGTATGTACATACACACATACACCCATATACATAGCTATGCATCTATGCATCTATGATATACACATACATACATACCCATATATACCTCTCTCTCTCTCTCTATATATATATATATATACACACACATATGTATGTGTATATGATAATGTATGTGTGTGTGTGTGTGTGTGTGTGTGTGTGTGTATTTTCTCTAAGTACCCTAATACTAAAAATGGTCTCATGAGCTGCAAATATCATCTTTCCATGTAGGAATGTAAACATTTCGACTTTAATGAATTCCTTAAGGTTTCTCTTTCCTGTTCACCTTTTCATGTTTTTCTTGATTCATATATTTGAAAGTCAAATAGAAATTCAGCTCTTGTCTTTACAACAAGAATGCATGGAAGTCCTCTATTTCATTGAAATTCCATTTTTTCCCCTGAAGTATTATACTCAGTTTTTCTGGGTAGGTGACTCTTGGTTTTAATCCTATCTCCTTTGACTTCTGGAATATCATATTCCAAGCCCTTTGATCCCTTAGTGTAGAAGCTACCAACTCATGTATTATCCTGATTGTATTTCCATAATACTTGAATTGTTTCTTTCTGGATATTTGGCTACAATATCCCTAGGAGTTATCCTTATGAGATCTCTTTCATGATCAGTGAATTCTTTCCATTTCTATTTTGCCCTCTGCTTCTAGAATATCAGGGTAGTTTTCCTTGATAATTTCTTGAAAGATTATGTCTAGGCTATTTATTTGATCATGACTTTGAGATAGACCAATGATTTTAAAATTATCTCTCCTGGATCTATTTTTCAGGTCAGTCGTTTTTCAAATGAGATATTTCACATTGTCTTCTATTTTTTCATTCTTTTTGTTTGTGTTATAACTTCTTGGTTTCTCATAAAGCCATTAGCTTCCATTTGTTCCATTCTAATTTTTAAAGAAATATTTTCTTTGCTCTAAATCACTATTGATTGGAGAGATGTAAATCAAAACAACTCTGAGGTACCCCATCACATCTATCAGATTGGTAACCTGACAAGAGAAGATGATAAATGTTGAAGATGTGGGAGAGTTGGAATGCTAATTCACTGTTGGTAGAGCTGTGAGCTAACCTAAAAATTCTGGAGACAATTTGAAACTATACCCAAAGAGCTGCAAAATGTGCATACCCTTTGACCCAGTAATATTGTTTCTAGAACTGGAAATCTATTATATACAAATTATTATTGCTCTTAAATATATAATAAAATTATCATGTGCATATGTATATCTTTTCCCCTTTTTTCTTCCTTTCCCTCTTTCCTGCCCTTGAGATGGCTAAATGCATGTGTTTATGTTTATACATGCACACATTATATCTATATATATACACACACTCACACACATACATGAATGTATGTATGTATATATACATGAATGTATGTATGCATATGTGCATGTGTAAAATTCTGTACATACTTCTACTTATCAATTCTTTCTCTGAATGCAGATAGTATCTTCCCTTTTATGTCCTTTGTGGTTAATTTGGGTATTTACAACAGTCAAAAATAACTTATTCACTTAATCATTTTAAAAATAATATTGTTACTGTGTACAGTAAATACAGTTCTCATTTCACTCTTTATTATTTTGTGCAAGTCTATTCCTATTTTTTCTAAGATCATTTAGATTATCATTTCTTATACTACAGTAATATACCATCATAATTATACACTACAACTTGTTCAGTCATTCCCAATTGAAAGACATTCCTGTAGTTTCCAGTTCTCTGCCACTACAAAAAGAGCTGCTATAAATATTTTCTCTTTCCTCAATCATCTTTGGAAATAGACTTAGCATTAGTATTGCTGGAGCAAAGGACAGTTTAATTACTCTTTAAGTATAAAATGTTTGGGTTAGTTTCCAATTCCATCAACAATGAATTAATGTTCCGATTTTTGACATCTCTTCCTTTCTCCTTCAATCATTTTAGCTAATCTGATACACATAAAATGATATCTTAATGTTGTTTTTAATGTGTAGTTCTCTAATCAATAATGATTTAGAGTTTTTTCATATGAATATAAATTGTTTTCATTTTTTTCTTCTTAAAGCTCTCTGTTCATATCCTTTGACCACAACAAATGGAGAATGACTTGTATTCTTATAGATTTTACAAAGTTCTTTGTATATTTGAGATATGAGACTTTTTTTCTGAGAAACTGTCTATAAAATTCCCCCTTCCCCAATTTTCTCTTTTCCTTCTGATCTTCCTTATATTTGTATAATTTTTAAAAAAGTTAATATTATCAAAATTATACATTTTACACTCATTCTTCTCTCTCTTGCTATTCAGAAATTGTTCACCTATAACTCTGATAAGTAATATGTTCCATGTTCTTTACATTTTCTTATAATATCTCTCTTCATATCTCAGCTATGTTTCCATTTTTTACCTTATATTGGTCAATGGTGCAAGATATCCACAACTTCCACTACATGGTTTTCCAGTTTTTCCAACAATTTTTTTAACCAAATATTGAGTTCTTATCCCAAAATCTTAAGCCTTTACACTTGTCAAATACAAGGTTACAATTTTATGTCTTTTCCATTGAGCTATCTTTCCATTTCTTAGCCAGTACGAGATAGTTTTGAGAATATCTGTAATAATATAATATAGTTTAAGAGTATTTTTTATTAGTTCCTTGGATAATGAACTGCTTCCTTTTGGTCTCTGTATCTCCAGTATATAACACTTGCCTAGCACACAGTAGATACTTAATAAATTCCTGTTAACTAAATATAAATTCAACTAGTCAACACATTTTTATAAAGGGCTCACTATATATCAAGAACTGTTCTAGGCACTGGGGGTTACAAAGACAAAAAGGGAATGGCCTCAGTCTTCAAGAATGGCCTCTTTGGGTGGAACAAGAGTTGAACCAATCTTGGTTACAGCCAAGGATCACAGAAGATGATGGTGTTGGGGGTGGGAGTGGCAGGGATGAAAGGATAGGTGGAATCTTTTGATAACCCATTCTGGGTTGCTCCACTACAGTACATTGAATTTGTTTTGTCTGCCATCATTCTCTTTCTGGAAAAATAAGCTATAAGGCGTGGGGTGCACTAACGGTATCTGCCAGCTTAATTAAAATGTGCTCATTAAGTCTCTAGTTACCTGGGTGAAAAAAAGAATTCTGGGCACCCAAGCTCATTAAAAGAAAAAGAAAATGAGTTCAGCTGATGTGGAGATCATATATTTGGGTACTCTTCTGCCAGTCTGACACTCATGATGCCAAGGAAACCAGGAGGATTTTGCAAACAATTCCTAGGCATTTTTATATAAGAATGTATGTCAGATGAAATTAAGCAGGAACTATCCCAATACGTTTGATTTACATTCTTCATATTAAGGTAAAGTCACTTCTTGGCTCTTCTAAAAGCTCATTAAAGTTGAAACAGATTTATCTAAATTTAATAACCTCTGATGAATACAGAAATGAACAATTCTGGGAAAGGAGGTTTAGCATAATCTGTTTCTTTAGGTTATAATTGTATTGACATTGAATTCTTGTCTTCTGTCCTTTTCAACTTTTATTTTTTTTAAAGTAACAACTAAAACACCGTTGCCCTTTCATTTTGCATTATCACTGTTTGCCTCATTCAGATCAAATGACTATCACTTAACTAGCTGGGTGATCATGGGCTAATTAATCAACTTCTATAGGTCTCAGTTTTCTCATTGGTAAAATGGGAGCATCAATGTTTGCACTATCTACCTTATGGGGTTATGAGTAAGTATATTGTAAACTTTCAAGCATTACATTAAGTAGTTATTATGAATAGGTATAAAGATCTTAAAATGATATATTTTAAATATTTTGTTTTACTGGAATATTGTCAAGCAAGTTGCTTAACTTTAAATAAAGCTGACAATGATATTACTATAATTATTAATCTTACAATTTTAATTTAAATAATTTAATGGTTTTCAAATGATTTTTAATAAATATGATAATTCATGTTAATGCATAGGGAACTCTCAGATAAGCAAACTCCCTCTCTTACTGCAGATTTCCACAACATGCAATGTGACAGAGTTACCTATACCATTGAGATGTTAAATGACCTTTCCAGAATCACATGGCCAGTATTTTTCAGAGGCGGGATTTGGGCAGCTCAAATGGCACAGTGCATAGAGTGGTGGGCTTGGAATCAGTAAGACTCATCTTCCAAAGTTCTAATCTGGCTCAGATACTTACTAGCTGAGTGACCCTGGGCAAGCCACTTAACCTTGCTGGCCTCAATTTCCTCATCTGTAAAATGACCTGGAGAAGGAAATGGCAAACCCCTCCAGTATCTCTGCCAAGAAAACCCAATTTGAGATCACAAAGCATCATACATGACTGAAAATAAGTGAAAAGGACTTGAACCCAGATCTTCCGGGCTTTGAGGCTATCTTAATAGTCACTACACTATAGTACCTTTCTATAATTAATAACCATAAGGATCTGCTTAATCATACTGCTGACATTAATTATTAATGATGTTATTAAGTTTCATCTATTTAGGATTTTAATAAAATTTCTTCACACAATCTGATGACCTTGCTGTGGTTATAATGGTTATTTGCTGTGGTTGTCGTTATTGACATCATTTTGAAAAGGGTCTTTTTCATAATGCAGGCATGCTGTATTTCTGCCCATGGTTCAGGGGAGATATCCCTGCATTTGAAAAAGAAGAATCTGGTTTTCAGTCTCAACTTGGCTTTTTACTGCCTGTAAGTGTTTAAATAACTTTTCCTCTCTGCCTCTCATCTTTCTCATCTATGAAATAAAGAATTAGACCAGACACATCAATCATTCAATTAATCAAAATTTATTAAGTCTCTACTATTTGCCAGGCACTGTGTAAATGACCTTTAAAGTTTCTTTCCACTCTAAAACCTCTGATTCTGAGATTTGCAATGAGCTAGACACCAGGCATAACAGGGTTGTTAAATTTATTATCTATATTCTATGCTTGGCTGACTGACCAAACCATTCTAGTCAAGTTTTAGGTAGTCTTTGTTAGGATGTTATTGAAGGATTTGCCTTCCCTAATCCCCAAATTGTGTTTGTTTTTGAATTCAAGACAATAAGCATTTATTAAGTTGCTTCCTTGTACCAGGAAGACACCAAAGTAAAACAAACAAACAAAAAAACCCAGTACCTACTCTCAAGGGACTTATAATTGCCAGATATATCTTGGAATATATTCTTCAAAAATGGCTGAACCTAGATGCCTTCAGAGGCCCCTAACAACTCTTAGATTCTATGACTGTGATTCTGAAAGGAGTACTGGTGCTGTTTGGTAGAACAGTATTGTCTTTTCCTTTGTGCCAAGACTCCTCTTTATAAGACATATTTGGAAATGTCTTTATAAGATATATTTAATTTATAAGACATTTTAGTAATGTTGTTGTAAGACATATTTAGCAATGCTAAATCTGTCAGCTCAATGAAGTGTTCTTAGGATAGTCACCATCCAGTTCTTGAATCCTTCAAAGTTGGGGTTGACTTCTGAGGGTAGCACTGGGGAACTGCTCATGGGACTTTGACATGCTTTTTGTTTTAAAGGGTTGTGTATTATCTATTGACTTTTAAAAAACAAAACAAAATGAAAATACCGAATGAAGAACATGAGATGATTTTTAGTCTGTTCTGTCATGGAAATTAGATCCCTAGTTTATTATAAGTGGGTAAAATACCTGCTACCTTCTATTTGGAAGAGAATGGTATTCACCTGCCATTATACCTTATTTTTCTGTTGACTATAATTAATTGCCTCTCATTTTTTATGATTCTTAATTATTGTTGATCTTGCTGTCTTTCCATTTCAGTAACAGTGTCTTATTTAGTTAAAGATCAGAGTTGACAGATTTTTCTGGTATTCCTTTCTTTTGTTTATTTAAACAATGCTGTTTCCCTCAGAAGATCTTTCTGGAAACCCTCAGAAATTGTATCTGTAAACTATTTAACACTAAATTGTTTTTTTTTTGGAATGTAAGCATTTACCTTGGGTTTTAAGTTGTCAAAACTTTCCCTTTATTAGTCATTAGTAATTTTTTAATGAAAATAATGCTTCATTTTTGCTAGAAAACTTGCCCATTCAATTGAACACTTGCTTTTCTCTTACAGAAATAGTCCCCCACTATAATAAAGTTTGGATAAAACATTTACTTGAATTCATATTTCAGTGTTTTACTGGATCTCAATGATGAAGAGCAAAGAGCAATCCATCCATATTTTCTCATCCTGTGGGATATCTGTTCATGACATAGCCTCTTGTGATTCTCCATGGAAAGTCACTTATGACTGGAGGACTTCCTGTAAGATCTTTGACATTTCCTAGGTACCAGTATAATATTTGTGTTTATTTGATATACTTTCTTCTAGTCACATATTTGGCCCACCATCCTTCCTGAGGATGAATTTCCTTAATATATTTTATCCTACTTTTCAGGTATTTCCATTGTTACTTTGTTGCATTCTATTTACATACACCATATATCATTCCATCATTCCCTTTCCTATTCTTTGAAGACTGGAGGTTCATAGGTCAGTTCTGGGAGTGTTATTTGTCACCAAAGGATGAGGAGGATCATGGTTTCAGAGCAGGATGAGGCCTAGAAAGATCAGTGAGGTCAACTGAGGCCCAGGGAAGTCAATTGATTTGCTCAGGGTCACACACTAGTGTATGTCTGAGACAAATCTTCCAAACTCTAAGCCCAATATCTTCCTTACTATACTGTACTTTCTACAAAAACAGAGACTCTTCTTGTCTTTGAGAGTGAGAAAAACATCCAACAATGACTTTAGGGACTTGATGATAAATCAGTCAACAGACATTTATTAAATGTCTCCCACCAGGCAAGTACAAGCACAACTTGCTCACTACTAATTATATATGCATATGTATTGATATAATGTATGTATATAGTATGTGTATATCCATATATGTATATGTGCATGCATATGTACAAATAGAGAAACACATATATGGTTTATAGATATGGTGTTACATGTGGCACTTCAAATATATATGTTATATACATTATATATATATATTAAGGCAGATAAATAGTGTGTATTTATACATGTCTGCATGTACACTCACACATACATACACATATGTGCATATACATCATACTATTATACACAAAAATGTATATATTATATATTTGTGTGTATATTATACACATATGTATATACTATAATACATATTATATGTATATGTTATATATTTATGATTATGATTTTGCCCTATCTAGGCATAGTTTCTTCAAAGCTAAATTTATGTATTTTTTTCCAGCACATTTTTATTTCAGGAAAGAATATAAGTAGATTCTCTCTCTTGAAATGAAGCTTTAAACATAACCACCAGGAAGTGTTGTAGTATCTTAGTGTTAAAAAACTAGTCATGGAACTTTTTTATATTGTTGATGTTGCTTTTCCTACAAGACTTGTCATTCCTCCATCCTTTACTTATGTACTTACTTGCATGCTATTTTCTACCTGCTTTCTAAAGTCAGTTTCTTCCCCTTCCCTATTCCCTCCAGGAAGGTTGATATTCAAGGTCACACAGACATATTCTAGCTCAGATCTTCTTTGCAATTCAAGACTTTGAAGTAAGCTAGAGATGCAACTGAATTACTTCAGGTTATTGCTAACCTTCTCTGTGAGCTAGGCAGCAATCAAAAGCCTGTGGTGGTAATTACTTCTGTCACCATCCTTTAGCATGATTAGTTATGATGGGTTGTTAACTTTATTTTCAGTCTCATGGCATGTGAGTTCAACTGGAGATGAAGGTAATGAGGCCAAGGTCGCTCTTATTCTCATATTAGTCAAAAATTTTGATCATTCCAGGTTCATGAACTACAGCTTTGACTCCAGACTGTTTTCTTCTTAGTAGGTTCTGTCAGTCAAAATGATAACTAGTAAGAAAATGGCACTGGGTTCATCCATGGTAATGGCAAGAGAAAGCAATGCCTTCCCATATTGGTGGCAAACCTTGGTGCAAGTGAGTTTATAAGCTGAAACTTCTGAGAGAAAAAAGAAATACTTCTTATTTCTGTTTTTTATTGCTAATTCTAAGTGCTTTCTTTCTGTTCTTATGGTCCCAAAGTCACAGAAAAACTATCTTTCATGATGGAAGAATTTGATACAGCTTGTTTGCTATTGGGTGTACTCAACTTTGTGGCTCCCATTTAAAATATCTTGTAGTTGTTTTTGATGGATATCTTCTGTGCCTTTTCTCTTTCTTCTCTTCCAGTCATGGGCCCATCAACTTTACTAGAAGTCTTCAGTCAGCATGTGAGATATTTCTCTTCTATGTATGCCTCATTAACTTGAGTTTGAAAACAGGCTTTGCTGTTTACTATCTATGTTACCTTGGGGTAAGCCCTTGAATCACCTTGAACTCACTGATCACCACCAAAAGGAAAACTCCTAGGAATATTGTAGCCAAATGCCAGAGTTCCCAGGTCAAGGAAAAAATAATACAAGCAGCCAGAAAGGAACATTTCAAGTATTGTGGAAACACAATTGGGATAACAGAGCATTTAGCAGCTTCTACACTAAAGGATCAGAGGGTGTGGAATATGATTTTCCAGAAGTCAAAGGAGCTTGGATCAAACCAGGAATCACCTATCTAATAAAACTGAGTATAATACTTAAGGGGAATAAATGGAATTTCAATGAAATAGAGAATTTCCAAGTACTCTTGTTGAAAAGACCAGAGATGAATAGAAAATTTGACTTTCAAATGTAAGAATCAAGAAAAAACATGAAAAGGTAAACAGGAAAGAGAAGCCATAAGGGTCTCATTAAAGTTGAACTGTTTACATTCCTACATGGAAAGATGATATCGGTAACTCACAAGACCTCTAACTACCCTAATACTGAGAGAGTATGGAGGCTAAAAGTGGATTCAGGGTAAGGGGCATGCCTGAAAGGATAGCATATAGTGGAAAAGACTAGCAGACAAGAGGACTGCCTCAGATAGGAAGTTACCAGTCAGTGTCCATGACCTGGGATGAAATCTCAGCTTCCCTCCTCTCTTACCTCTGCTAGAACTCAAATACATATTCTTCAGTGGTCAGAGAACATTCTAAACAAGGAGCAAGTTTTTATTTTCTTTAAAAATATGCAATTTTCAAAATGCTTCTTTGAGTAATTTAAACTGATTACATAAGATATTCTAAAATGAACCTGGAAAAGACCAGATTGAAGTTGCTCAACCTTAAAAATAAAAACTTTCTTTAAAGAAATACTCAATGTATTTTGTGCATGATCTTGAGACAAATGCCTTTAAAAACATTTTATGGTATTTTGTAGATGCCAAACAGTTATCTATTTTAGTCTGATTCTTTCCCCACAACCTCTGCCAGCATGTTCTAAGATAACATTATCAATAATTTATTTCTAAGATTTTCAAAGGGGGGGAATCATTGAATACCTACTATGTGCCTCATCACGGAGCTGAAGGGAACTCAGAAAATGAAAGCCCAGGATCTGTTCATTATCTTTCTCTGGCCTGTTCGTATTTACTAGACTGGCTCTTTTACATCCCAAGGATTTTTGTTTCATGTACTGTAAGGGAGAATAATTTTCAAGGACACAGTGCCCCACAATAGACTGATATTTGGACCCTTGGAGGAAAGATTCACATTGATAAGATTTTAGAGTCATTAAATCATTGAAGTCTTCATGCATACACACACACACACACACACACACACACACAAACACACAGGCCCTCTCCCCATACCCATACACACAAGCATAGATCACGTATATCCCAAAGATAACACTGTTCTGTCTCCATCCCATTTAAGAAGAAATTAAAAAAAAAAATAAGTGTCTCCCTTGAGGCATTCATTTACTTTTATTTTCAACTTCATAACAAAAGAAAAAACTGTCGCGTTTCTGAAGGAACCTGAGATGGTTCTATGTGAATCCCAGCTGGCCATTCAGCTCAGAACTGCCTAAAAGGCAAATTAATATGTGCCAGAGGGATACGAAATATTAGATTGTTGCATCTGAGTTACTGACTCATGATATCAGGGGGTATGAATATAATGACAGGGAAACTACCTTCCATTTCTATAATGAAATATAAGAAAATAGTCCTTTCAAACTGCCCCCAACCTATCTTTATAGCCTTATTATAGTCTTGGCTCATACTCTTTGGTTTAGCCAAACTGACTTGTTTTCATGTTTCTCACACATAGCATTCAATTTTTTATTTCTATGATTTTGTATCCTATGCCTGGAATACACTCCTTCCTCACATCTGCCACATAGAATCTTGTGTTTCCTTCAAAACTCAATTAAAATCCCACCATCTAGATCACTGGCTCTCTCATCTGCTCTCATCACCCTCCCCAACTCAATATATTTATTTTCTATACACTTACATATTTACATGTATTTCCCCTCAAACAGGATGTAAACTCCTCAAGGACAGGAGCTGCTTCATTTTTGTTTTTGTATCATTAGCATTTAGCATAGTGCCTGATATATAGTAGGTATTTATAATTACTCATTGATTTATTGATGGATTGATTATCATATTTGCTTTGATGTATCTCCTCAGTGGAAGCCTTTCCTATTCCTCTGATGGCAATCAAATTAAGATCTTTTGCAGTTTTTGTTTTACTAAAAGTACCTCTTATTGAATCTTGCCTTTATGAATCAAAAGTCTTTACAAGGAGTAAAGTAAAGAAATAATATATTTGTATTGTTAGTTATTTTAATGTGATTAAAGATCTTTCCCACCCATTAATGGGCCTGACCATTAAGGAGAGTTTGATTAGGAAATATTTGTGGAAAGGACCATGCCTCTTGTTAATGAAGCACTGGTTCTCAAGGGATGTGATTCCCTGTAACTCTGAAAAAGGTATAAATACTCTGAGTTGAGGTTTTACTTTGGAGGTTACTGACTGGAAGTATTTGGCCAAATGAGAACTCTGGGAAGCCACTTAAGGAGCTCTCCAGTGTTAAACCCAGATGTCAGTGCTTCCTTCTTTGGTAACTATGGTCAGACAGTTAAGGTCCAACTTTTGAACACAGACAAAGGAAGCCATGTTTGCTGACTTTTAATTTCTCTGTATTTTCTTTGAAATTTGGGGTACTGACTCCCCTGAACTAGATGAATGACATATGTGCTTGGTTAAAGGATTGATTCATGTGCTTGATTATAGTAAATGCTAACCCCTGAAAGTTACTTTCCTTTCATGAATGCAGCCCGCCCCCGTGTATGTTGGGGTGCTTACTGATACACACTCGTGTTCATTCTGTTTTCCTCCTAAAAATGTCTATTTGTTGTTGTCATTGCTCAGTTATGTCTGACTCTTTGTGACCTCAATTGAATTTTTCTTGTCTAAGACATTAGAGTTGTTTGTCATTTCCTTCTCTAACTCATTTTATGGAAGAGGAAAATGAAGCAAACAGGATTAAATGACTTGCCCAGAGTCACAGAGCTAGGAAGTTCCTTAGGTTGCAACTGAACTCAGGAAGAGGAGTCTTCCTAACTCCAGGCTCTATCCACTGCACCACTTAGCTACCCGATTTTCTTTTTATCTTCTCCTACCACTCGAATGTCAACTACTACTTCTTCCTCTTCTTCTTCTTCCTCTTCTTCTTCTTCCTCTTCTTCTTCTTCCTCTTCTTCTTTCTCTTCTTCTTCTGTCTTTGCATCACTATTGTATCACTAGCATCTGTCTTAGGCCTCACACAAAACAGGTATTTATGTAATCTAAAAAGCATCTATGTGTCAGGAGTTCTATGAGATGTAAGGATAAAAAGATAATTACAGCAGTTCCATCACTCAGAGAGCTTACATTGTAAAGGAAGTAGAAAATAACATAGAGAGTAATAAAAATGTTTCAAAGCTCATAAAGGGACTCCAAATCAGATCTTCTTTACAATCCCATTGATATTTCTACTGTACCTCAAATCAAGAAAAAAAAAGTGGGTGTATTTATCAAGAAATAAATGTAGGATTTCTATATTATGATATTCCTAAAAGAATACAGCTAAAACACATAATTCCATATTTCACGTTTCTCAAAATGAATGTTAAATTAGATTTCTTTGTGATTGAATTGAAATGAATCCTTGTCAAAACTCTGCAAGCAGAAATTATTTCCATTTTATAGATGAGGAAATCAAGGTTATCAAAGTGAATGTGACTCACCTGGGATCATACAGGTAATAAGTGATCTTTTGAGTCCAAAATTGCTTTTACTACACCAGGAAACTTGGGCTGGGGGTGGAGTAGAAGGGGAAGAAGAGTATATATTTACCAGGATAAAAATTTAGAAAATATGCGAGAGATTCTGCCTTTATTATTATATACCTGAAAAAAAATGTCCCTGGAATTCAGACATTTATTTTTGCTTCGATTCTCAAGAAATGAGACTCAGTCATTAGGGAAAAAAGAGACATCATCCACATGTTTTGCTATGGATTTTAGGCTTTTACCTTTACATCATGATGGCATTTATGACTTATTGTTTGGAGTATGAATCCAGTATTGTAAACTCATTAAGTTCATAGACCTACAGAAAAAAAGAGTAAATAAATTTTCAAAAACCTGGATAATTGCTTAAATCACAACCTGATCAAAACTTGAAAATTTATTAATATTTTCCCAGGAACTCCTTCCCCCCCAGGTCAGTTTTTCATAACTACTCATCTTCTGAGATGGGCAAAAATATGTAGTAATTGATTCCAAATTTGGAAGTTACAGAAAATGCCACAGACAGACACCTGAGCAGTAAGCTTTCTGGATCAGTGAAAAGAAGTCTAAAAAAATCTCCAGTGAATATGCAACTTTACATACATCAAAGTTAAGAAATGCAAACTCTAACACTCTGTTACTGACTCCCCCACACCACACATGTTCAAGGTTCAGCATCTAGTAAGAATACTGCTAATGCAAAAAAAAAATCCACAACATATGTGAAATGTGGGTGAGTTAATGTTGCCATCAGAATCAAGGCTTTCATTTTCAATCTTCTCTTTATTTAAATTTGCATTCTTGACAATGGGTTGCTTGCTGTCATTCTCCTCTTTCAAAGAGACTTTTAAATGTTATTTTATTTTACTTTATTTTTATGATAGGAAACCAAAAGGAAAGTCTTTTTTTTTATCTTCATTGAATTATTAAGGCCAAAAAGAAAAAAAAAGTTATATTCCTTCATAAAGCTTCCAGTCATTCAGTTTTTCCCCCACAGAAATTTCTTCTAACTAACCACATTTTGTGCACTGCTCCCTGGTTGCTTTCTGTATTACTTCTGTTTTTGGTGTGGGTTCTCTCTCTACTTAATGACAGATTATAATCTCTTTCAGAATTAACAGAAGATCTGGTCTCTCCCAATATGTAACCTATGATTTTCTGGCCTCATTGGGCCTTGAGAGCATAGAATAATATTTCTCAATCTATAGGGGTCATAGCAACCATGCAGTCTAATGCCTTCACTTTATAGCCTCAGGGATAGAGATTATTTGCCAAGAGATACTAAGTATCTGAGGTACAGCTTTCTGAACCTAAATTCAGAGCCCTATTTGCTCTGCCAAGTGACCTCTCTTAGGAGTTTTAGGTGAAAGAATTGAAGATGTTTACTGTACAAGACCAAACTAGGGAAAGGAGTGGGGCGGGGTTTGTGACAATTGCCTTCAAAGACCTGAAGAACCATCACATGGAATAGGGATTAGATTTATTATACCTGCCCCCAGGAGTAATGCTTGGACATTGTAAAGAGGCAGATATAGCTAAACCTGTTGTAATGAAAATCATTCACATCATTATAACGGTTCCAAAATGGGATAACTTTAAGAGATGATCAAGGAAGACTTAGACATTGTAGAGCAAATGCTTATTCAGGGACAAGTTAGACTACATGACCCCATGAAATCCTTCTACTCTGAAACTCTGATTCCTTGAAAGTTGCTATGGCTGAGAAGTTCTTTACCTAGGAACCAATTGGATGATGAAATTCTTTGACCTTATCTGGCTTAGTTCCTGGGTGATGGACAATCTACTTTTAGATTCTTATTATAAAGTTTTTCAACTTGGTGGCACTTTCTAAGGCTTGTTCTCTGTGAGATAGACTTCTCAAGGTTAATTTCATGCGTGATAATTCTCAGTAGAGTATTTCTAATAGACATGACCTAAATAATTACATGTGGTATCCCCAAAATCTTAGTGTAGTTTTAGGCTTTAATAGCTTTGAGAATATTTACTTGTTGCTAAAGTTATTTAAGCTTTAACTATTATTTAAAGACTTTTAAAATAATAAGCCTGAAGAATTTAAAACTTTTGGGGATGCCCCACATTACAAATATGCAAGCAAATAAAATTCATAATCTTTAGAAATTCTTCCTGGGTTCCTTCTGACAACATAATTTATCCCTATATATTTAATCTTATCTTCCCAAGAAAAGTAATTAAATACAATTAGAGATTCTCATTCAATAGATTCCCATGATAATCAAGCACAATAGTCATTAAAGTCCCTTCTAACTTTAATATTCCATGATTTATAAAAAGCTGATTTATTTGATATTCTAACTACTAGGCATCTTGATTATTTGGGACAGAAAGGGAGGAAAGGAGGATGGCTAGAATGGAGGATGGGAGGTTAAGAGGGAAATTGAAAGAAAGGAAGGATGGTTTATTGAAGGGAGGAGGGAAGGATGTATGGCATAAAGGAAGAATGGATGGAAAGGAGGGAGAGAGAGAAGAGAGAGGAAGGAAGGTAAAGAAATGGAAAGAAGAGAGAGGAAGGATAAGATAAAGGGAGAGAGGAAAGAAGGAAAGATGGATAGAAGGGAGGGAGGGAGGAAACAGGAAATTCTTAAGCATCTACTATGTACCAAACACTATGCTAAATGACTTGAAAATGCTATCTCATTTGATGCTTATAATCCTGGGAGGTAGGTACCGTTATTATTCACATTTTACAGCTGAGGAAATTGGGGCAAACAGTGATTAAGTGACTTGCCTAGAGTCACACAGCTAGTAATTGTCTGAGGCTAGATTTGAACTCAGGTCTTCAGGTATATTTACACCTCAGTCTGACTTGTACTTCAGTATATTTTTCATACACCCTACTGCCTCCTTAATATGCCCCATGAATCATCAATGGGATGTTAAAACATATTTAATTTGACTTTAGTGGTAAGTATACTCTGGAGTAGTTAAACACCCCTGTGATGTATTGGAAAGTTTCCCCAGACTTGTCAAACATGTTAACTCCTAATGAGTAAAGGACAATTTATACTACCAGAAGAAAACTAGGAAATATTACTAGGGATTACAAAAATTGGCCAAGGCCTTTGGGGGCACAGCTGGTGTTTTCATTATTGATATTGACTGAAGACAGAAGATTCAAAAGGGAAAGACAGATTGGGGAAAAGAACAGCTGGTTAAGATATTGGTATCTAAGAACAGAGGTTAAGTTTCTGGAACATGACTTAAATGTATAAATGACTACTTTTTGGCCATGAATTGAATAAAACTCAGGCCTGGTAAAAATATATGTGCTTGTAATCCTGGCAGCTTAATCAAAAGAGATTTAAAATGAAGAGGAATGACAGGATAAATGTATATTTAAAAAACTAGAGACCACAGAACAGGGGTTCAAAGTGATTTTTGCATGTCACAAACAACTTAGTCTTGTGAAGCCTATGGAGCCTTATGAGAGTAATATTTTTAAATATATAAAATAAAATATATGAGAATTGGAAGGAGACAAATTTTATTGAAATATACTCACAGACACAGTTGAAGAGGAAGAACAGGAGAGACATATTGCCATTTACAAGGAAAATGGTTCAAGAAAAGAGCTGGGAGAGAGAACTGACAGCTGACAATGAATTCTGGGTCTAAAATGATATCGATGCTGGGATGATGGGCCAAATCAAATAAGATTTACTTAATGGAGACATACTTACCTTATACTTGGTTTAAGAAAAATCAGCTTCATAATTGTAAGATGGGGGAAATGGGACTAGATAATAGTTTACCTGCAAAAACTCAAACCAAACACAAATCTAAGGGCTTTAGTGGACCATGGGGTCTATGTATATAAATAAAAGAAAATAGACAAAAAAATGTGATCTCAATTTTGTCTACTGAATTGTTTTTGCCATAAATCCCTTCTCCTCCATTCCCATAACCACCTCTCTTCACCCAGAATATCGTAGTAGCTTTCCACTTAATCTTCTGGTGTTCAGTTTTCCCTCACTCCGATCCATCTTTTACAGTGACCACTGATTTTCCTAAAGAATAGGTCTGCCTCTACTCTTCCAATTGATAAACTCCAGTGGCTTCCTATTATCTCTAACATCAAATATGATTTGTTTTTGCATTTAAAGCTCTTTATAATTTGACACCTTATTTTTTCTGTGCTTTCAACACACTTGCCTGTACCTCTAGACTCTCTAGGTCTCTTCAGGTTATCCAACTGGCTGTTCTTCACACATCACACTATATTTTCCCAATCCATGCCTTTTAAACTTGCTGTCTCACATGAAAGGTATTCTCTCTCTCTGTCTCTCTCTCTGTCTCTCTGTCTCTGTCTCTCTGTCTCTGTCTCTCTCTCTCTCTCTCTCTTTCTCTATCTCTCTCTTCTCTGTCTCTGTCTCTCTCTTCCTCTCCTCTCCTTCTGTCTCTGTGTCTCTGTGTCTGTGTTTGTGTCTGTCTGTCTGTCTCTCTCTCATTATCTTAGTATCCCTGTATTTGTTTAAGATTCAGGTCATCTCCTCTCTGAGATCTTTCTTGGTCTCCCTGGCTTCTAATGTCATCCTCTGTAAGTTTATCTTCCACTTGTCTAGTATTTGTGGGCAGTTACATGATACAGTGAAGAGGGTTAGGATTGAAGTCAGGAAGACCCCTCTTCCTGAATTCAAATCTGGCCTCAGATACTTAGTAGCTGTGTGACTCTGGGTAAATCACTTAACCCTGGTTGCCTTGGTTTCCTTATTAGTAAAATGAGCTGGAGAAAGAAATGACAAACCACTCCAGTGTCTTTGCCAAGAAAACCCCAAGGAGTTGAAATGACTGAACCATCACAACCCAGTATTTATCTTGTACTTACTAATTTCTCTATGTTGTTTCTCTCATGAGAATGTAAATTCTTTGAAGGCTGGGATTATTTTTGCTTTATATTCTTCCTCAGGACTTAATATTATGCTTTATAAATAGCAAGTTTTTAATAAATGATTATTATTTAGTTTATTGATCAGTAGAATGCTTCATACTTTTCCTCGGTCATACTGTATTTGTCACATTTTGCTCATCTCTGGGCTCTCCATATTTTAGGAAGGACATTGATAACGTAGAGTATATCTGGGATGGTGAAAGCCAAAAGACCATAAGCAATGAAAATTAGCTTTCCAAGGAAAGGAAGACCTTAGGGGATGGTTGTGATATGTGTGTTTAAAATTAGAACTCTCTGTAGACAGCAGATTAAATTTAGTCTTGGCCTTGATAGAAAGGCCTAGAAACAACTGGGAGAAGATGCAGAGAGGGAAATTTAGACATCACAAAAATCTTCCTAAACCTAAGAATCATTCAAAGATGGAATAGACTTTATTAGCAATTGGTGGATTCTACCCTCCTTCCATCACCATCCCCTTACTGGATACTTATTCAATTATTTTTTGGGTCTATTGAAGAAAAATTCTCACTCATTCAGTTTGGCCAGAGATTTCCCTTCCAAGATTTGATATGATTTAATGTATTCTAATTTTTAGTGTGCTGCTCACCAGAGGTTTCAAGAAGAATCTCAAAACACAGTTGGCTAATGTATTATTACAGGGATTCTTTTGGGTCATGAGTTAGAAAAGATGGCCATGGAGATCTTTTCCAGCTCTAAAAATTCTGCATAAGATTTTATTAAACAAAATATCCCACAGTATAATCATTTTAGATAATATAATTTATTATGAGGAAATATTTTTACAGAAGATTTTATATTTCTTTAGGGGTACTTAAAAAGGAAAGAAAATAAGTTCCAGGCCTCTAAGCAAACCTTTTAGAAAAGGTCCCTAACTATTGTTAAATATAAAATAAACAGATCTTTGGAAGGAAGATACCTATTCCTTTCATAGATTTTTCTATAATAAAATAAATATGAGTTATAATCTTCCTGTTTTGGGGATGTCTATGATTCTGGATCACATGGACCAGAACTTATTTCCACTGTAGCTACATGTAGGATTTACATTCTTAAAATTCTCTCTATTTATTCTGAAGCCTCTGTTTATACATATAAGAAAAAGAACTATAAAATATTGGAATCAATTTTACAAGCCACCCATAATGTCAGTCTTAGACATTCCCTCCATTACTTTCTTAAGTCTAGACAAACAACAAAACAATACATGAAGCCCTGATTTGTAGCATTTGCTGATTTCTCATTAAAAAATTTAACAATCAGCTCTCCTAAGAAAGTTCAAGCTGAGTCCAGCACATTTCTGTGTGAGTGTCTAATCCAAGCCCCCATTTCTTATTGCCTGGACTATTGTAACAGCTCTCTAATTAGTCTCGTGTCTCAAATTTTTGCCCACTACAATTCATCCTCCATTTGGTGCTGAAAAACTTTTCTCAAAAATCAGGTCTTATCATTTTAACTACATTATTGTTACTGAATCATTTCAGCCATTTCTAACTCTCTATAATCCCATGTGAGGTTTTCTTGACAAAGATACGGAAGTAATTGGCCATTTGTAATTTCCAGCCCATTTCACAAATGAGGAAACTGAGGCAAAAAATGTTACCCTTCTGGTCAATAAATACCAATGGCTCCCTACTACCTTCAAGATCAAATATAAATAATTTTGTCTGTCCTTTAGAACTCTTCATTAGACCTGTTCTTATTTTATGCAATCTGAGTCTCTTAAATCCAACTCACATACAAATCAAGTCATCACCTTGTCATGTCACTGGTCCTCTTGCAAAATGAAGGACCGCCACCACCTCCAACAACAGCAACCTTTTTTAATCATCTTACATTCTGCTCCCTTTCACACACTCTGTGAGCAAGCCAAAGTGGCTTACTTCCTTTTTCTGAAACAAAACATTCCATCTCTCATCTCTGTGTAGGAGGTAACTAGTTAGCCCATTAGCTAGAGCTCTGAGTCAAGAGTCAAGGAGATCTGAGTTCATATCAGGCTTCAAACACCTACCAGCTGTGAGACTCTGGGAAAGTTACTTAACTTCAGTTTCTCTGATTGTAAAATGAAGGTAAAAATAGCCTCTATCTCCTGAGTATTAAATTAAATACTCTTTGTAAAGCTCTTAGCCCAGTTCCTGACCCATAGTGAATGTTTACTAAGTGACTGACGGATTGATTACTGATACCCAATACAGCTGAATAAAAAGGTGATACCTTCCATGAGTTCTGTTAATAGGCATGGATGTTTTATCTCAATGTATTGAAACAACTTGCAAAATATTGTGTCTGAAAAATATTGTTGTCTTTTGGAACACTGCAGGAGAGGTGCTCCAGGACCAGAGATGGGCAAATATCCAACAATTTAAAAGGGCACTCATTTAGTTAACCCATGATGAATTAGTAATAATATTGCTTCCCTCTTCTTTGTCTTTTAAAGTGATGCAAATTAGTTCAAATAAACTTTCTTTTCTCTCACTCTTTTTCCCTCTTTTTATTTATTTAGAATGTCAGCAAATGTTTAAAACGATATAAAAAAATGGAGGTAAGTGATTTTTCTTCCATATCAGAGTTTATGGTTTTGTATACACATTTAAGAGAGTGTTAGTAGAATTACAGGATTTTATAGGTAGTGATTGTGGGATAAATCTGAGTTCTTGAACTGACTTTACAAGGAAACACATATAAAATCTTGTGTGCATACAAATAAGTAATGTGATATATTTATGTATATATATATACATATATACACACAGACATATATACACACCCATATGTGTGTAAATATGTATGTATATGTACATGTAATGTATGTGTACATATCTATATATCAATATCTATCATCTATGTCTATTTCTTGTGTAAATATTTTATTGTCCTGGCCTGCATTTCTCCATCTATAAAATATGACAATTCAATCATTTCCTAGCTCTTTTCCAGTTCTGACATTCTCTGACTCCCTGATTACTACCAATGTTTCACATTTTCAAGTTTCTCAGGACTTGGGGATGGAATCCCTAAGTATTATTACTACTGGGAGATGAGATTTGCAGTACCTTGCTGGATGCTTGCTTACAAACATTTTATAAGGGGGAGGAGCCAAGATGGCAGAGTAGAAAGACTCACATATGCTAGCTCTGAACCCACAGCCCATAAATTTCCTGTGAAAAGAACTCCCCACAAATTCTGGAGCAGTGCAAGCCAGGCAGCAAGGGAGCAGAGGAGATTTCCATTCTAGAGAGCCCTGAAAAACCATCACCAAAGGTCCCTCGCGCACCAGATGCGAAGCAGAGCCCCTGCCCTGCCTGCGCAGCCTGAGAGGAGCAGATCTGAGCAGGCTGCAGGGACAGAATCTCTGGCAGCCACGAAGGTCCCTCTACCCACAGGCACTACAGGTCAGTGAGAGAGACTTCTGGGATGGGCAAGAGGGGAGCGGGGTGTCTCTGCGACTCAGGCCCCCATGGGAGGCAGTGGCAGAGGCAGTGGCAGAGGCAGCAGCAGGACAGGGGCTCCCAAAGCAAGCAGGAGCTGAGGGCCTTTACTGAAGGTCTTCACATAAACCCCCTGAGGGAACTGAGCTTGGGAGGCGGCCCTGCCCCTACCTGAGCACCAGAACTTAATCTCACATTGAATAGCAGCCATGCCCACCACTAAAAGCCCTGAGGCTGGGAAGCAGCATTTGAATCTCAGAACCCAAGCACTAGCTGGGCTGATCTAGGCAGGGGTGGAGAGGAATCTCAGAAGTCAAGTAACTGGCTGGGAAAATGCCCAGAAAAGGGAAGAAAAATAAGACCATAGAAGGCTACTTTCTTGGTGAACAGATGTTTCTGCCTTTCATTTCTGATGAGGAGGAACAATGCTTACCATCAGGGAAAGACAGAAGTCAAGCCCTCTGTACCCCAAACACCCGAAATAGATATCCAATGGGCTCAGACCATGGAAGAGCTCAAAAAGGACTTTGAAAATCAGGTTAGACATGTGGAGGAAAAACTGGGAAGAGAAATGAGAGAGATGCAAGAAAAGCATGAAAAATGGGTCAATACCCTGCTAAAGGAGACCCAAAAAAATGCTGAAGAAAATAACACCTTGAAAAATAGGCTAACTCAACTGGCAAAAGAGGTTCAAAAATCCAATGAGGAGAAGGAAGCTTTCAAAAGCAGAATTAGCCAAATGGAAAAAGAGGTTCAAAAGCTCACTGAAGAAAATAGTTCTCTCAAAATTAGAATGGAACAGATGGAGGCTAATGACTTTCTGAGAAACCAAGAAATCACAAAACAAAACCAAAAGAATGAAAAAATGGAAGAGAATGTGAAATATCTCATTGGAAAAACAAACATTTTGTAATCTCCAATTTTCCAATCTCACCTCTGCTAACTGGCTACACTTGTGACTTTGGGCAAGTCATTTCTTTTTCCTAGATGTCAATTTCCTCATCAATAAAATGAGAGATTTGTACTAGATGCCTCTGAAGATCTAAGTCTATGATTCTGCAATTGATTTTTGTTTTCAAATCTTTCAGCTTTCTACCCCTTATGTTTCCAGTCTGCTTACTATTTTCATTACTGCAGGTATTCTTAACCTGCAAACTTTGAAAAAAATAGGTAACTATATTTTAATATAATTCTCTTTCTTTGTAATTCTATGTATTTTATCATATACATTTAAAAACATTACTTTGAGGAACTCATAAACTTTATCAGATCACCAAAGACTCCATACCATAAAACAGATTAAAATCTCTATGGTATGATAAGGTTGAGAGCAAAATGATATGTGAGCAAATCGATTTTCTCCCTACTCATAGGATCATAGGTTTGAAGCTAGAAGGGATCTTAGAGCTTATTCAGTCTAAGCCCCTCATTTTACAGGTGAGGAAATAGATTAGGGGACTTCCATAGAGTCATAGTTATTAAGTATCTGAGATGTAGTTTGAACCCTGGTCTTCCTGATTTCAAGCCCTGGACCCTATTCAGTATACTATGATGGAATTATAACAAATATTTGAAGAATTAAAAAAAAGGAAGAAATGGAACACAGCAGGGGAAAATAAAATGCTTTTTCTGCATTTTTAAGTTTAGATATTTTTTGCCCTTAACATTGATAAAAACAAAACCAAATGAAACAAAAAGCCTTGACATAAACAAATAAGAAAACCACCCAATCATTACTCTCCTTACCAGATTTTGGAAGCCTAAGCTTATTTTTAACCTTAGTTTACCTGCAAATATTTTCACAGACCCTTGTCAACTCTTTGGCATTCAATCAAACATTTATCAAGTTCCCACTGTATTCCAATACTGTCATAGACTACGAAAAAACTTAAACAGACCCTATCCTCAATCACTATACATTCCTTTTTCAATATTACACTCAACACCCTTCATTGGTTTCTTATTGCATACTTAAAATAAATCTAAACTCTTCATAACTTTTTTCACATTATTCAGAAGGTCTGCTATTCCAGGCCATTTATAACCTAACTCCATTTTACCTTCCCAGGATTATTTAACTCCATTCCCTTCCAAGACATAGGAACTATAATCAAAACAAACTACTTACTCTCCTCAAAATCATACACAATGTTCTCTTGCCTTTTTACCTTTTCTCTCATCATTTCTTCTGCCTGAAATGTTTGCTCTATTTTGTCTCACAATTGCTGTTAAAATCATTCCCTATCCCAAAAAACTCAACCCAAGTACCATTTTTTTCTAAGATTTTATTGATCTCTCAGTCACTAAGGATCTTTTTTTATGAACTCTGAATATAATCTTGTGTTTCTTTTATGTATTTATCAGGAACTATTCTATTTTTAGAGTTATTGGCCTATCAAGAGATGTGAAAGAGGTATCTTATCACATTGGGTGTATATCATTTGGAGAACCTACAGGAATAGCGGGAGGAATCAATCATTTATTAAGTGCCTACTATGTGCCAGGCACTGTACCCAGTGTTTGATCCTCATTACAACCCTTTGAAGCAAGTGTTAGTATTACCTTCATTCTACAGTTGAGGAAATTGAAGCAGATCGAGGTTAAGTGACATGCCCTAGTCACAGTTAACAGATACCTGAAGTCAGATTTTGAATTCACCTATTCCTGACTCAAGGCCTAGGGCTCTATTCACAGTGTCACCTATATATATCTTCCCTCTTTGCCTGTGCACAGGCTTTTCTCCCATTCCTAACATGCATTTTGTCCAGTCCACCTCCTTTTAGAACATTTAGGTTTTTCAAAGCTCAACTCAAATATCTCCTCCTCCAGGAGTCCTTGAGGAGCTAGGTGGTACAATGCTGGACCTGGAATAAGGAAGAACTTAGAGGGGAGGAGCCAAGATGGTGGAGTAGAAAGACACACATATGCTAGCTCCTAACACACAGCCCATAAAATACCTGTAAAAAGAGAACTCTCAACAAATTCTGGAGCAGCAGAAGCCACACAGCAACGGAGTAGAGGAGATTTCTGTCCCAGAAAGACCTGAAAAACTGCCACCAAAGGTCCGTTGCGCACCAGACCCAAAGCAGAGTCCAACCCTGCCTTGGCCGTGGCATGGAGAGGAGCAGATCCAAGCAGGCTTCAGGGATGGAATCTCCAGCAGCCGTGCAGTTCCCTCTACCCACAGGCACGAAGGTCAGTGAGAAAGCTTTTCAGGCTGGCTGAGAGAGGAGTGGGGTGTCCCCATAACTCAGGCCCCCTTGGGAGGCAGCAGCGGAGGCAACAGCGGACAGGGGCTCCCAAAGCAGACAGGAGCTGGGATCCATTATTGAAGATCTCCACATAAACCCCCTGAGGGAACTGAGACCCTGGTGGTGGCCCTGTCCCCACCTGAGCAGCTGAACTTAATCTCACACTGAATAGCAACCCTGCCCCCACCTGAGCACCTGAATTTAATCTTACACTGAAAGGCAGCCCTGTCCCCCGCTGAAAGCCCTGAGGCTGGAAAGCAGCATTTGAATCTCAGACGCCAAGCGCTAGCTGGGCAGATCTGGAGCTGAGGTGGGTGTGGAAAGGAATCCCAGAAGTCAAGTAACTGGCTGGGAAAATGCCCAGAAAAGGGAAAAAAATAAGACCATAGAAGGTTACTTTCTTGTTGAACAGATATCTCCTCCCTTCCTTTCTGATGAGGAAGAACAATGCTTACCATCAGGGAAAGACATAGAAGTCAAGGATTCTGTATCCCAAACATCCAAAATAAATATTCAATGGGCTTAGGCCATGGAAGAGCTCAAAAAGGACTTTGAAAATCAAGTTAGAGAGGTGGAGGAAAAACTGGGAAGAGAAATGAGAGAGATGCATGAAAAGCATGAAAAGCAGGTCAACACCCTGCTAAAGGAGACCCAAAAAATGCTGAAGAAAATAACACCTTGAAAAATAGGCTAAGTCAATTGGCAAAGAGGTTCAAAAATCCAATGAGGAGAAGGATGCTTTCAAAAGCAGAATTAGCCAAGTGGAAAAAGAGGTTCAAAAGCTCACTGAAGAAAATAGTTCTTTCAAAATTAAAATGGAACAGATGGAGGCTAATGATTTTATGAGAAACCAAGAAATCACAAAACAAAACCAAAAGAATAAAAAATGGAAGAGAATGTGAAATATCTCATGGGAAAAACAACTGACCTGGCAAATAGATCCATGAGAGACAGTTTAAAATTTATGGGACTACCTGAAAGCCATGATCAAAAAAAGAGCCTTTTCATCTTTCATGAAATTATCAAGGAAAACTGCCCTGAGATTCTAGAACCACAGGGCAAAATAAGTATTCAAGGAATCCACCGATCACCATCTGAAAGAGATCCAAAAAGAGAAACTACTAAGAACATTGTGGCCAAATTCCAGAACTCCCAGGTCAAGGAGAAAATATTGCAAGCAGCTAGAAAGAAACAATTCCAGTATTGTGGAAATACAATCAGGATAACACAAGATCTAGCAGCTTCTACATTAAGGGATCAAAGGGCATGGAATATGATATTCCAGAAGTCAAAGGAACTAGGACTCAAACCAAGAATCACCTACCCAGAAAAACTGAGTATAATACTTCAGGGGAAAAAATGGATTTTCAATGAAATAGAGGACTTTCAAGCATTCTTGATGAAAAGAACAGAGCTGAAAAGAAAATTTGACTTTCAAACACAAGAATGAAAAGAAGCATGAAAAGGTAAACAGCAAAGAGAAGTCCTAAGGGTCTTACTAAAGTTGAACTGTTTGCATTCCTACATGGAAAGACAATATATATAACTCTTGAAACATTTCAGTATCTGGGTAATTGGTGGGATTACACACACACACACACACGTGCATGCACACACAGAGACAGAGAGCACAGATTGAATTGAATAGGATGGGATCATATCTTAAAAAAAAATGAAGTTAAGCACTGAGAGAAAAATGTATTGGGAGGAGAGAGGGAGAAATGGAATGGGGCAAATTATCTGTCATAGAAGAGGCAGGCAGGAGACTTTTTAGTGGAGGGAAAAAGAGGGGAGCTGAGAGAAAAACATGAAGTTTACTCTCATCACATTCAACTAAAGGAAGGAATAAAGTGCACACTCATTTTAATATGAAAACTTATCTTACAATACAGGAAATTGGGGGAGAAGGGGATAAGCAGGGTGGGGGGGATGATGGAAGGGAAGGCAGTGGGAGGAGGGAGCAATTTGAAATCAACACTCTTGGGGAGGAACAGGATCATAAGAGAGAATAGAAGCAATGGGGGGCAGGATAGGTTGGAGGGAAATATAGTTAGTCTTAACACGACACGACTATTATGGAAGTCATTTTCAAAACTACACAGATATGGCCTATATTGAGCTGCCTGCCTTCCCAAACTAAATGGGTGGGGAGGGATGGAGAGAAGTTGGAACTCAAAGTTTTAGGAACAACTGTTGACTATTGTTCTTGCTACTAGGAAATAAGAAATACAGGTAATGGGGAATAGAAAGCTATCTGGCCCTACAGGACATAAGAGAAGATGGGGACAAGGGAAGGGAGGGATGATAGAAGAGAGGGCATATTGGTGATAGGGAAAATTAGAATGCTTGGTGTATTGGGGTGGGGGGAGGGGACAAATGAGGAGAAAATTTGGAACCCAAAATTTTGTGAAAATGAATGTAAAAAGTTAAATAAATAAATTTATTAAAATAAAAAAAATTAAAAAAAGGAATAACTTAGTTCAAATCCAACCTCAGACACTTTCTAACTATATACCCCTGGGCAAGTTACTTAGCCCTGTTTACCTTAGTTTCCTCATCTTTAAGATGAGCTGGGGTAAAAAATGGCAAGCCAGTCCAATATCTTTGTCAAGAAAACCAAAAATGGGGTCATGAAAAATCTAAAATGACTAAGCAACAACATGAGACCTTTACAGATCCCTCTCCCCTTCCTAGTTTGTCCCTCTCAAAATTATTATCTATTTTAGATATTTAATTATGTGCAAAATGATTTATCACTCCCCTCACCCACAATGTAAGTTCCTTGAGGGTAGGGACTATTTTAATCTTGTCTTTATTTCTCCACTGTCTAGTCTAATAACTGGTATATAGTAAGTATTTTGTGAATACTTGTTGAATAATTGATGTTGATAAGACTTGCCTAATATTAGAAAGCAAGGATGGGTTTTGAGCTATATTATAAGAGGAATTTCTTATACTAGTATGATCCTTGCTCCATTTGAAGGATCAAAGTTGAGTTTATTGTTACGTCTAAGTAGACAACAAATTCTATGAGGACAGAGGCCCTACCTTTTCTGTCTTTGTATTTCTTCTAGTGCCTTACACACTTGTACACATAGTAGTGACTTAATAAATGTTAAATTGAATTGAAATTGGCCTGACAGGGTGTTGTGTGCCTGTTGTTCCAGATGCTAAGGTGGATGAGACTGGTGGAATGTTTGAATTCAGGACTTCTGAACTGCTGTAATGTGCTATAATGCAAATTGAATGTCTGGACAAACTCTGGTGTCAGTGCAGTGATCCTCCAGGAAAGGATCTATCTAAGAAATGGTACCAAGGAACCAGCCATGGTTGAAAAAAGTGAATAGGTCAAAACATCTTCATAAATGTGCAGGGAATGGTCCAGCCATGATTGACTACAACCTGGACTGGATAGGGAGACTTAGTATTAATAAAAAAAAAATAATCATTCATAAATAGAAGGAATTGAGATATCCTTTTTAAGTTTTTCGTATGATTTATTTTTTATTTAGTTTTGAGTTCATTAGATAGCTTCTTTTCAGTCATATGAATTTTTTTTTTTGGATTCTCTCTATCCTTTTTCTTTTTCATCTGGATCATTTAAGATTATAGTATTAACATTTCCTTTTTAAGCATCTCCCATCCCTATTGAATCATCTTCTCATTTAGAGTCTTAACTCATGAAATCATGCCTGTAATTTGTGATATTTTTGAAATTCTTTTTTTCCAGTTCAAGAATGACCAGGACTAATGTTCCATTGCTTGGTTATTATGAATCCTAAGTTTACAAGGTCCCATTCTTCCACTGTTTCCTCACTTTCATTTTACCAACCAATGCCTTTTGTGTGTGTCAGACATAGATGCAGATATCCTTTGACTCAGAAATACTACTACTAGGTCTGAACTCCAAAAAGATTTTGGGACAGAAAGGGACAGAAGGGACTTTTATGTACAAAAATATTTAGAACAGCTTTTCTTGTAGTGGCAAATAACTGGAAATTGAGAGGATGCCCATCAAATGGGGAATGACTGAAAAAGTTACAGTATATGACTGTGATGGAATACTATTTTGCTATCAGAAATGATGAACAGATTGCTTTCAAGAAAAACCTGGAAAAACTTACATGAACTGATGCAAAGTGAAGTAAACAGAACCAAGAGAACACTGTACAGATGAAGAGTAATATTGTAATGATGATCAATTGTTAATGACTTAACTAGTCTTACCAACACAATGATAAAAAATATTTCCAGAAGACTCATGGTGAAAAATGCTATCCAATTCCAAAGAAAGAACTGATGGAGTATGAACGTAGATCAAAGCAGACTTTTAGAACTTTATTATTCTTGGATTTTTCATCAGTGTTTTCTTTTCCAACATACTGATGTGGAAGCGTTCTGCATGATTGAATACGTCTAATCTATATTCAATCACTTGCCTTCTTACAGGGGAGTAGGAGAGAGATGAAGGGAGAGATTTTGGAACTCAAAGTTAAAAAAGTTCTAAAAATTTTTCTTTACATGTACTTGATAAAAAATGTAAAAAAAAAAGACAGGTGCAAAATAGCAACTTTTTTTAGGGAGGAGAGGAAGGTAGTAAGATATAAAAAAGTACTTTAATTTTAATTGCATATTTCAGTGGAATTAAAAAAAGTGACACTGTAATCGATATTAGAACCTTACATCTGGATGTTGTTATCCAGTAATTTCAGTCTTGTCTGACTTTTTATGACTCTACATGAGGTTTTCTTGGCAAAGACACTGAAATGGTTCATCATTTCCTTCTCCAGCCCGTTTAACAAATGAGGAAACTTTGGCAAACAGGGCTCAGTGACTTGCCTAGGGTCACACAACTAGTAAGTGTCTGAGACCAGATTTGAACTCAGAGAGAGCAATCTTCTTGCCCCTTGGTCCAACAGTCACCTAGCTGCCCCCTTACATCTAAATAAAAGAACCAGTATTTCAGTTGTAGAAACAAGGGTTATTGCAACAATAAGAAAAACACAAAAATCCTTTAAGACTGGGAATAAAACATGACTGTTAGACTCGGGGTTGTTTCTTCAAGACATTGATGATTCAGGTGGTTACAATGGAAATCTATGACTTCATTCAACCTTTCAAAGACAGTATTCTTACTCCTAGAAATTCATCAGCCAGGAGAATATTGGTGGCCATTACAGTGCGAGAGAAAAGAAGCTATTTCTTTAAATGTTTTATCTACATTTCTGGCTTCTGTCACAACTGTATTCAAACCAACACCAACAAGTTGTCCTGATTCTGAGTGCTCTATGTGTAGCTTAACTGGACATTCCTGAAGGTAATAAGCAGTGAATTAACAAAAACTTGGACTTAAGAAAGCACTTTCTTTTACTTTGGGCTCATTACTCCACCCATGCTCCAGAACTACATAGAAACACACAGCATTTATATAGCACTTAGCATGTACAAGATGCTGCGCTTAATGCGTTCCAATTATTGTCTCATATGATTTTCATAACAACTCTGGGAGATAGGTACTAATATTATCATCCCCATTTCACAGATGAGGAAACTGAGAGAAAAAGAGGTTAAGTGTCTTGCCTAGGCCACACATATTGGAGATGTCTGAGACTGGATATGAACTTTGTGTTCCTGAGTCCAGGCCAAATACCCTATCTACTGCACTGCCTCATTGCCCAACAACCCACTATAGCATTTTGATGTATCACAACCCATCTCTTTCATCACACTTGATTTATTAGAATGTAGGCTTTTTTACTCTATTGAGCAACAAATTGACATATTGAGAATTGATAAATTACACAATCATTTCTCAATGTTTATTCATAGATAAATCCTGTTTGTCCCAGTCAGAATTTATGTTAAGAGAATTCATAGATATCTACTAAATGCAACACACAACCTTTTATGTTGAACTTGAGAAGATTATGATACTCATGAATGGATTTTAATTTTTGCCATCATGAAATGAACAAAAATTCAAACTGACCTTCAATATTTTGTAGCCACTTTTTCCTTCCATAGTGAAGGTATGGAGTGACTGAAAAAGGGAGCAAGTGACATTAAGGATTCCACAGTTCTTAGACAATTTACAAATGTGAATTTACCTTTTGATATTTCTGAGGAGGAAAGAGAGTATGGCTAGGTGGGCAATTAACTAGGTAGACACATTAATACATGTGTGCATATTTGTGCATCTGAGAAAGAGATAGAGAAAGTGAGGGAGAAAGAGCATATATATATATATGTGTATATATATCACATATATATGTATATGTTGAGAGAGAGAGAGAGAGAGAGAGAGAGAGAGAGAGAATATTACTACATACCTACATAGACATACCTTTTAAGATCAGGATTATTATGAGAAAAATACTTTGCAAACATTAAAGCATTATAGAAATATCATGTTCTTTTGGACTTTTGTTTTGTGGTCTAGACCTGTCATTTAATCCTTGTGATGGATTCCCAAAGGAAAAACTCCCTTCACCAACATGTCAGCAAGTCAGTTTGGAGAACTGCTCTGAGCACTGAGAGGTTAAGTGTCTCGCCTCCAGTCAAACAGTCCATACATTTCCAAAGCAGAATTACACCCAAATCTTCCTGAAACCAAGGCCATCTTTCTCTGTCACAGTCAAGATAATCTTCCGTCTTTCTCCTAATAAAAAAACATAGACTTGATAACTTTGATTTTAGATATGGAGAAAGTAATTCTCCCCCCCCCCCACCCCTACCCAGGTAACTGTATCTCTCTGAATGCCTCACATAGAAGCTTCTAATGATTTTCCTTGTTTTGCTTGGTTGGTGTTGAGCCTATGGGCTGTCTACTTCACATTTGCATGCTAATGGAACTTTTTTAGTTGGTATTGAAAAGCTTTAAAATACTAACTGACCGTTCCCATTTAGAGATCACTTTCTAAAAGCTAGAATTTTTGTGTACATCCCAAAAAGCTTTTCATGCTCACAGTATGAGTTAAGATTGAAAAAGGTTGGACAGACCTGATTTAGGGAAATGTTGGTAGTACAGAGCATGTCATGAAACCCTTTGGCAGTCTGATGAAGCCTATGGATCCCTCCTTAGAACAGTATTTTTGAAAGCCTAAACTAAAACACATAGAATCATAAAGCTAACCAATTATATTGAAACAAAGCTGACAAATATATGCATACATACATCTATATATATATATATGTATTATCTATGATCTATCACCTATCTAGCTCTTTTCCCATGTCTGTTATCTATCTATCTATCTATCTATCTATCTATCTATCTATCTATCTATCTATCTATCTATCTATCTATCATCTGTCTATCTATCTGTCTATCTATCTACCTCTGGAAGGCACCTTGTAGGTTCTTAAGCAGAACACCTGAATGAAAATGGGACCCAGAGAGGTTGAACTCACCCAGCCAGTTTAATGACAGAATTAGAATTCACTCTTAGGTCCTCTGGACATACTTCCTATGCATTTTACATTGATCTATTCACTTTATATCTGGTATTAAACCCTTCGTAGTTTCCTCCCTGTGAAGTCATCCTTTACAAATCCCAAAATTGTCATAATGAATGAACTAAAGAGTGAAAAACATTTATTTGCTGCTTTTTATGCTGTGTTGAATATATGAATACCAAAGTAAAATGGTCTCTGCCCTCAGGGAACTTACATTCTAAAGGGAAAGGTAACCTACAGAGCAGAGTAGTGACCAGGGAATAAAAGTGTGATCTGGGAAGTCACAAGGCTAGTAATTAGCAAAGAGCAGCCAGCTGATCCACACTTTCCATATTGCTGTTCTTCTGTCTTTTTTCAATTGTGTTTCACTCTTTATGACCTTATTTGTTTTTTTTTTTTGGCAAAGATACCGGACTGGCTTGATAGTTCCTTCTCCAGCTCATTTTACAGATGAAGAAATTGAGACAAAGTTAAGTGACTTGCCCAGGGTCATACAGTTTGTAATTGTGTGAGGTCAGATTCTTCCTGACTCCAGGTCCAATGCAACACTATGCTGCCCAGAAGTTTCTATAGTCAGTGGTAGTGCTGATCTAATAACGCTTCTCAGAGAAAGACTTGTTAAATAAAAAAGGCTTATTTCCAACAACAGATTGCACCAAAATTGCAGTAGAAGGAACTGAGTGTATGATCTGAGAGCATCTGGCACGTTCTTTGATAAATCTTGGGCTTAATTTTTTTCTTTCTTTCTTTACACTTTTCAGCTTTATTCTTTGATTCTACAAATCTCATAGTGCCCTCCTTGGCTCAGCCACCTGTGATGGTGAATGCCAATTAGGATAATTTGTATTGACAGGAATACCTAAGGTCTGGAGAAAGGCTATAGAGAAGTCAGAATGAGCTCAAAGTTTCAGGACAGGTCTCTGGAGATGGCCTGAAATGCCAAGAGCAAATGAAATTATGCAGAAAAACATGTAATAGCACAGCTAAGACACAGGGAAAATTGTTCTTAAGTAATCTCAGGGCAAGAAGTTCGGGAGCTATAAAGATGGTGAATGGTTACATCCATGATGCCTCCTCCACTCCACCACACACACACACACACACACACACACACACACACACACACACACACACATTCCGTCAAAGTGGTAGAGGAAAGAGAGCTGGATGTGTACCCACAAAGCCTGGGTCTGGCTCTTTCTTAGTACTTGATAACTGACCACCATTCACTTTGTCATTCTGAGCCCTATTTTCTTCATCAGCAAGATGGGAAAATAACATTTACTCCCCAAGACCTCTACTAAGAAAGTACTTTATAGGCCATGATAGACAAGAAAAAACAAGTAACAGTATGAAAGCAGTTAGATGCCTTTGATGGATTGAAATCACCTGGCATAGATGTATGATATTTTTGGGTCCTGAAAAAACCGGACATTGTGATGACTGAGCCATGACCAGTAATATATGAAAGATCATGGAAAATGGGATAATTCTTAAAGACCTAAAAGACAAATATTGTCCCAATTTTCAAAAAAAGGGTACAAAACAGGGTCTGTAAACAGTAGGCTTGTGAGCTTGATTGATTACTGGGAAAATTTTAGAATGGCTCATTAAAGAGATGGTTGGTTAAGTATCTATGAAGGGAATTTTTTTAATGATTCAAATATTTATTAAATCTCTCTCTCTCTCCATCATTCTATCTATTCTATCACTCTATCTATTAAGTGATAGGTTTTACAAAAGTATATGTGTATATATGCTTCTGTTTATGGTCATGTGTTTCACAGGTATTTAGTAGGTAGGATTTCAGCAACAGACCTTCCTCACTTCAAGTCTAACGTTTTTCCCATTGATGGTAACTTTGGTTGAAATATCAAAGTTGAGGATAGGAAGAAAGGGAAAACAGACCTTTACAGATCATTTTTCTAAACTAGATCACATCATCACAGACATAGCTAAGAAGTGTGAACAGTGATAGGTATCACTGTATTTATAATTTCTTAGCAAAAACAAAATAAATTTAAAATATACCTAGGGAGAGAAGACAAAACTCAGATTTCAATGCTCTCCTTCAAATAGACCAACTCTTATGTGTACATTAAGATTATATAGTTCCAGAATTATCCTGAAACATTTCAACCAGCAAGACTTTATCAAGAATAAGTCATGCCAGACTAACTGTGTTTCATTATTATTTGAAGGACTGCTAAACTGGTAGATATGGAGAATGCCATGGGTGTCATTTATCTAAGGTTTCAGGAAAGTATTTGGTAAATTATCTTATGCTATTTTTATGAAGAAGACAGAGATATATAGATTAGAAGATAATACTTTTAATGATCAGAATGGTTTGGATGACAGGACTCAAAGCGTACTTTTTATTGGCATGGGCTTATTTTATATATTATTTTTATATAATTTTAAAATATATATTTTATTTTTACCAATTACATATTAAAACAATTTTTAACATTCTTTTAAAAGTTTTGAATTTCAAATTCTATCCTTCCCCTCCATAAGTTTGTAAGAAGATATAGATTATTCATGTGTATTCATGTAAAGCATTTCCATATTAGTCAATTTGCACAAGAAGATGAGATTAAAAGAAAAAGAATGAAAGAAAGTGAAAAATAGCAAGCTTAAGTCTGTATTCAGAATATCGGTTCTTTCTCTGTAGGTGGATAGTATGCTTCATCATTAGTCCTTTGGAATTTTCTTGTATCATTGTATTGCTGAGAATAGCAAAGTCATTCATCCAACAATATTGCTGTTACTGTGTATGATATTCTCAAAGAGTGGATCTTAATGGTTTAATTTCAACACGACAGGAGATCTCTAGTGGAAAATCCCAATGAGTTCTATGTGAGTTTGGAATATATAGATTTTTTTGATCAGTGATTGGAATGATAAAGGAATAGGTAGCCTTCATCTTTGCTAAAAGAAAAAACCATAGGTAACTCATCCAATTTGCAGTTACATGGAACTAGGAGGCAGAGTAAATACATTGAACAAGATGGTTAGGATCAGAAAGGATCTTCACAGGCCAGAAAACTGGGCCAAATCTAATCAGATACAATTAAATAAAGAAACTTATAAAGTCTTATGCATGCTACAAAAATCAGTTTCACAGAATGGGGAAGCCACAGTTAAACAACAGTTGTTCTGAAAAAGATGGAATAGGGCATGTTTAGTAGATTCCAGCTCAACATATGTTGACCATGTGATATAGCAGCCAAAGAGGCTAGTACAATCTTGGACCACCTTAAGGATAACATAATTTCCAGTAATAGGGAAGTGATCAGCTCTCTGTATGCTTCCATTGACAGACCTCATCTGGAATATTGTGTTTTGTTCCAGACACCAGATTTTAAGATGGGCATCGATAAGTGGCAAGAATATGAAGAGGAAGGCTGCCATGATAATGATGAACTTTGAATTCACATCATATGAGAACTGCTTGAGAGAAGTAGGCATTTTTAGCCCTGAGAAGAAAAGGTGATGCAAAGGATTTATAATAGATATCCCCAAATGTTTAAAGGGATGTTGTGTAGAGTAAGCATTAGACTTCTTCCATTTGTTCAGAGGGTAGAACCAGGGGAAGGCTATGAAGGGGAAGGGGATAAGCATTTATATAGCACCTACTTAGCATAAGCACTTTAAAAATATTATCTCATGTGATCCTCAAAACAATTGTTTTTTTTCAGCATCAGAATGGTAGCATTCCTTTAAATCTGTTAGAAATCAATTGATCCAATCAATCCCCAACCACAAAGAATTTTTTATTACAAGTTCTCTCATAAGAGAACATACAGTTTCTGCTTGAAATTTCCAGTCATCTCCAGAGTCAGTAGTTGCCGATTTTGGATGGCTCTATCAGGAAATTGAAATCTACCTTTCTCTAATCTTTCCAGGTACCACCTGGCTGTTTGATCCTAGACAAGGTAAGTCATTTAACCTCTTGGTGTCCTAAGCAACTGTCTAAGACTTTAAGTTTCTCTTGCAACTTTCATTTGTTGAATTGTGTTGGTAGAGGGAATGTACTTACTAGGGATCTCCCAATATTACTGGGAGCACTGGGGTGGATAATGCATATTACATTGCATAAATTCACATGCCTGAAATGTATAAATATATGTACATATACACATACATGTATAGATTTATATTTACATATAACATTCAAACATGTTTGTATGTACATATAAATATACACTCATATACAATATATACACATGTATGTACATATGTAACCACATCTGTGTGTGTATAAATGCACCACTGATATTGGTGTATTATCACTCGTAGTGATAACTCTTCCTCTACTAATGTAAGCTGGTCCCTGTTTGACAAAACGTGGTATCATAAATTCGAAGAATCACATTTCTGGAACTGAAATGAACCACAAAAGTCATCTCATCCAATCTTCTCACTTTGATGATGATGAAACAGAGGTCCAGCGAGATTAAAGGACTTGGTCAAAGCCACACACTTCTATGTGTTAGAATTGGGATTTGAATTAGGTCCTCTGATTTCGGAGCCCGTTCTCTTGCCTAGGACACTGAGAGGTTCAGTGATAAAGGGTCAGATTAGAGGAGAGAGAGACAGAGAGTCGGAGAGAGACACAGAGAGACAGAGAGACAGAGACAGAGACAAAGACAGACAGACAGAGACATATGGATAGATGCATAAGAAATTATAAAATTTTAGAGAGAGATTATATTTTAAAGATTATCTAGTTTCAACTCTCTCATTTTATAATTGATGAATTTGTGCCTAGAGAGATAAAGTGACTTGCTCACAGTCACACGGTTAAAACATGGCAGGGTTGGCATTCACACCCTTTCTTCAGGCTTCAAATTCAACATTATTTTTACTCCATCACAGCTGTCTTCTGCTACAAATTTGAATTATTGTAATTATTGTCCAGAAAGATCAATAATTATAGTAAAATTAAAGTTAAATTATTGACTTTCAGGAAAACATTTCAGAAATGAGCCTGTGTCCTTATAATATTACAAAATGGTGACAAAAAACAAAGCTGTAAAACCTTTGATTTGCCAGAATGCTTAGAGAAGGAGACATTCTGGTTTTTTAAATTTTCTGCTGAATTTTTAGTCCTCTAATTCTGTTGTTGGTGAATATATTCAACATGCAAGTGAATTATCTTTTCATGATAAAGAAAGGGCAATTAATTTAAGTGAAATATTCCTTTGTCCAATTCTAATATTGCCATATTTAAGGACCTTCAAAATTTCAAGAGATCATTGTACAGCCTGAGGAATGTAAATGGTGAAGATGCAGGCAATTGTATTGAATGTACACTGATCCCTATGTTATATTCTAGGTTTTGCTGTTTTGGATATATTTTCCACGTCACTTCATTTTCTTGTCAGTTCTTTTTTCTTAAAAGTATGTGTTTTATTTTAAAGAAAATTATGGCTAATTTAGGGGTTTTGATTAACCAAGATTTTATTGTAAAGAACTTTTCATGACAGACAGGGCCCTTTTTTATTCTACTTGCAATTTGGAAACTTGGTTAAAAAGAGAAAAAGGAGAATCTGATTGGGGCTGCACCAGCAATTCTAATTCTACCTCCCTTTCCATTGCTGTTTGTACTTTCCTTATGCAAGCCAGAATTGGGTAATTTAATTAAAATGTTTATTGATGCTTTTTGTTTTAACACCATCAATCATTTCTTGATTCCTATCCTCCAACTCCACCCTGGACTTCAACTCCTTTAAACCTGAACTCATAATGAGAAAAAAAAAAAACAAAGAAAACCGCAAGATGACTCCAGCTGACAGTGTATGAAGCATTCTGATCAGTAGTCTCAAATCTTCCTATTAAGAGGAGGAAAGTATCTTTCATTATTTGCTTCATGAATAATTTTAATCTTCAACAAGCTAATTAAAAAAAAATTTTAACAAGTAGATAGTTCTTGTAGATTTTGATGAACACCTGTCTAAAGATGTTAGAAGTCAACTAGGGCAACTAAATGGGAATGTCCTTCACAAGGTCTCCAATAAGTGATCATCCAATCTCTACTTGAGGATTTCCAATGAGAGGAAACTTGTCATCTCCTAAACTGGTCTTTCCTAGTTTTGGATGACTCTGTTAGGAAATTCAAATCTACCCTTCTCTAATTTTTGTCTTCTGTTTCTAGTATTGTCTTTTGGCCTCAAGTGGAATAAGTCTTCACACCCTCCAAGATGGCTAAGTCGTCTTTTATTAGACTAAATATCCTACATCCGATCTTCACCTGGCCTGATTATAAGTCCTCTTTATCACTTTCATTTGGATATGCTCCAACTTATCAATGCCCTTCTAAAATGTGATGACCCAAACTGAACACAATACTGTAGATGATGTAATCAAGGTGAAATACAACAGAACTTTAGCTTCCTTCAACCTGGTAATTGTATTTCTCTTTATGCAGCCTAAACCTTGCTTTTTTTTTTTTTTTGGCTTTCACATCACACTTTTGACTTAGATTGAATTTCTAGGTCACCAGGAACCCCAGATGTTTATCAAGGGAATTATTGATTCCTTATGTTTCCTCTATCCTATATTTGTTTATTTTATGAACCCAAATGTAGAGCTTAACCACTTTTAAATTTCATCTTAATAATATCATATTGATTCTCACACAAATTCTATGGAGATAAAAATATCATTGTTCCAGTTTTACAAAAACAAAACAAAGCAAAATCCAAAAGGAAACAGGGACTTGGAGCAATTGTATAACTTTCTTGGGGTGTCATAGCTAGTAAAAGCAAATGGTAGGATTTGAACACAGGTCTTTTTAATTCTAAGTTTAGTATGTGTTCTACTATACCACCAGTCTCTCTAGATTTGATTTATAGTTTTAGGCTTTTTCAGAATCAAGGATAGCTATAGTTGCTCTTCCAGCGCACTCAGGGCTATACTTTTCTAAAGATTATCTTACTACCAGGCTGCATCCTGGACCCTTACCAGTTGCCCAGACCTATGTCCTGCCACTGGACTCCAATGACTCTGGAGGAGAGAGTGAGACTGATGACTTTGCACAGCCCTGCCTCAATTAAATCCAATTTACTTGCAAGTCAAGAAATCACTCCATTGATGTCGTTGATCGTCTTTAAGAATGAAGCACGCACGATAACCACTAACATCAGAACTGGATTGGTATAGAACTGTATCTGTAAAATAATTTATTATATACAGCATTATTATGTTTATTATCTTGATGAAGTCTAACACTTTATTAATAGTGTCTGGAAGACTTCATGATGTAGATAATCTCTGTGGTGAAGATATATGTATAAAGAAGGAACTTCACCCTCCTAGTATGGTATCCTCCCTATCTGTCTCTTTAACCTCAATGTTTCCTGTCCCTCCCTCCCATATATATGCTGACAAGGTTACTTAATCTGAGGATCATCTAATTAATTAGCTAATTAATTAATTAAGTAATCTGAGGATTAACTAAGATTACAGACTGCTGTGCTATGCAATAAACTGGTCATGTGGTCCTGAGTATTATTGTTTCATCTGCACTACTGGCTGCAGGTCCTTTTCCGCCCTATTCCATTATGTGCTATTGTTTTCCTAATTATAAGTAACATTTGTCCTCTTTTCCAAAAAGAATGGCCTCAGCTCTCTGACTCAACATCAGTCTTAGGTTATATTAGTTCTTTCTTCTGAGTTCCAACCAATCGCCACACAGAACCAGCTAACTGGCAAAAGCCGGAAAAGGTCATAAGGCCTAGATTAAGACTTTCTTTTGAATTCTTTAGTTTTTGGCTCTATTGACCTACCTTGATCGAAGTTTACTACTTGAATTAGAGTGGGAAAATGTTTTTTGTATTCCTTTCCAAGCCTGTCATGTCCCCCAGTATACATGCAAATTACCCTGGTATCTCCCCCTAGTAAGTCTGAAGGAGCCTGATGAGACTGAAGACCATTTCTTATTTGCATTCCTGTCAATAATAAAATTACTGCTATTACTACTATGAGAAATTATTTCCAATGGCAAAAGTAAAGGTATTTTTTCATATTTTTCTTCAACTCTGAGGCCCTCAAGATTTGGTGAGTTTGTTTGGATTGTAGCAACATTTCAATAATATCAAAGAAGCATGTTATATTATCTTTTTTAAATTTTTTAATAGTACATTTTATTTTTCCCAAATATATTAATTTATTTATTTTCAGTTTTCAGCAATCACTTCCATAAGTTCCAAATGTTCTCCCCTTCTTCCCTCCTTCCCCAGGATGGTATATTATCTTATATGGGCTCTACACATACATTCCTATTAAACATATTTTCACCTTAGTTATGTTGCATAGAAGAATTAAAACAGAGGGGATAAACCAAGAGAAAACCAAAACAAAACAAAACATAAGAAAGGAAAAATAGTTTACTTCATTCTACATTCCAACTCCATAATTCTTTCTCTGGACATGGATGGCCTTTTACATCATGAGTCCTTGGGAAATGTTTTAGGTCCTTGCTTTGTTATGAAGGGCTAAGTATAGCAGAAAGAGTCCTCATATACTGTTACTCTTACTGTGCATAATGTTCTCTTGTCTCTATTCACTTCACTCAGCATCAGTTCATTTAAGTTTTCCAGGTTTTTGTGAAGTCAGCCTGTTCATCATTTCTAACAGCACAATAGTATTCCAGTACTTTCATATGTCACAACTTGTACAGCCATTCTCCACTTGAAAGGCATCCCCTCAATTTCTAATCTTTGACCACCACAAAAAGAGTTGCTATAAATATTTCTGTTCATGTGAGTCCTTTCTCCATTATTATGATCTCTTTGGGATACAGTCCTAGAAGGAGTATTGCTGGGTCAAAGCATAAGCACATTTTTATAGCCCTTTAGAGATAGTTCCAAATTGCTCTTCAGAATGGTTGGATTACTCATAGTTCCACCAACAGTGAATTAGTGATCCAACTCTCCCACATCTTCTTCAATATTTGTCATTTTCCTATTTTGTCATGTTAGCCAATCTTATAGGTGTGATGTGGTACCTCAGAGCTGTTTTGATTTGCATCTCTCTAATCAATAGTGATTTAGAACACTTTTTCATGTAACTATAAATGCCTTTAATTTCTTTCTCTGAAAACTGTCTATTCTTATCCTTTGATCATTTATCAATTGGGGCATGGTTTGCATTCTTGTACATTTGACTCAGTTCTCTATATATCTTAGAAATGAGGCCTTTTTCACAAATACTAGCTGTAATAATTCTTTCCCAGCTTTCTGCTTTCCTCCTAATCTTGGTTGCATTGACTTTGTGCAAAAACTTTTCACTTTAATGTAACCAAAGTTATCCATTTTGCATTTCATGATGTTCTCTATCTCGTTTGGTCATAAATTCTTACAGAATATGATTCTTTTAAAATTATAATGTAGTGATACAGGATAAAAAAATGGAGATAAGGCACGATGGTTAGGGCTATGACTTAGTTTTTAATCATTTAAAAAATTGTTACTCATTTATCTTGGTGACCATCAGTTTCCAATCTGTTTTGAAATCTGGCAAAGCTAGGTTTCCTTTTGAATTTTGGCCACTGCTTCCTTTGGAAATAGTTTTTTTTTGTAAATTAATTTATTTTTAGTTTTCAACATTCATTTCCACAAGATTATGGGTTCCAAATTTTCTCCCCATCTCTCCCCTCCCCTGCCCCAAAACACCATGCATTCTGATTACCCCTTCCTTCAATCTGCCTTTCCTTCTATCACACCCCTCCCTTCCCTTGTCCCCATCTTCTCTCCTTTCTTGTAGGACAAGATAAATTGCTATACTCCATTACCTGCATTTCTTATTTCCCAGTTGCATGCAAAAGCAATTCTCAACATTCGTTCCTAAAACTTTGAGTTCCAACTTCTCTCCCTACCTTCCATCCCAACCAAACCCACTGAGAAGGCAAGCAAATCAATATAGGCTATATGTGTGTAGTCTTGCAAAAGACTTCAGTAAACAGTCATGTTGTGAAAGACTAACTCTATTTCCCTCCATCCTGTCTTGCCCCCCATTTATTCTATTCTCTCTTTTGACCTTGTCCCTCCCCTAAACTATTTATTTCTAATTACTCCCTCCTCCCACTTGCCCTCCCTTCTGTCATCTCCACCACCCCACTTATCCCCTTCTCCCATACTTTCCTATAGTGGAAGATAGATTTTCACAACAAATTGAGTGTGCATGTTATTCCTTCCTTAAGGCAAATCTGATGAGAGTAAACTTCCCTTTTTCCTTCTCACCTCCCCCCTTTTCTCCTCCATTGGAAAAACTTTTCCTTGCCTCTTTTATGGGAGATAATCTACCCCAATCCATTTCTCCCTTTCTCATATATATGTAAAGTTTCAAGAGTTACAAATATTATCTTTCCATGTAGGAATGTAAACAGTTCAACTTTGTAAGTCCCTTATGATTTCTCTTTACTGTTTACCTTTTCATACTTCTCTTGACTCTTGTGTTTGAAAGTCAGATTTTTTTTTCCAGTTCTGGTCTTTTCATCCAGAATGCTTGAAAGTCCTCTAATTCATTGAATAACCATTATTTCCCCTGAAGTATTATACTCAGTTTTGCTTGGTAGGTGATTCTTTGCTTTAATTCTAGTTCCTTTGACTTCTCGAATATCATATTCCAAGTCCTTTGATCCCCTAATACAGAAACTGCTAGATCTTGTGCTATCCTGATTGTAATTCCACAATACTCGAATTGTTTCTTTTTGGCTGCTTGCAAGATTTTCTCCTTGACCTGGGAACTCTAAAATTTGGCTGCAATATTGCTAGGAGTTTCTCTTTTTGGATCTCTTTCAGGAGATGATTGGTAGATTCCTTCAGTATTCATTTTATCCTCTAGTTCTAGAATATTAGGACAGTTTTCCTTCATAATTTCATGAAAGATGATGTCTAGGCTCTTTTTTTGATCATGGCTTTTAGGTTGTCCCATAATTTCTAAATCGTCTCTCCTGGATCTATTTTCCAGGTCAGTTGTTTTTTTAATGAGATATTCCACATTGTCTTCAAATTTGTCATTCTTTTGGTTTTGTTTTGTAATTTATTGGTTTGTCCTAAAGTCATTAGCTTTCATCTGCTCCATTCTAATTTCTAAAAAAAACCTGTTTTCTTCAGTGAGCTTTTGAACCTCCTTTTCCATTTGGTCACTTCTGCTTTTTAGAGCATTCTTCTCCTCATTGGCTTTTTGGGTTACTTTTGCCAATGTAGTTAGTCTATTTTTAAAGGTATTATTTTTTCAGCATTTTTAAGTCTCCTTTAGCAACATGTTGACTTGCTTTTCATGATTTTCCCACATTGCTTTCATTTCTCTTCCCAGTTTTTCCTCTATCTCTCTTACTTTATTTTCAAAATACTTTTTGAGCTCTTCCATGGCCTGAGATCATTGCCCACTTATTTTGGAGGTTTTGGGTGCAGAAGCCTTCACTTTTATGTCTTCCTCTAGTGGTATGCATTGTTCTTCCTCATCTCAGAGCATAGAGGAAAATACCTGTTCACCAAGAAAATAACATTCTATGGTCTTATTTTCCCCCCTTTATTGTTCATTTTCCAAGCCAGTGACTTGACTTTTGACTCCTTTGTCAAGTGTAGGGTATACTCTAGAGATCTGTAAATTCTCAGTTTTTCCAAGGTGACACAATCAAGGGAGGGGAGTTTAGTACTTTCCTAGTCTGTGCTTCAGTCTGGGAGCAACCACAAGCTTTTCTGCCCAGGATCTGCTAGTAGAATTTCCTCTCCATGTCTTCCATCATCTCCACCATGCCAGTGCTCCTCCTCACCTCAGGACCATACTCAGGGCTGAGATTCAGATAAGCAGCTCAATTCCTCCAGGGGTTTTACACTAAGGGCTCCAAAAATGGACGCTTCCACAACCTGGGGTTGGGGTCAGATCATGCATTCCCTTCTCAATCATGAGAAAGAGCTTTCTCACTGACCTTTGAAGCTATCTTTGATGTTTGTGGGTTGAGGAATCTGGGAACTGTGGTTGCTGCTGGGGTTTCTGCTCCCTGAGGCCTGCTCCAGTCCTGTCCCTGCCACACTGCATGGCCAAGGCTGTGCTGTGCTTCATTCTGAGCCTGGTTCAATAGACCTTTCCTTTCAGCCTTCCAGGCTATCTTGGGCTGGAAATCTCTTTGACTCTGTCATTTTGTGGCTTCTGCTGCTCTAGAATTTGTTTAGAGTCATATTTACAGGTATCTTATAGGCTTTGGAGGGGGAGCTACAACAGATCTGTCCTTTTGCTCTGACATCTTGACTCCATCCCTTCTCTTGGAAATCTTGAGCATTTGCTCCTAAAAATGAATTTCATTGTTTTATCTAGTTCAGAGATGTAAAAAGCATACACTATTAGCCTCAAGAGTCCCATAGCAGTTTCATTATTTCCATGAATTTCCAAACCTCATTGAAATATGATTCAGAAATATTTAGCAAAATAAATTTTAAAAAGATAATATCAGATTGTAAAACCAAATCAATATGTGACCTACAGAAATCCTTATATATAGATTAATGGTTCCCATTTCTAGGTTAGTTTGATACCATTGGTTTTGCTTACAAAGTCCATCAATCACAAAATGAGTCTAAAACTAAATCTGAAGATTAATTTAGGTTTTATTAATATTTTTATTATCTTGGGAAACTTCAGACACAAGTAACGAATAACTTCCATTTTTTGGAGGTTCCTTTACTTTCATAAATAATGTTTTGTAATTGTATTATGGTTAACATGTCCTGAATGTGCCATGGTAGATTACTTCCTACATCTATCTGTCTATCTATCTACCTACCTATCTAAATATAGATATGTGTGTGTCATGCATTTTGTACTTATTTTCAATAAAATTTCTCTTTTAAGTCTCTTATTTTTGGTCTTTACTAACAATATGTAGAAAAATTCTGTAGTAATATTTTCTAGATTGCTTCTGGCAATATAATTTTTCCCCATATGAATCACAAGAAATGGATGTGTCATCTGATTTTTTTAAGTCTTAAGAGATTCACTTTCACTTCCTGTACATATGCCCTAGAAAGACATCAAACTTTTCTATGTTCATATGAATTTGGAAACTATTTCCCTTAGTACCTCTCAGCAGGGTTCAATAGCTACCACTATTCATCCCTTCTTCTTATGATTCCTCTCTCATCTGATGTTTCCTATGAATCTACATCATTATTTCTTGGAGGCTTGGAGGCAAAGCTTTTTTCCCCAGAGAGTTCAACTCCCTCTCTTCTTGGAAGAACCTCCTATATGTTGCTTGGCCCAAAATATTCAATTGTCATTCATTTTTTTTCCTCTTCTTTGTTACATCTTTCCAGCTTCCAAAATGTTGAACCAGGTCAAAATTCCTTTATAATTTTTCAGAAGTTTCCTTTTCTTTTTCACATTAAAGCCTTTCCTCTATTTATTTATTTATTTTGCGGAAGAAATATTTTATTATCCCTGATAATCTCTAAATGTTCTTTAAATTCTTTGACCTTTTTGAGTAGGAGAGAAAGTAACCTGTATTCTGATTTTACATAACAATCACTTGGTCAAAGCAAAATGATAAGCGACACACACTTATTGTATGCCATCTAGTAAGCATTTATTAAATGATCTGTTCATTTTTTAAAATTTTTGTATCTATCTAAATTTCTATCTCCTTTTCTTTCCTTTCTCTCTCTCTCTCTCTCCCTCAATCTCTATTATTTTAAGTTACTTCAAAGTTCTCCTAGTCTTCTGTCATTCTTTCTAGTAGTTTTCCCTACAGAATTTCTTTGATGATTACTTGTGGGAACTCTTCAGTTTCCAAGTAGCCACTTTCCTTTTTAACATCTTCTTGGGTTGGTTGTTAAGTACTTTGATATTAAGCTTTTTACTTTTTTCTAATATCTTATTTTCTTGCCCAATTATCTCTTACCTTATCTTAATCATCTTTTTTAACAGCTTCCTCCTCTTCCACTTTTTCTTTGTTCTTCCTCTTTTCTTCTTGAGTCCTTCTGTTTTTTTCCATCACCTTCAACTCACCTTTCTTTTTCTTCTCTCAAGTATCATTAGTTCTATGTCTTCTCCTTAAACTTTGAGTACCTGATATTAAATGTTGGCTAAACATTAAGGAACCCAGTTATCTAAAAGGGTTTTCAAGGCCGTAGGATTTTCAGATCTTCAAGACTGTTTTGACATAGTCTGTACAAATACTTAGCTTTTGTCAATAAATAAACTGAGCCCAAGAACAGTTCTTTCCCATAAAGTTCTCAATTGGAAAAGTAGGAGAAATAAAACCATCATCAAGATAAATGCTTATCAAATGAAATTTCAAATATTGGATCTGGTCCGACAAATCTCCTATCCTACTAGCACCATAGTACAGTGAGCAACAGAAAGTTAGAGAAGATAAATGTGTACTGTTACAAATCATGAAGGGTCATAGATTTTGAATTAAAATATATCTCAAAGCAAGAGTTCTTAACCTGGAATCTATGAAAATACACATATATATGCATATGTGTGATTTGTTTAAGGTTACACAAGTGGTAGAGTCAGAATTTGAAGTCAGGTCTCCTGTTTCCATATCCAGAACATAATTATTTATAGCCCACCCTTTCCTCTCATCTCCATGTATTTTGAGGTAGTGTGACATTAATAAATTGAACATTGGACTTGGCATCAGAAAGAGTTGGGTTTTAACCCTCATTGTAACCATAGCTAGCTTCACTGTCCATGGGCAGGTCATTTCAATACTAACTGGGAGACCTTTAGCAAGTTGCTTAATCCTGTTTCCTTCAGTTTCCTCATCAATAAAGTAAGTTGGAGAAGAAAGTGGGAAACCACTCCAGTGTCTTTGTTAAGAAAACCCCAAAGAATCAGACACAACTGAACAAAAGTAGTAGAAACAATAAAGATTCAATGACCTGCAGGTCCCTTGAACGCTTAAGTGATCTACTAATTTCTCTCTCTCTCTCTCTGTCTCTCTGTCTCTCTGTCTCTCTCTCTCTCTCTCTCTCTGTCTCTCTCTCTCTGTCTCTCTCTCTCTCTGTCTCTCTCTCTGTCTCTTTGTCTCTCTCTCTGTCTCTCTTTCTCTCTCTTTCCCTTTCTCTCTTCCCCCTCTATCAATCATTGTAAGTTATTTCAAAATTCTCCCATTCTTTTATCTTTAATAGCATTCCATATTAATAGAGACTGCAAATAAAATTGGAACCTTCCCTATCCCCACAAGGGAAAAATATTATTTCAAACACAGTTAAATCACTGTTTATTAATTTATAAAACTAATTGTGATTAATTTTTGCCATTAGTGAGAAATGCATCACTTATCAATACATTTATGACATTCTGATTTTGCTTAAACCAAACAAACTAGGGATGAGATTTCATCAAAATTGATTTAGAGTCAGTGCAGTGAATGAAGTGATAACTTGCTGTTGAAAACTAGTAATTTGCAAAAGACGTTTTACACTTTTAATAGTTGTTTCTTAGAAGAAGGAAAATAATAATAATGAGAAGAAGAAGAAGAGAAAAAGAGCTCTCCTACTGAGATCAAGGAAAAATTAAATATTTGGATTATTGAGGAAGAAAAGATCCAACAAGAGAAGACAAATGTTCTTCTGCAGTGAGCCCCTAATGGTTTTCAGAAACTTAACCCTTTTTTCTGGGAAAAATATTATTAGTCAAGACATATTTTTTTTTCCTGAGAAAAAGAATATTAACCAGGAATAATATTGGCTCATTTACAGAAAAAAAAGCTTTTCTCACACTGAGTGAAGACAGATGAGCATATCTCTGCTGTATCTCATCAAATTACTATTTTAATATTTTTTCCAAGACATGTTACAGTTCACTTTACACAAGGGGTCTATGAAGGAGGTAAATATTTCCTCATTGCATCAGTAAGGCAATTGAGTTGTTAGAGAAGTACACTTTGCCAGTAAGTGCAGTTGGATTAGAAACTGAGCACTTTAATAGTTATATCTTTGCCAATCTCATTTTGTCTCCTACAATCTTCAACCCTCTTCCTAAGTGGACCACATTTCCATAATTATATACAATTCCGCAGGCCAAACTGGAAAATCAGGTTGTATCTATTGACATAGCTGACACAACATATCACATTATTACCCAGATATCCCAAGGGCTAAGCCAAGGTTGAGGGTGACCCAACTTCCAGGGGTCCCAAGAGCTGTTATATTTAGTTTTCTGTATGAGCCATTTTCTTTGGAGGCTACCATTACAATGAGCTTATTGTCATCTATGGCTGAGCAAGAAATCCCAGGAGATGTTATTACTTGCTTCTAGACTAGGGGAAAAAAACTACACTTTGTTTCTCTGGTGGTAAGGACAGCTTAAGTACATTGGAAAGAACACTGATTGTAGAGTCAGAACATCTCACTTCATATTCTCATTCGCTGGCCAAACTAGGACAAATCGCTTGAACCTCTGGGATCTCAGTTTCCTCATCCATAGAAAGAGGACATTTCCAGCTCTATGCCTCCAGATTCATGATCCCACAACCTGTAGAATAATTCCAGATATAGAAACATGGATATAGTCTTATTTTCTATGATATGTCAAGGCCCAGCTTGGCAAATCAGACCCTGACTCATGTACAACTCAGCAGGAGTTAAATCTGAATGACTGGGGGTAGGTTTTGACTCGAAAATTGCTTGTGAGTAACTGAGAGTGGTATTTGGCTCCATGAGCTATTTTTAGAAAGTGAACAAATGACCAGCAGTAGTACATCCTGTCCATCTTGTTCCCAGTTCCTGCTAACTCCTTTTTTGGAAAAAATGCTGCTTCTATGGATTTTACTGAGTGTCCAACTAAGCTTTTTTTGAAATAGTAATAGTAATTAACATTGAAAAGCTATAAAATATGTGGCAAAGCTGTAATCAAGCTAGTGCGATTTCTGCTTTTCCACTCATTTCTTCTTCCCCATTCTCACTGATTTTGTCATTTTAAGCTTTCACATAAATAAATACACATGACCTAGGCACTATATCTAAGCTTTCGGATTTTATTCTTTCTAGATTTAACTTGTATATATATATATATATATATATATATATATATATATGTGTGTGTGTGTGTGTGTGTGTGTGTGTGTTTATATATTTATATATGTATATATAAATAAATATTATATGTAAATGTAATCTAACATAATATGGATGTATGTGTGTATGTATATGTATATATAAACTTATACATATATACACACTTACATACACATATACATATATTGCATGTAATATCACTAGAAATTTGATATAAATGAAATCAGAGGTCCAATAAAGACAAACAAAAATAACCCTTATGTACACACACACACACACACGTATACATGCATATGGCTTACTTTAAAAATTTATAAGTTTCTTGAGAGCAGAGATGATCTCATGTTTTTGTTTATCCATCACCAGCACCAATTTATAAATGGTTGGTTGATTGTACACACATACATGCACAAACACACAATCAATCAATCTATCAACCACTGAGCATTTATTAAGTTGGTACCTGGGGAAAAAATGAAACTGTCTCTGCTTTCAAGAAGCTTACAATTTTTTTTAAGTTGACCATATGTACACAAGAATTGTTCATATACACCTATGTCTGTTGGTGGGTTTCTTATTGGTCCTTGAAGGGGACCAAAATGACATCACTATGTTAGAGTCAAATTACAGTACATCTGACTGACTGATCACACCAATATGAGCTCAGAATGCTCTACCACAGGTCAGGCACAAATATTCCATATGAACATTGGGTGAATTCTCTAAATTTACAAATCTTGCATTTATTTTGAGCTACTTCAGTTCTACTTTGCTCATAAGACACAGCACCTTCTCTGATGAGACCACACCATTCTGGGTGGTCTTGTGTCAGTGTCTCCCATGTCACACAATTGATTTTAAAGTTCTTGAGACCTTGAAAGTGTCCTTGTATTGCTTCTTCTGACCACCATGTAAGCGCTTGTCCTATGTGAGTTCTTTCTTAATCAGGCATATATTTGGCATTCATACAATATGGCCAGCCTATCAGAGTTGTGTTCTCTACAGTAGAGTTTGAATATTTGGCAATTTAGTTTAAGAAAGGACATCACTGTCTGGTATCTTATCTTGCCAGTGATAATTTTTGCCTAACACACATATGTACACAAAATACAATGCAAATAGGCATATATGTATAAATAGAATATACATGTATATGTATATATACACACATGCACACATATAAGTAAGGGACATCATGTGTGGTTTTCAGTGAGGCAAGAATCAATATTTATAGCATTTTCTCCCCTCCACCATTCTCCAAGGAAGACTTTGATTCCTGCTAGAAGGGGAAGCAGGAGGTTGGGGAAAGAGGCCAGGCACTTTGCTCCCCATGGAGAGGGAGGGCCCTAGGCTATAATTTTATCTATCTGTTCTTTTAAATATTATCGACCTAGGGGATGTAATTTTCAGATTCAATCTAAACCCCTGATCACTATTCCTTAATGGTACTGGATGGACCAAACACTATATCCAGGGCTTGACTCTTTTCCCATCAGACATAAGTTCAAAATGAAGATGTAACAAAGAGAAAAGAAACCCATTTGACCGAGTTGATAACAAAACAGAAATAAGAGGAAGTATACATATGAGAAAATATATGATAGACAATACAGATTGAAGGAGGTCTTTGACTAGGAGCAAGATATCTCAGCTCAACTCAGAGAGAACACCTAGATCTCACCCAGCTCCTCAGAATAGCAAGCTTGAAATGATAGAGTGACAATAGAAATTTCTGGTTCCTTTCATGCTGGCTTCTTTCCAGTTTTTTTTTTTTAATTCTTTCAGTGATCTGAAGAGAGGTTGGTATTGCAGATCTACTCTCTTAAAGCTTGAAGTCAGAAAATCTCAGGATCTCTCTTTCTGTTGCTTTCTCCACTTCTTTCTCACCCTACTTGCATATTTTGATCTCTACCAATAAAGAGAGTCACATACAATTGCTTATTTAGCAAGGTTAAATTTATGTATGTACATAAATGTAGATATATTTATCTGCCTTTATCTCTATTGATCTCCATCTCTCTCATTTATATCAATTTACATATATCTGCATTTAGATATAGCTACATACATAGCTATGTGAATATATACACATACACATTTTATCTCTCTAATAAGATATAAAATCCTTGAGGAAAGAGTTTCATTTTTTCTCTATGCATCTCCAGAATCTACTATCATCTATTACATTCATGAATGATTGTTGAATTGAAATGAATTGATGTCAAATCATTGAAATCCATGTTACAGGCTTTAAGTGAAATTGATCAAATTTTAAACCACTGAAAGTTTGTGTTATTGGTATTGGTACTCTCATTCACAGGTGTAAGAATTCTGCTAACCTCCCAGAACTAAGAAATGCACTGTGGTAAGTAGCCATGAGGGATTCGTTGATACCTTCATGCCTTTTTGTTTGGTTTAGATTAATATTAAAAATAGTGCCAGATAACTCTAATCAATCAGTTCCTAAGCATTTAGTAAGTTCCTACTATGAAGCAGGCACCATGCTTAATGCTAGGGATAAAAATACAACAGTGAATCAATTCCTATTCTCAGATGCAGAGGGGCATTCTGGAGCCAGAAAAAACAAAACAAAACAAAACAAACCTGCCTCTCATGAGCCCATTGATCATTTTCAGTGAGAGCATTTAAACCTCAGAAATTATCAAATGTTAAAAATCAGTGCTTGATTTATTGTGTTGATTGTCTAGACTTTAAAAATGTATTGAGAAAATATTAATAAAGCAGATTACATTTAAATGTGTATCCTTTGGTTGCTAAATATTTGTCAGTACATCCCTACTAGTGGAAATTCAAACATCCAATAGACTCCACAGGCATAGAAAATATTTGATACTATCAATAAGGATTGTAATCCATTAAGAAAGTGAAGAAATATGTAGATGGCTAGTTCTTTAGTCAGGAAGATCCGAATTCACATCCTGGCTCTGACACATACGGTCCCTGTGACTCTAGACAATTCATTGAATCTCTTGGATCCACCAAGAGACTTTCAAAGCCTATAAATTACAAAAAAGCTACATTGATGAAAGTAGTTTCCCTGTTGGGAGAGCTCTACAGTCAAGAAATCACATATCTAGACTACTACTACTACTACCACCACCACCACCACCACCACCACTTATTATAGCTCAACCTTGTTCAAATCTTCTTGACCCTATTTGGTTTTTACTTTTGTTTTGCAAAGATACTAGAGGGGTTTGGTCATTTCCTTCTTTAGTTCATTTTACAGATGAAGAAAGTGAGGCAAATAGAGTTAAATGATTTTCCCAGGTTACACAGCTAATACACATCTGAGGACAGATTTGAACTCGAGAACACGAGCCTTCCTGACTTCAGGCTCAGCACTCAATCCACTGCAACACCTAACTGCATACTACTACTACTGCTTCTGCTGCTGCTGCTGCTGTCGCTACTACTACTACTACTACTACCAACCCCAATATCTCACAGTGCCTGACACATAGTAGGTGCTTAATCAAAACTTTTTGATTGATTAACTAAATAATGATATTCAATACTTATGAAAAAGGAATTGTTTAGTCCTTTGTGCAAGAGGGGGAGGTTTTTAGCAAAAATCAGTTAAAATAAAAATGTCAGCATGGTTGAACAGTGGGATTAGATAATCGAAACTCTGAAACATTTGTACTGAAAATTATTAAATACTGCAGGAAAATTAACACTACATATGAAGTCAGAAAATTTGGGTTTGAATTTCAATTCTGCTCCTCAGAGAGAGTGATGCTAAAAATAAAAACCCAAAAAACAAATACTGCCTCCCCCCACCAAAACCCCCCAGAAAACAAAACAAAAAAAAAAGAACATGAACTCAAATCTTCCCAAATGAGAGGTAAACTCACAATATTATAGATAGGAACTAGACTCATTGGGAATTCCCAAGGGAGGAAATTCCTTACCCCCAGGGTCACACACACAAACCAGGATGTGCCAGAAGCAGTTCTTGAACCAGGTTTTTCTAGCTTCAAGGTCAACTCTTCATTCACTAGACCCCACTGCCTATCAAGCTTAGAGCTAGATATATTTGCTATATCTAGTCATACTTCATTGGATTGAACTGAATTAAACTGTATATTGCTAGAAACTAATTCCACAGCATGAAACATTTAAAATTGTCTATATAATACTAATCTTTCCATTTTTAGAAATATATCATTAGTGGCTTGCTATTAATGAATTAGCAATGTGGAACTCATCACAGGAGATAAACTTGCAAAGAGAAAGACTGAATAATTTACTCTGCCAGATAACCAATGATCTTCAGGGTCCTAGAACCCTGAACTTGCCCTGAAACTGATAGTGCTAATTTCCATTCTAAGAACAAGGCTTCATTTCTTTGTATTTCTCTGGAATTGGGCATCCCAAGGTACCATTTCTGGAGGTAAACAGCTCCTAGCAGCAAATGAAGAAAAAGGTTACTCAAGCTCTAGGCGGGTGTTATTCATATGGAAATCTGAGCCCTAATTGAAGCCCCACATGCCAAGCTTGGGGCCTCAGGCCCGAATCAGCATTATAGCTCATCTGTCATCCTTCACAGACACTAATGCCATGTTTCAGGTACAGTATATCAAACCATTATAATGCAATTAGCAATTCTGTCTTTCATTGGAAAGGTACCCTCCTGAGTCACCACAGCCTCGCTCCCAGCATTATTGTCAAAGATCCATTAGAGTTTCTGATTAGTAGAATAGCTTGGGGTTGAAACATGGTATTTAAGCTTTCAGCCTGAGATAATTTTCTTTCCTAAGCCTTTGTGCTATGAGTTAGGCAGTTCTGAAGTTACAAGAGTTCAAAACACTCAGGTCTCAAGTTAGGGACTTTCAGAAGCAGCTCTCAATTGTCAGAATACCAGGAATCCCATTACCTTTATTAAAGTGGGTCAAGAATATTAGTCATTCTTAGGGCTTCATAGGATTTATTGCTGAAAAGGATTCTGGAGATCATATGAATGATCATAAGCTCTCTAGAGATCATAGGAATGGAGGGATGAGCTGGAAGGAACTTTAGAGGTTATATATTTCAACCTGCTTGTATTAAAGAGGGTATAACTGATGCTTAGAAAGGTTATGCCTTGTCCAGATTCCCGTGGCTGGGAAATATTCAAGACAGGATTCAAACTCAGGTCTCTTTCACGCTAAGGTTGACATGATATGTATGACATCACATCCTTCTTTTTATAGGTGAGACCATGACACATTGGAAAGAACATTATATTTCAAGTCCAAGGACTTGAGTTTTAATCTTGGTCCTCCTACTTATTAGCTGAGTGATTTTAGCCAAATCACTTCACATTTTGGGACTTATCATCTGTAAAATCAGGGATTGGTTCTACATATGGGTTCCCAGATCCATTTCATCTGTATGTTCAGTTGTTTGCAATCATGTCTGACTCATCATAACATTTGGGGTTTTCTTAGTAAAGATATTAGAGTCATTTGTCACTTCCTTTTTCAGCTCATTTTACATAGGAGAAAACTGAGGCAAACAAGGTTAAGTGACTTGCCCAGAGTCACACAGATAGTAAGTGTCTGAGGTCAGATTTGAACTCAGGTCCTCCTGTTTCGAGGACTGGCACTCTATCCATTATGTCATCAGTTGCCCCATCTGTACGAGTGTATAAAAGTGAGGACTGGAAAAGTGAAATAAATTCCTCTAGGTGAGAGAAGTGGAACTTGAACCCAGAAGGAATGCTGACTCCAAACTGAAGAATTTTTCTATAGCATTAGGGACAAGGACAGTCAAGCTTCACATTCCATTTCTGAAAATCATAATATGCTTGACATAAAGCAAGTCACTTTCTGTTTCTAAGTCAATATCCTTAACCACGAAGGGGGTATATCATGTGGCTTCTGGGAACTCAACCTTCAAATCTATAATTCATTCTACATTGGAACATCTTGTGAAAATTAAAAAAAAATTAAAAACTAAAAACAGAAAAAACAGTTATAACACCTAAAACCAAGGATGGGCTGATAAATGTTTAATACCTGACTCTCAGGGAGGGGGAAGTACACACAACATATTTTAATTTTAATCTGCACTGCTAAAATTTTCTCCATCATTTTTTTAAAGTTTAGATAATCAATAAGATAATAAATCAAGCCCTGATATGCATTATTTGCTAATTTCCAAGGTATAAAGGATCATGCTGAAAACTTTCCAATAAGCTGTCATTGACTAGCAGAAGCTAACTCTAACACACTCCTGCCTAGCATCAACTCTATACTTTGGTCTACCTGGAATTGTCTATTTTCTGCCCTGTTTTTCTACTCCCTTCCTAAAAGATTATTTCCTCTTAATGTGTTACAAATTTTGTCTCTTAGTTATTTCAGTTTCAAGCATTGGTGACTTGGTCAGAAGGCATTCCTTTCCATGATGTCCATTTCAACCCCCAGATAATTTCATATATCGTAAGATCATAGATATGGAACTGGTAAGGACCTGAGAAGTTCTCTTGCCAAACCTATTCATTTTATAGATTGGGACTCTGAAGTCCAAAAAGATGGGAGTTACTGAGAGTTTCTGGGGTAAAAAAAAAATAACAATTCTGTCATCAGCCTGGCAAGGAATATCTCTGCATTTTCAACAATTTTCTTACTTTGTTCAGATGATAGACAGAATTAGTCTCTAGACCCAGAAAAGAAACTTTTCTGGCTTAATACAAGAAATGAACTTGAAGTCCACTGATCTAATGTTCAAGAAGTCAGGGTCATTTTCACTTTGATCAGCCATAAATTAAAAAAAAATAATGTGGCATCTCTATTTATAAAATCAGGAAATCAGAATGATTAAATTACAGTAGAAAAGTACCTCTATTACTAGAAAGAAACTCAGTTTCATTGCATTTGCTCATCAAATGTGAACCACTTAAACCTAAGCTCATCTTGACATTGGGGAAAATGTATAAGCCTCCCTTCCCCTCAGTAATCATCAGTCATGGGTAATACACACTCAAGACTCAAACCTAGGCAGAATCCCTGTAAGATGTCCATATTCTCTCTCTCTCTCCCCCCGTCTCTCTCTCTCTCTCTCTGTCTTTTTCTCTCTCTATATTTCTCTCTCTGTCTCTGTCTCTCTCTCCCTGTTTCCCTCTCCTCATCTCTCTTTCAGGATCTTGAATTAAAAAAAAAGCAGTACATTATAGCATCATTATATTTGGTTTTGTTTTGAAATTCCAGATGTTTCCCACTATCTAACCTCTTTTCCTTGGGGGGAACATAAGTAGAACAAACACTCTCCCAAAAAACCCATCAATACTTATGTACATAGTTCAGCAAAACAAATACCTGCACTGTCCAGGTTTAAAAATATATGTCTTTCTGCATTTGAAATGTATCATTTCTCTGTTAAGACTTAAGTGGTATGTTTCATTTTAATTCTTTTAGACTTTGGGTTTGTTATTGCATTCGTCGGGGTCCTTAAAATCTTTCAAAATTATCTTTCTTCAGTAAGCTGATATCAGTATAAATTGCTCTCTGAGTCTCCTCACTATGCTTTACATCAGTTAATAAAGGTCTTCTAGGTTTTCTCTGAAATCATCCCTCTCATTCTTTCTTATAGCACAATAATATTTCATCACATTCATATACTACAATTTGTTTAGACATTCCCCAATGGGAAAACATCTTTTTAATTTCCAGTTCTTGGCTACTTCAAAATGAGTCCAGCACATTTCCTTTGAGGATTCTGAGAGAACAGCATTGGCATTGCTCTGTTTGGCAATCAAAGACCTTCATAATCTATTCCCCTTCTACCTTTTCAGTCTTCTTACATTTACTCCCCCAGCATATACTCTTTGATTCAGTGATACTGGACTCCTGGTTGTTCCTTAAACAACACACTGCATCTCTCAGCCCGGAGAATTTTTCTGGCTCTGAGTCATACCTGGCATACTTTACCTCCTCCTATCTGTCCACTGACCACCCCGGCTTCCTTTAAGTCTTGACTAAAATCCCACTTTCTACAGGAATTCTTCCTCAACCTCTCTTTATTCCAGTGCCTTCCTATTATTAATTGCTATTTATCCTGTATATAGCTTGCTGTGTATATATTTGTTTTCAGGTTCCATCCTCTTGTAAGCGCCTTGAGAGCAAGGACTATCTTTTGCCTGTTTTTGTATTGGTAATACAAAAGTAAGTATATGCCAGGTAAGTGCCTGGCATAAATTAGGCACTTAAATGTGTGGGTGGGGGAAAGGGAAGTCCTAACATTTAAAAATGTAAAGCTATTCATTTGGGGCACACGAGGAACATGTTTTTATAACACTCTCAAATTTTGGTATGCATTTTATATATGTGACTGAATTTCTACAAAAAGCCAGGAGCATTTTGTGTACGGCTGTATTTGTGTAGGGAGATGTGGTTCCTACATGGTGCTGAGTATGCTAACAGGACCATGGACTTTTAGTAGAAAAAGCAACCAGTATTAGCAGGCAGCCAGAACTGGTTAAAATAGGGAAGTAGCGGATGCTCAGTTTTCACCCTTGGTGTGGTGTCTCTAACTCTAGTCCTCCCATTTTATCTTACTTGTTCTCAGCATGGTTTATACCTCCCCAGTCATGGCTCTGCTCTCAGATTTCTTCTGGACCCTTATCCTTTCTCCTGAAAGAAGACAATCCCCTGACTCTTTCTGAGATTAGTTAACCTTTTCTACACTATTGGTCCTTTTATACTTTTTATAAAATAAAAATGCTAATAAAAATAAAACCAAAACAAAACACTGCCCCATTTGTTCTCCCATTCAACTCCCCACCCCAAAATAAAACACACGCACATTAATTTATCACATTCTTCATTTTGAAAGAAAAACAAGATGAGACAAGAGTGTAGGCTCAATCTGGCCAAGTCTTCCAAGAGAGCCATTTTGTAAAATTGCTGGAAGTCCACATGCGGTGTTTATAGTGCCCCAGGATTTGTATTCACACTTGCAAGGGAAATGTCAATTCCAAGGTTGAACCTGTTGTAACAGAATCCCCCTGTGTCTGCTTCTTTGTTTGTTTGATATGGGTCCTTCATGTTCCCATATCTGAAAATAGAAACAACTTTAAATGTCACATCATTTCCCTGACCACAGTGCAAAGCAGAGAGATCCGGGAAGGATAGTAATAGTAGTCAACAAAACCCTGGCTAGAAATTACGAGATTTTTCAAGCATCTTAAAAGCTTGCCTTCATGTTGGAACAATTCAGGCTGAATATCTCCTTGGTGATTGACCTGTCTTTGGATGCCTACAGTTAAGTGAACTGGAGTGACTAGATCTAAGGTCACTCGGCAAGGGGGAAGGAGGGTTATTTATTGTTACAGCAATCTCAACGGATAAAAAAACATAAGAAGAGAAGAAAAGATGTCTCCTATTTATATAGCAATTGTAAGTTTGCCAAGTGTTTTACATATATAGCCCCATATTAGCCACATGGGATGCTGGGAAATCAAGTTTCTCGAACTGGAAGGGAAGGTCACTCAGAGACAGGGAATCCTCAGAGTGTTAAACTATGCAAAGAAGAGGCATGGCACCTCCGTCCCAGTAGCTCCTGATCCCTTCCAAAGAGGGAAAACTATTCTTCTTACAAGCTCATGTATTCAGTATAGAGCTATTGTCTCATTTTATACTCCCAATTACACTATAAGGTAGTTCATCTTTCAAGAGGACACGATTATACAGACTGATATCAAATGCTACCACATGTCAATTTTGAATATACTCGAAATGGGAAGCATATTACAATAATTTTAAAGATGAATGGAAAATATTTATTGTCTAATTTGTTCAAAATTATTGAGATAAGGTACACTGATACATATATGTATATATGTATGTGATATCTACCTGTTTATGTATATGCATATATATATACACATTTTAAATACATGCATATACATACATATTCATATGCATACACATAAACACACACACACAGGTCATTTCACAAGACTGTGACTAATAGTTCAGCATCCACACTATATCCAAATATTTGTACTTAGAGTATATAGAGAGTAAGCATTGAGTCAAGAACTGCAGACTTCCATGGCAGCACCCTCTCCCTCCCTTCCCCTCAATATTGGGGCAATGAATAGGACTTTTCTCATATGACAAATAAGGGAGATTGTTGCCTTTTTTCTGAATAGAATCTTTGATATTTCCAACCTCCCTGAGTTGGTATTAAGACAAACATATATATTTCAGGCATGAATAAACTATCCCTTTTTTTCCCCTTGGGAAACAGTCGATGAAAGAATTGTGAATTTTTACCAAAAAAACCCCAACAACTCAGTTTTTACCTACAAAAATTAACATCAGCAAGAAAAAGAAAGATAGTGAAGCATTTCTTTCTTCCTGTTGTTATTCAGGTCATTTCCATGATCCAAACAAATTTTCTCCTCTTTTTCTACCAGCTAATGTCCTTTTATTTCTAAATAGTCCTCCTCTTTAATAACCACCACACATATACTTATAGCTTTACTCCCAAGCTGTATTTACTTAGTTAGCTAAGGCATGATTTCTTGTGTTCAAGTTCTTAATATGCACAATGGAAGAGACACCTTTATTACAAGAGCAGTCTGAATGTAGTATTGTGGAAGTAAAATGACATTTTGAAATGTCCTAGAGAATGTTACTAGAAGTTCAAGGGACCTTCAAAATCTTGGGAAGTAAGGAAGAAATAAATAGTGTGAAAATGAATAAGGATTAGATTTGTGCTATCACTTCTACGAGGAATTTCCAGGTGAGAAAATTCTCTATCAATGCAGATTAGTTTTTTTTTTCAATTTCAGGTCTGAGGATGTTGCCTAGAATACTCAGAAGTTAAATAATTTGTCCAACGGCTTATCCGCACAGCAAATATATGTCTAAGATTATACTTAAATTAAGATTTTTCTAACTTGGAGCCTAACTCTGTGAACTACCCCATGCTTTTTTTTATAGTGTAAGAGGACAAATTGAACATTATAAAAATAATAACATGTACAATACAATTTTAATGTTATAAAACATCATATTTCTTAAAACAATAACATGTAAATGTTATTTTGACATTAAATGCTAAATTAATAAAATGCCAATTTAAATGTCTAAAATTGAGGAGAATATAAGTGGTTTTGAAAAAAAAGATAAGATTTCCAAAGCATTTGAAGATAGGCTTCAGTCTTGTTTCTTCTATTTTTCTTTCATTTTCTTTTAAAAATTGATTTATTTGTTTTCACTTCACTTCCATAATTTCCAAATTTTCTCCCCTTCCCTGCCCTTCCCTTCCTGAGACAGCATGCAATCTTACATTGTTCTACACATACATTCTTGCTAACCACATTTTCCCATAAGTCATGTTGCATAGAAGAATTAAAATAAATGGGAGAAGCCAAGAGAAAAATCAAAACATAGCAAAAAAGAAAATAGTCTGCTTCATTCTACATGCTTACCCTATGGTTCTTTATTTCGATGTAGATGGCATTTTGCATAAAGAATCCTTTGGAAATATTTTAGATCTTTGCATTGCTGTGAAGGAGCAAGTCAATTAGAAACAGTCCTCACAACTGTGGCTGTTCCTGTGTATAATGTTCTCCTGGTTCTGCTCATTTCACTCAGCAACAGTTCATTTAAGTCTTTCTAGGTTTTTCTGAAGTCTGCCTGTTCATCATTTTTTATGGCACAATAGTATTCCATTACATTCATATGCCAGAACTTGTTTGGTCATTCTCAATTGATGGGCATCCTCTCAATTTCCAGTACTTGGTCACCACAAAAAGAACTGCTATAAATATTTTTGTACATGTGGGTCTTTTTCCCACTTTTTATGATCTCTTTGGGATAGAGCCCTAGAAGCCATACTACTGGGTTAAAGGGTATACAAATTTTTATATCTCTTTGGGTATCATTTCAAATTGCTCTTCAAAATGGTTGGATCAGTTCACAGCTCCACCAACAATGAATTAGTTTTTCCAACTCCTCCACATCTTCTCCAACATATATTATCTTCCTGTTTTTTTCATGTTATCCAATATGCTAGTTGTGATGTTGTACTTCAGAGCTGTTAAGATTTGAATTTCTCTAATCAGTAGTGATTTAGAGCATTTTTTCATATGTCTATAGATACCTTCAATTTCTTCCTCTGAAAACTGCCTGTTTATATCCTTTGACCATTTATCAATTGGAAAATGGCTTGTATTCTTGTAAATCTGACTCAGCTCTAATGAGGCCTTTATCACAGACACTAGTAAAATTTTTTTCCCCAGATTTCTCTTTTTCTCCTAATTTTGGTTACACTGGGTTTGTTTGTGCAAAATCTTTTCAATTTAATGTAATTAAAATATCCATTTTGCACCTTGTAAAGTTCTCTGTCTCTTGTTTGGTCATAAATTTGTCCAGTATTCATAAGTCTGACAAATACACTATTCCTTTCTCCCTTAACTTGTTTGTGGTATCAGTCTTTATACCTAGATCATGTACCCATTTGGACTTCATTCTGCTGTATGGTGTCAGGCATTAGTCTATTAGTCTACATTATTTTTCAGTTTCCCCATCAGTTCTTTTCAAACAGTGAATTCTTATCTCAGAAGCTGGGGTCTTTGAGTTTATCAAATAGTAGACTGCTATGATTATTGAATACTGTGTCTTGTGTACCTAACTTATTCCACTGATTTACCCCTCTGTTTCTTGGCCAGTACCAAGTGGTTTTGCTGATTGCTACTTTACAATACAATGAAATCTGGTATCTCTAAGACACCTTCCCTAGCATTTCTTTTCATTAATTACCTTGATATTCTGGACTTTCTCTTTTTCCACATGAACTTTGATATTATTTTTTTTTAGCAAAATAAATTCCTGGCAGTTTAATTGGTATGACACTAAGTAAATTAATTAGGTAGAATTGTAATTTTAATTATATTTGCTCAGACATTACACAAGTAACTGATGTTTTTCCAGTTTTTTAGATCTGACTATTTGTGTAAAAATGTTTTGTATTGGTGTTCATATAGTACTTGGATGTGTTTTGGCAGGTAGACTCACAAGTATTTTATGGTGTCGACATTAACTTTAAATGGGATTTCTTTTTCTGTCTCTTGTTGTTGGGCTTTACTAGCAATATAAATAATACAAATTGGGGCAGCCAGGTGGTGCAGTGATAGAGCAGGAGTCAGGAGGACCTCAGTTCAAATCCCACCTGAGACACTTGATACTCACTAACTATGTGACCTTGGGCAAGTCACTTAATCCCAATTGCCTCATCCTGGATCATCTCCAGTCATCTGGTTACTGGATTCAGATGACTCTGGAGGAGAAGTGAGGCTAGTGGCCTGCAAGCCCTCCTTCGCTCAAATCAGAATCAAGTGCAAGTCATGTCATTATTTCTCTGATGGCATGGTCTTCCTTGGCAATGAAAGATGAACACACACAAATAATACAAATGATTTTTGTGGATTTATATTTCATCCTGCAACTTTGCCAAAGTTATTTATTATTTCAAGTAGTGTTTTGCTTGATTTTCTAGGATTCTACCTGTATCATCTTATTTTCTGCAAAGAGTGAAGATACAGTTTCTTCTTCTTTGCCTATTTTAACCCCTTCAATTTATTTTTCTTCTCTTAATGCTAAAACTGACATTTCAAGTACCACATTGAATAACAATAGTGATAATGGATATACTTGTTTCTCCCTTGATCTTATTGGGGATGCATCTAGCTTATTTCCTTTACATATAATGTTTGCTGATGGTTCTAGGTATTGTTTTAAGGAAGCCTCCATTTTTTTCCTATGCTCTCCAGTGTTTTCAATTGAAATGGCTGTTCTATTTTGTTAAAAGTTTTTTTCTGCATTTATTGAGATAATCATATGATTTCTGTCAGTTTTTTTATTGATATGATTAATTATGCTGATAGTTTTCCTGATATTAAACCAGCTCTGCATTTCTGGCATAAATTCTACCTTATCAAAGTATACTTTATTGGTGATAAGTTGCTGTTATATTTTTTCTAATATCTTGTTTAAAATTTATACATCTATATTCATTAAGGAAGTTGGTCTATAATTTTATTTCTCTGTTTTGACTTTTCACAGTTTAGGTGTCACAAGCATATTTGTGTTATAAAAAGAAGTTGGTAGGACCCCTTCTTTGCCAATCTCCCTAGATTGTCTGTATAGTATTGGAATTAACTCTTAAAATATGTGGTAGAATTTTCTTGCAAACCTATATGACCCTGACGATATTTTCCTAAGGAGTTCATTGATGGTTTGTTCACTTTATTTTTCTGAGAGGGGTTATTTAAGTATTTTACTTCCTCTTCTGTTAATCTGGGTAATTTATATGTTTTTTGTAAATATTCATCATTTTCACCATGATTGTCAAATTTATTGGCATACAGTTGGGCAAAATAATTTCTAATTATTATTTTAATTTCCTCCTTTTCAGATGTGAGTTCAACCTTTTCTTTTGTGATACTAGTAATCTTGTTTTCCTTGTTTTTTAAATCAAATTTACCAAAGGTTTATCAATTTTATTGGTTTTTCATAAAAGCAACTCAGTTTTAGTAGTTCAATAGTTTGTTATTTTTGCTTTTGCTTTGTCTGAGATTAGTATTGCTACCCCTCCTTTTTTAATCAGATGAAGCATAATATAGTCTACTCCAACCTTTTACCTTTACCTTGTGTGTATTCCCCTGTTTCAAATTTGTTTTTTGTCAACAACATATTGTAGGATTATGATTTTTAATCCATTCTGCTATCAAACACATTCATAGCTATGATTGCTATCTGTGTCTTTCTCTCCATCCTATTTCCCTTCCCATTTATGCTTTTATTTCTTCCTTCTTCCTTTGCCTCCTCAAAAGTTTTACTTCTGACCACCACTTCCCTCAATCTTCCTTGCCTTCTATAAGACCCCTTCCTTTTCTTTCCCTTTTCCCTTACTCCTTCTCCTCTTCCTTCTAACTACAGTTTCTCTTCTTTCCACTCCTACTGCATGCAGGGCAAATTAGATTTCTATACTTAACTGAATATATTGTTCCCTCCTTGAACAAAATCTGATGAGAGTAAAGCTGAAACAATGCTCATCTCCCACCACTCTTTCCCTTTACCAGAATACATTTATTTGTCTCTTCATATGATGTAATTTCCCCTTTTCTGCCTCCTCTTTTCATCTTCTCTTATTACAATCCCTTCACATCCTTCAATTACATTTTGTCATCACATCATTTAATTTATACCCACTCTCTATATCTATGTATATCCCTTTTAAATGTCATAGTTTATATATTGTTCTCAAACTAACAAGTATTATCTTCACTTACAGGTATGTAAACAGTTTGCCCATATTGAATAACAAGTTTTTTTTAAATCTTTCTTGCCCCCTCCACACTCTGTTTACCATTTTATGTCCCTCTTGAGTCTTGTATTTTAAGATAAAATTTTCTATTGAAAATAGGAATCATCAGGAATGTCTGGAAATCCTTTATTTCATTGAATGTCCGTCTGCTTGCTTGAAAGATTGTGTTTCATTTTACTGGTTAATTGATCCTTGGTTGTACTCCAAGTTCTTTTGGCTTATGGAATATCATATTCTAATTTCCTCAATCTTTTATTGTAGAAGCTACAAGATCCTGTGTGATCCTGACAGTAGTTCCTTGATATTTGAATTGTTTCCTTCTGGCTGATTGCAGTATTTTCTCTTTGACCACATAGTTTTGGAATTTGGCAACAATATTCCGTGGCATTTTGAGTTTGTGTTCTCTTTCAGGAGTTGGTGAGTGGACTCTTTCAATGATTATTTTGCCCTCAGGATCTAAGTCCTCAGGGCAATTTTCCTTGATGACTTCTTGAAAGATATTATCCAACCTCTTTTTTTCCATCATGGCTTTCTGATAGACAAATAATTCTTAGATTTTTCTCTCCTCTATTTTCCAAGAGAATTGTTTTTCAATGAAATGCTTTACATTTTCTTCTGTTTTTCTCATTCTTTAGATTTTGTTTGACTGATTTTTGATGTCTGATAGATTCATTAGGTTCTACTTGCCTAATTATAACTTTTAATAAATTGCTTTCTTCAATTAGCTTTGGTACCTCCTTTTCTATTTGTCCAGTTTTCTCATTTATGTTTTGTACCTCCTGATCTATTTGTCCAATTTCGCTTTTTTAAAGAGTTGCTTTCTTCAGTCAATTCTTTTCTTCATTTTTAAAATTTAAAAAAAAATATTTATTTTTCAGTTCTCCACATTCACTTACACAAGGATTTGAATTCAAACTTTTTTCCCCATCTCTCCTCACCCCATACTGCAGAACAGCATGCACCTCATCCAACCCTTCCTCCAGTCTGTCCTCCCTTCTATTACTCACACTTCTTCCATCCTCCTTCCTCTCTCTTTACCTGTAGGGCAAAATAGATTTCTATATGCCATTACCAGTATATCTCAATTCTAGTTGCATGCTAAAACAATTTTTAACATTCATTATTAAAACTTTGAGTTCCATATTCTCTCCCTCCCTCCCAGCCTACCCTCACTGAGAAAACAAGCAATTCATTATAGGTCATACATGTTTAACAATGCAAAATACTTCCATAACAGCTATGTTGTAAAAGACTAACCACACTTACCTCTGTCCTATCCTGCCCTCAATTTATTCCATTCACTCCCTTGACCTGTCCTCCCACAATAGTGTTTGCTTCTGATTATCCCTGTCCCAAATTTGCTGTCCCTTCTATTATCTTCCCTCTTGCATGCCTTTCTAGCTTGCCTTCCTGCAGGGTAAAATAGATTTCCATATCCAATTGAATGTGTGTTATTCCTCCTTAAGCCAAATCCCATGAGAATAAGGCTCACTTATTTCCTTTCATCCCCCCTATCTCCCCCTCCATTGTAAAAACTCTTTTTCACTCTTTTATATGAGATAACTTGCTACATTCTATCTCTCCCTTTCTCTTACTCCTATTACATTCCATTCAACAGTGAATTTTATTTCTTTAGGTACTCTCCCTTCACATTTAGCTTATCCTCTGGCCTATCTATGTATGCATGTATACACACACACAGATGCACACATACATACAGACACACACATACATATATATATATATATATTCATCTCCCCATACACACACACACACACACACACACACACGCATACACCCATCCCCATCCCCATCTATCTATCTATCTATCTATCTATCTATCTATCTATCTGTACATATAGGTGTGTGCATATATGTGAATGTGTATATATGTATATATGTATATGTATATATATATATATATATATATATATATATATATATATGTATGTGTATACACACACACACACACATATTCCCTTTAACTACACTAATACTGAAAAAGGTCTCATGAGCTCCAAATGACATTTTTCCATATGGGAATAAAAACAGTTCAGTTTTATTGAGTTCCTTAAGGCTTCTCTTTCCTGCTTACCTTTTCATGTTTCTCTTGATTCTTGTATTTGAAAGTTAAATTTTCTCTTCATCTCTAGTCTTTTCAATAAGAATGCTTGAAAGTCCTCTATTTCATTGAAATTCCATTTTCCCCATGAAATATTATAATCAGTTTTACTGGGTAGGTGATTTTTGGTTTTAATCCTATTTCCTTTGACTTCTGGAATATCACATTCCAAGTACTTCAATCCCTTAGTGTAGAAGCTGTTAAATCCTGTGTTATCATGATTATTGCATTTCCACAATACTTGAATTGTTTCTTTTTGGCTACTTGTAATAATTTTTCCTTGACCTAATGACTCTGGAATTTGGCTACAATACTCCTAGGAGTTTTCCTTTTGGGATCTCTTTCAGGAGGTGATTAGTGAATTCTTTCCATTTCTATTTTACCCTCTGGTTCTAGAATATCATTGAAGTTTTTCTTGATAATTTCCTAGAAGATGATGTCTAGGCTGTTTTACTTATCATGGTTTTCGGATAGACCAATAAATTTTAAATGATCTCTCCTGATTTTATTTTCCAGGTCAATTGTTTTTCCAATGAGATATTTCACATTGTCTTCTAATTTTTCATTCTTTTGATTTTGTTTTATAATTTCTTGGTTTCTCATAAAGTAATTACCTTTCATCTGTTCTTTTCTAATTTTTAAAGAACTATTTTCTCCAGTGAACTTTTGATCCTCCTTTTCCATTTGGCCAATTCTGCTTTTTAAAGCATTCTTCTCCTCATTGGCTTTTTGGACCTCTTTTTTTCATTCAGGTTAGTTTATTTTTAAAGGTGTTAGTTTCTTCAGTATTTCTTTGGGTCTCTTTTAGCAAGCTGTTGACTCACTTTTCAGCTTTTGTTGCAAGACTTTCATTTCTCTTCCCAATTTTTCCTCCACCTCTCTTTATTTATTTTCAAAATACTTTTTGAGCTCTTCCATGTCTTGAAACCACAGTATGCTTTTTTGAGGTTTTGGATGTAGCAGCCTTGACTTTGATGTCTTCCTCTGATGCTATGCTTTTTTCTTCCTCATCCCAAAAGAATGGGAGAAAATACCTTCTCACTAAGAAAGTAATCCTCTATAGTCTCATTTTTTTCCCTTTTTTGGCCATTTTCCTAGCCAGTTACTTGACTTTTGAGTCCTTTGTAAAGTGGAGGGTATATTACCCTGGGCTTCAGAGGTTTTGTGCAGCTGTTCTCTGAGATATCTCTAGGGACCTGTAAATTCTAAGTTCCTTCAAGGTGGCACAATCAAGGGAGAGGAGTTTACTCTTCAGGCAGAGGGCTCCAAAAGTGGAAGCTGGTGCCACTGTGACTGCCACTACCCTGGGGCCAGGGCTGGGACCAGACCACTATCCCTTCTCATCCAGGTGAAAGAGCTTTGTTACTGACCTTTGAAGCTGTCTTTGATGTTTGTGAGCTGAGAAAGCTGGGAACCACAACTGCCCATGATTCCATGCCCTGAAACCTGCTCCAGTCTTGTCTGTTCTACATGGTCCATGCTTAGCTATGCTCTGCTCTGAGACTGGAGTGATAGACCTTTCCTATTGACCTCCCAGGCTGTCTTGGGCTGAAAATCTATTTCACTCTATCATTTTTTGGCTTCTGCTGCTCTAGAATTTGTTTAGAGTATTTTTTTATAGGTATTTTATGGGTTATGGGGGGAGAGCTAGAATAGTTTCATCCTTCATACCTTTGCTCCATCATCTTGGCTCCAATCCCCTCCTTTTCATTTTGCCAATTGTTTTTTTTTTAATAATCAGTCATTTTTCCTTCTGCCTAATTTGGCTTTTAAGATCCTTCTTGAGCTCTTCCAGGAAGTTTTTTGGGCTTGAGACCAGTTCATTTTCTCTTTCGAGTTTTCACTTGGGTGTACATTTTCAGTGTTGTCCTCTTCTGAATTCACATTTTGATCTTCCCTGTACTGGTAGTAAGATTCTATGATCTTTGCTTTTCTGATATGCTTCTTGCTCATGGTGATTACCTTTTTCTTGGCTTTTAATTGGATCTCTGCTCCTGGGGCACAGGGGACTTTGTCCCATATTTATTGTGCTGAGAGCTTGGGGCCTGGTTAATGGCTTTGTGTGTTGTGGTTGTTTTAGCTAGAAGGTATATAATGCTGTAGCTTACCTGGTACAGACCTGGCTGGTGTGTGTCAAGGCCAAGACCAGGTGAAGTCTTTCTGAGTTTCCCAGGGTTACACTGAAGCTCATGGCTTGAGGTGAGGTGGTGGGATAGTCTGGCTGCAGGAGCTTTCCCCCTCCCCTTAAACTGAGCTTGAGTATAGGCAGGCTCAACAACTGGTGTCTGGGCTGGTGTCTGTCTATGCCCCTGGCTGTGCTTAGGCACAGCTGTGTTCTTGGTGTCAGTGCTTACAGACTCCACTCCCTTGGGGCTCAGAATCTCCTGCTGGGCTGCTGAAGCGGGGCTTACTGGGGCACCTCTAGTCCTGTAATGATCCCTGTCAGCCACTGCAAGAGGGGCTCTTGTTGTGGATCTCCCTAGCCTCCCAAGTTGAACTCCTTCTGCTGGTTCCACTATTCCAATATTTTGTCCTGGGGAAATATTCTCTTGGTTTCTCAAGGTCAACAAGGGGAACGTGAGAGCACTTACAGTTTACCATCTTGGCTTGTTTATCCTACTTTTTAATGCTTTTCTGGGATATTTTAGAAAAAAAATATAGCTACAGTGTATACTCTTTAGTTTCTGATAATTATGGTGGCAATGTTCAAGGCTGCCACTTCCCATTTGTGTGATATTGGGCAAGTCATTGACCTCTTTGTTTTGACTTCCCTGAAATGATGGGCTTGAGTTAGATCAGGGGTGAGGAATCTTCAACCTCAAGGCCACATGTGGCCCTCTAGGTCCTCAAGTGTGGACCTTTGATTGAATCCAAATATCACAGAACAAATCATCTGTATTTGTTCTGAAAAACTTGGATTCAGTCAAAAGGCCATACTTGAGGAATTAGAAGGCCACATATGGTCTCAAGTCTTGGATTTCTCCAACCCTGGTAGATGATCTCCATTGTAGAAGTATGTTTTGTGCTTTTGGTGACTGAGCTCAGGATAAATTTCAGGTCATTGAGGCTGACACTGGACAGGCAAAGCCAGTCATCACTTCTGTGATATTAAAGGTAGAACTGAGAGTGAGAATGTATCATTCTCCTGGGGTTGCTACCAGTTTTCCCTTCCTTTACTTCTGTCCCCTCAATCTCCCTTCCTTGTTAGTCTTATCTGCTACTTCCCATATAATGTTGAGGTTCTTACAAGGGCTGGACTGGTTGTTTAAAAGTATATGGGGGGATTAGTAGGGTAGGGTTGAGAATGACTCTCTAAATGCTTTGAACATCAAAGTATTAAAAAAAATACAACAAGGTGAGAATTTGAATTACAGATTTCTCCCTAGTTCTTGTTTTCTGGTGGAATACCTTCTTGATTTTTCTGCTTACTGTGATAATTTGACTTCTTACTGTGATAATTTTGGAGGGAGAATGACAATACTATTATATTTTTTTTATTATGGGTCCTTTCACAACCTGGCTTCAACCTACATTTTCAACCTTATTAGGCATTTTTACATTTCATGCATTCATGTATTCCAGTCAAACAAATCTTGCTGCTCCTCATATACATGTGACCTTCCATGCCTGTTTGTGTCCCTTTGCACAGGCTGTGCCCTTGCATGCCTAAAATGAGCTCTTCTGGCTCAATCCTGAAAGAATTTCAGAACTAAAAAGACCTCATAATTAATCTATCCCAACCTCCTTTCCAAAATATAAATTCTATCTCTGTTCTAAAGAAGTATAGGTCATGCAAGCCAGGAATTTTTTAAGCATAAAATTGTGTGTGTATAAAGAAAATCTATTTCTCTAGCATCTATATGTTTTATATTATCCATATTTCTCACTACTTGGTTATCTTCCCCAAGGGATTTCTGGGGGGGCCGATATGGCCCTAGCTGGAATGCTAGTCTCATTTATCTCAGCCTTCGAAGAGTACCACATTAGAATCTTTCCCCAGTTCCCTCTGTTCCTCATCTCTCTGACTGAGTATTTTGCAATTTACACAGCTGTCATGAGGTAGTTCCAGCCAGAGCAAGTTTCTACTTTTTAGTTTTCTGAACAGAAAGAAGGAGGAGAAAGGTAGAATGGAGCTCTGTTGTAAGGTTAGGTTGAATCAGCTTTTGTGACTTGGCCAGACCAGGGTTTTTGGCTGGGGATGGAATGCTGAGTAACTTCAATACGGGTTAGGGGATGAACCTTTTCTCTTCCTAGTTCATTATTTATTTGTTTGTTTATCTTTCCACTCATTCACTTAGGTATATATGTATTCATTCATTCATCCATTACTTGTTAGGAATTTTAGTGTTTTACACCATGGAAACAGTTTGTTCTCTTACTAATAATTCCTATTTTGGAGAGTTTGGTAGGTCATGAGTATTGGAGAACATATTTAACCTTCAATCTTGTTCATCATATGACTCAGAAGTCAGATCAGGAGTTCTTTTTTTTTAAAAATTAATTCATTTGTTTTCAGTTTTCAATCATCACTTCCATAAGTCTTAAATTTTCTCCCTCTTCCTTCCCCCTCCTTCCCTGAGACGGTCTGAAATTTTATATGGGTTTTACACATACATTCATATTAAACATTCACATAAACGTTTACACATTAGTCATGTTGCACTGAAGAAATAACATGAATGGGACAAAGTATGAGGAAAATCCAAACCAAACAAAACATAAAACAAGAGAAAATAGTATGCTTCATTCTATGTTCCAGTTCCACTGTTCTTTCTCTGGATGTGAATGGCATTTTGCCTCAAGGGTCCTTTGGAAATGTTTTAGGTCCTTGCATTGCTATGAAGGTCTTAGTCTATCAGAAACAGTGCTCATACACTATGACTGTTACAGTGTACAATATTCTCCAGGTTTTGCTAATTTCACTCAGCATCAGTTCATGTAGGTTCTTCCAGGCCTCTCTGAAGTCTTCCTGTTCAATATTTCTTGTGGCACAATAGTATTCCATTACATTCATGTACCACAGCTTGTTCAGTTATTCCCTAATTGATAAGCATCATTTTTCTCAATTTCCAGTTCTGGGCCACCACAAAGAGACCTGCTATAATTATTTTTGAACATGTGGGACCTTTTCTCATTTTTATTATCTCTTTGGGATATAGTCCTAGAAGAGATATTGTTGGGTCAAAGGGTATTCACATTTTTGTAGCCCTTTGTGCATTGTTCTGAATTGTTCTTCAAGAATGGTTGGATCAGCTCACAGTTCCACTAACAATGAGTTAGTGTTCCAATTCTCCCACATCTTCTCCAACATTAATCATCTTCCTGTTTTGTCATGTAACCCAGTCTGATAGATGTGCTGTTGTACTCTAGAGCTGTTGTGATTTATGTCTCTCCAATCAATGACAATTTAGAGCATTTTTTCATATGACTATAGATATCTTCAATTTCTTCCTCTGAAAACTATCTGTCCATATGCTTTGGCCATTTATCAATAGGAAAATGGATTCTATTCCTGTAAATCTGACTCTGTTCTCTATATATTTTAGAAGTGAAACCTTTATCACAGACACTAGTTGCAAAAATTCTTTCCCAGTTTTCTGCTTCCCTCCTAATCTTGGTTGCATTGGGTTTGTTTGTGCAAACATTTTTCAATTTAATGTAATCAAAATTATCCATTTTACCCTTCATAACATTCTCGATCTCTTGTTTGGTCATAAATTTCTCCATTCTTCATAAATCTGACAAATACACCATTCCTTGCTCCCCTAATATATTTGTGGTATCAGCCTTTATACATAGATCATGAATCCATTTGGACTTCATTCTGGTATACAGTATCAGGCACTGGTCTATGCTCAGTTTCTGCCATGCTGTTATCTAATTTTCTTAGCAGCTTTTGTCAATGAATTCTTATCACAGAAGCTGGGTTCCTTGGATTTATCAAATGGTAGATTGCTATATTCATTGACAACTGCTTCTTGAATATCTAACCTGTTCCACTGATCTATCCTTCTATTTCTTAGCCAGTATCAAGTGGTTTGGATCATTGCTACTGTATAATTGAATTTTGAGATCTAGTAGGGCTAGGCTACCTTCCCTAGCATTTCTTTTCATTAATTTCCTTGATATTCCAGACCTTTGTTCTTCCAGATGAATTTTGATATTATTTTTTCTAGCTCTAGAAAATAATATTCTGTCAGTTTATAATTGGTATGATACTACATAGGTAAATTAATTTAGAATTATCATTTTTAATATATTAGCTCAGCCTACTCATGAGCAACTGATGTTTTTCCAGTTACTTAGATCTGACTTTATTTGTGAGAAAAAATGTTTTGTAATTGTGTTCATATGTTTCCTGGTTTTGTTTTGGCAGGTAGACTCCCAAATATTTTATAATATCTTTCATAGCTTTAAATGGGATTTCTCTTTTTCTCTCTTGCTGTTGGGCTTGGTTAGTAATATGTGGAATTGCAAATGATTTATGTGGATTTATTTTGTAATCTGCAATGTTGCCAATGTTGTTAATTATTTCAAGTAGTTTTTTACTTGATTCTCTAGGATCCTTTAAGTATGTGATCATATCATATGCAAAGAGTGATAACTTAGTTTCTTCTTTGCCTATTCTAATTACTTCAATTTGTTTTTCTTCTCATTGCTGAAGCTAACATTTCTAATACCATATTGGATAACAGTGGTGATAATGGAGATCCTTGTTTCACCCCTGATCCTACTGGAAATGCATCTAGCTTTTCTCTATTGCATATAATGCTTACTGATGGTTTCAGGTGCTTATTATTTTAAGAAAGGCTCCATTTATTCCTATGCTCTCCAGTGTTTTCATTAGGAATCAGTGTTTTATTTAGTCAAAATTTTATTTTTGTTTATTTAGTCAAAAATTTTTCTGCATCTATTGAGATAATCATATAGGAGATCATGTTTAGCCTTTCATCTTGTTTATCATGTGACTCAGAGATCACATCAGTTGTTCTTAATGCTATTTTTTTTGTTTGTATCATGGACACCATTTGCAGTCTTATGGAGAAAGTCAGGGACCCCTTCTCATAATATTGTTTTTAAATTCCTAAAATAAAATGCATGGTATTACCCAGGAAGCTAATTATATTGAAATACAGCTATCAGTTATGTTTATAAAAGCCAGGATTAGACCCTGGATTAAGAACTTTGAGAAATGATCTCTAAAATCCCAATACAATTCTAATATATATGATTCTCTAATCATAGTTTCCATCAAAATAAAAATTTTAAATGATCTACACGATTTCCACATCTGCCAGTATGCCCTCAAAAGAAAATTATCTTCATTAATCTTTTCTATATATTTTAATGCTTTGTGTATACATATTTCTCCTCTGATATTATTTCAAGGAGGGATTTCATCCATTGAGGAAAGGGCTTTTTTTCTAATACCTAGCAAAGTGCCTGGTATACAACAAACACTTAAAAAATGCTTGCTGCTTAATTGATTTATTTATGAAATCTGGAGAGTGTCTGGGAGTTAGTTTCTTTTTTATAATTTCTAAGACAACAAACCATACTTTTCAACCAGTTCTGGGCAATAAAAGACAGCCAGGATTCTGTTGCTGGCTCCGAGGCAACATCAATTGCCCAGAAAGAAAGCAAAATAATAAGTAGCATAGTATAACAAATTTTAGAAAAGCTGCCAAATAGCATTCAAGAGCACAGAAGCATTCATTAATCTCTCTTTTCCATCTACAAAACAACAGCTTTTGTCTTTCTTTCCTTTGCCACAACTAGACACCTTTACACATATGAATGGTTTGCTTTGTGCAATTGGATATGGTTAGAATACTCCTTTTCTGAGATTATTGAACTGCTATAAGGGAAATAAAAAAGATAAGCCTTCAGAACTTGGCCTCAGAATAAGTTCATAGAAAGGTAGATTTAATTCTTAGACTTAGTCTTCTGGTTACATATACAATATTTGCCATGGAAGAAACCAAAAGAAGGTTCATCAAAATTTTCCAGTAAATGTAGAAGTGATCCATTGATTTACACAGCACAATATTCTGTCTTTGGAGATTTTAATAAAATTAAATTTACCCCATGGAAATGAAAGCTTATGAGAAAAATAAACATAGGATTCACAAGCATCTTTAAAATTATAAAAATTCAAATGAGCCATCTAAAATATATTACTGCCCTCTTATTGGTTGCCATTTTTGCTGGTCCATTACACTGATTCTATGCAGCTAATCCTCTTGACAGCTAATGGAATTCAGTTCAACAAGCATGAATTAAACACCTAAAAAAGTGACAGATTATCATTATAAGTACTGGAGAGATACAGATCAATTTGACACAGATGATCTAATTCAATTACCTCCAGAATCAACTATGAAATACTCTTTTTACTTTTAAAATCCTTTATTACCTGGAGCCATTTTGTTTTTTCCTGTCTTCTTGCATCTTGGTACCCTCCATGTATTCTGAAGTCTAATAACATTTGTCTCATTATTTTTCCTCTTGTATGACACTCCTGCTCTGGGAATTTTCACAGCCTGTCTCTCGCACCTGAAATTCTCTCCCTCCTCATCTTTCTAGCTTCCCTGACTTTCTTTGTGTGTATTCGTCCTTCCTTGCCAAAGAAGAGTCCCTTTAACCATCAGCTGAAATCCCACCTTATGCAAGAAGCTCTTCCCAATTTTCTTAAAACCTAAGATCTAATGTTGCTGATTTCATCTCCAATTTATCATATCTATATCAATATTGATATATGTGTATATGTTGACACACATATGTATATAAGCATATATTTATGTGTATACATATATACATTTATATCTTGATTATAAATCTATACGTAATGTTATTGTTGTCCGGTGGTCAACTCTTCAAGATCCTGTTGGAGTTTTCTTTGCAAAGATACTGGTGTGGTTTGCCATTTCCTTCTTCAGTTCATTTCACACTTGAAGGGAACTTGGACAAACTGGGTGAAATGATTTTCTCAGGTTCACATAGCTAGCAAGTATCTGAGGCCAGATTTGAACTCAGAAAGATGTCTTCTTGATACCTAGACATTGCTCTACCTTCTTAGTCACCTGGCTGCCCTGTATTATTGGACAATTGATTTAATATCCCTGTTTTGTCATCCATAAAATTAGGTGGTTTATTGATTTAGCTTTGATCTCCCTATATCTATGATCTTATTATATTTTTATTTTTGTGTTTGAAACCCAAATACCTGTTACAGTGATTTCCAAATAGTGCTTCCAAAATATGTCAGTTTATCTAAGAGTTCAATTAATCAGTTCTGCCAGCTTCATCAGATTGTAGACTAACTAGACTCAGAGGAGACTGAGATATAAATACGAATGTTCATATTTTTAAAATCTCTTTTTAAGTCAACACATATAGATTAGACTCTAGACAAAGCTATGTTTTCCAAATTGGACTGTACCTGGGGTATAAAAGGGGCATGTTTCAGTGACTATGGGATTAGAGAGAGATACGATCATGTGATGATAGTATCATAGATTCAAAGTTAGAAGGAAACTCAGAAGCCCTCTACTCCAACCTTCTCATTTTCCACATGACGTAACTAAAGACCAGGGTTCTGTAAGATTTCATGATGGCCACAATAAAATTTTATGAGTCTCTCTTTCTTACTCAAGTACTTCTTTGTGGCAGATCCATTCTGAAAATGTCCCATTCTGATGGCAAGGGTAAGATTAGCATGGGACAGTTTTTCTCTTTAAATTCTTTCAATCAATAATGAACAGGGTTTTATTGATATGTGCTATACTTCCAAACTTACTTTGGCTACGTAATGAGAAGATGAGATTCAATGGAAAAGACCCAGATGTTGGGAAAGATTGAAGGCACAAGGATAAAAGGATGGTAGGGGATGTGATGGATAGATAGTGTCATGGAAACAATAAACATGAACTTGAACTGATTTTGAGAGTTAGTGGAGGATAGAAGGGCCTGGCATGCTATGGCCCACATGGGCACTGATAGTTGGACATGACAGAACAATCTACATCCAAGCTTTTACCTAAGCCTTTTTCTCCTTCACTCTATTCTTATTATCTTAGTTTTCTGACTATAACAATTGCACAATTTAGTTCCTTTAGAAAATTTCATTCTTATTGCTAAGAATCTTATCTTGAGTGAAATTTCCATACTTTGCATTGATTCAGTCTTGGCCAGATACATTGCTGATTGCTTTTGTTCTGCCTTTACACAGTTTTCATATCAATTGGAAAGTTTTTTCTTTAGCCTTTTCTGGCCCCACCTTTATCTAATTATTGACATCCACTTCACTTTTGGCCTAAGAGCTCTTGGCCACTGAATGTTCAACAACCAAAGCCATATCAAAGAGGGGAAGATTTAAGTTTTCCTTGGTATTCAAAATAGTCACAAGAGCCAAAGGAGAATGGCAGGTATGTTTCCATGTAGTTCAAATGTTTAAATCAGAAGTCAGGAATCACAACTTCTGGAGATCCACCAGGCACAAACTGTATTTTGATTTCAAATACCTCCAATCAGTTTTCAGATGTTTTGAATTTGACAAAGAACTATTAAAATCCGTGTTATTGGAAGGGAAATTTGATCCTTATGTCCCTGATTCCTCATGCTCGGCTCACCAAAATGTTCTTTTGTAAGAGGAAGTTAAACTCCAAAGAGACTTCAGAGACTATTTTAGGAGGACATAAAAGCTCATTTTCCTGCAGAAACAGGAAGTCATGTCTGCCCAAGAATAAACAAACCCCAAATGGTAGTTTGAATTTGGTCTGAAACTCAGAATCCACAAAGTTTGGGTTGACTCTAAACTTAGAAAAACATTATTCTTTCCTCCCTCATTATTATCCTGTCTAGCCCCTTGCCACTACAGGATTATCCACCACAACCCAATGCTTTGTCTCATTTTAAGTTATTCATCTGTGAGGTGAGGAGGTTAGACTGGATGGCCTCTTGGGTCATTAATAGCTCTAAATCTATGATCCTACTAATTACTGTAAGATTTCTATACATACACACATATATGTACATGCATATTATATCGAAAAGCACATAGGTTTTTTTTAAAGATAGTAAAATAATACAAGGCTTATATATCAATTAATCATAAAACATTTGTTAAGTTTCAACTAAGAGCCAGATACTATGCTAGGTGCTAGAATATATAATTGTATTAAGAAAGGTTTTCCTCTTTGAGAGGAATTATTTTCTCTCTGTTATAAATTGATTAATGACATTTCCTTTTTCTCCCCATGTGCTATTTATTTAGCTGAAGGGGAAAATGAAGGTAGGAAAATAAACATAGATGCACATAGGAGTATGATAGTAATAAGATCTCCATCTTTCTGATTCTAACTATGCTTTCTGTATAATCGATCTGTCTGTCTATCCATCCATTCATCCATCTATCTATCTATCTATCTATCTATCTATCTATCTATCTATCTATCTGTCTGTCTGTCTGTCTGTCTGTCTGTCTGTCTGTCTGTCTGTCTGTCTATCTATCTATCTATCTATCTACCTGCCTGTCTATTTATCTAAGTTACTATCTATCTAATCTATCTCTACCTAGAGTTACATAACCTGGGTTTCAAGCCTGGAATATTTCACATGAAACTTTCCTAATTGGTGGATAGAATACTGACTAGAAATTGACTGCTTCTGTGAGGGGCGGAATTAACATGAGAGCTTTGCAGAAGAGAGAATTCTTAGTTCTTTCTTTGAGAGATATTTTGGTGTCTCTCTGTCTCTGTCTATGTCTCTCTGTCTCTGTCTGTCTCTGTTTGTCTCTCTCTCTGTCTCTCTCTCTCTCTCTGTCTCTCTCTCTCTCTGTCTTTGTCTCTGTCTCTGTCTCTCTCTCTCTCTCTCTCTCTCTCTCTCTCTCTCTCTCTCTCTCTCTCTCTCTCTTTCTCTCTCTCTCTCCTCCAATTTGTCTCCCTAGAAACTGTAGGAATTTTTTTTCTCTCTCTTGGTTTAAGTTGAGACAAAAATTTAAAAAAATCATTCACTTTTGTAGATATTCTGGCATATTTTCCCCTATATAATTTCTCCAGGTTCTGTTTACTGTTCGTAGAATAAGTTGGTTTGTTTGGTATTCTCTGTTTGTGATGGTCTTTTGTATAAACTACGTTTGGAAGGAAGGAGCTAAGCCAGTGGGTATAAGTTAAAGAATGCTCTTTCCACCTTTAAAAGTGTATAGCTAATAAGAATGCTATCAACGTTTTGAAAGTAAAAACAATCATTACCATATAAAAACAATGAATACCAGAGTAGATAGATAAAATTCTAGTCAAGTACCTTTCTCTTTTGGAAACAGAATTGTCTGCCTCATCAGGATAACAGTCTCTTCTGGAAAGGAGTGAGCAAAGTTCTTAGAATATTTATCCATGGGTTCCCTTGAGCTGAATTTATACAACTTATATGGACATGTACCTCTGTTGGCAAACACACATCCTTGTGTGTGTGTGTGTATGTGTATGTGTGTATATATGTATATATACATACATAAATACATACACATGTATCTCTAGCTGTATTTCAGTCTATATATCTATCTTTTCTATAGTCATTCTCTATTTCAGTTAAATAGAACAGAGAGTATGTGTGTGTGTGTGTGTGTGTGTGTGTGTGTGTATAATTAATAATTTGATAAGAGGAAGAAACCAATTCCTCCCAACTGGAAAAGCTTGTTTTCTTACAGAATAAAATGAATCATTCTGGGATTTGTAATTTAAATAGGATAAAAAGAACTTTAGGAGTCTTCTGAGGTTCACTATAAAGTCTTCCCTTCAATTGTTATGTATTCAGAATAGGGGATTGTTGCGGAGGAGGTAATAAGAAATCTAGATAATTTCTTAGGGTCCTTTTAATCTCTTTTATCATTGGTTCTTTGTTTAAAGAGTAGAAATGTGGAGAAATATGGAAAATATTCCAGAAACTAGGATTATTTGTCATAAAAAAGAATATTAAAATGTCAGGATTAAGGTTTGTAATGTAAAGATTTCCCATTTTGTTTTTATCCTTGTATCATCATCACATAACATAGTTCCTGATAAATAGTAGCTACTTCATAGATATTTGGTGAATTGAACTGACAGCTTCTGAATGAATGAATCAGTGGCACTCTGGAGAATACCCTAAAATGCCACCCAAGTCCAAAAGGTTAAATAAGACAATCAGTGTGCTGTTGTACTCCTTTCCCCATACCAATTAAAAGCCCCATTTCTCAGTCCTTTCAACCTTTGCCTGATCAAAACTTGCATCTGCAAAGGAAAATAGCTGCAAATCAATACTATCCAGCCCAGTTAATGTGGATAGGTTTCTAGTGAAAGAGGAAGGTGGGTTCTTATTTGGCACAAATCATCTATCCTTTAGCTATAAGAATAGAATTACTTCATAATCAAGCACTAGAATCATCATGACTGACATCAGTCTACCTCTTTTTTTAGCTGTTATAGCCTAATGAAGCATATAACTGATCGTTGGCAGATAATACAGGTTGAAGCAAAAGAAGTAACAAACAAAAGATCATCATGTTTTTGTTGAATTCATACTCAAAATCCTGAAAGTCTTCAAAGCTTAATCAAAACAATGATCATTAACATCTTTATGTTATTCTTGATGTTAAGTCATTAACATCTTTACGTTAAATCTTGAACAAATTAAACCAATAAGATGAAATATTGACTTTTTTAAATTGAAGAAATAGATAAGTATGTTTCAAGATGCTCTTAATTCTTTATAGATTCATTATAACTCCATAAATTTAGTAGCATCCAGGTATGTCAGGTTAGGTAACACCATTTAAAAATGGTATGATTTCAATTAAAAACAGAATCATGGAGTTTGCAAAAGTGAAAAGCAACAAGTTAGCATTTACTTTTTAAAAAGTCTTCCTCATATCTCCCTCTACAATTATTTACCACATTAAAAGACTCAGTCCCCATCTCTTCCAAGAAATCTTCCTCAGTGACTCCAGCCCAGGATAATCTTTCTTTTCTCTTAATTCCTGTAAATCTTATTGTCTGTGTCATTATCAAGCAATTAACCCACACTACTTTCTAACATTTCTTGTAATATTACTTTAGATTGTCATTCACTCGTATTATTACTTGCTAAAAATAGTAATTGTACGTTCATTTACCTTATTGATTACATGTATGTGGGTTCTTTCTCTGACTGGATTGTAAGATCTTTGAGAGAAAAGATCAAGGACACAACATCTATCCTCTATGCTAGTACACATCTTGCCCTCATGCAACTTGTAGTTTAATAGATAATAGAAATGTACAAAGAAGTATAAAACACAATAGTATATGGTAAGTATGCAATAAAAGTGTGAAAAAAATGATTCTGAAAGGACAAATGAACAAAATCTTGCTTCCAAATAGGGAGTAGTTAGACTTTCTGGCCAGATTGAATCCTCTACATAAATATGGATATACATGCATACATACATGTATTCATACATACATGCATATGTGTGTTAAACATCCTCTACAAAAAAAATCTATGTTGGATTTTTTGGGCAACAACAAATATAATTTTTTCTTTTCATATACTACTATATATGCAAATACATTTTTCTGGTTACTACATTTAAATATTTTCTTTTTAAAAGTTGTAGACCTTGTTTTGACATAGTTCCTCTTACGGGTAGGTATAGCGTCACATGCCTATTATCACAATTCCCAGGAAGGCTAAGGCTGAAGGATCTCTGGAGGTCAGAGCTGTAGTAGGCTATGTCAATTGTGTATCCACACAAACTACGTTGTGAATATAGTGAGTTCTCAGGTGTTGGGAGTGGTAGTGATGAACTAGATTGATTAAAGAAAGGATAACACGGGCTAGATTGGAAATAGCTAAGTCAAAGTTTGCCTGTCAATCAGCATTGTGATAGGGGTCTGAGTGGCAGTTTTCTTTCTAGCCATCCAGTGTGGCTGAGATACAGACCCAGGTTCACAAACACTAACAAGCAATGTCAATACCAACACCAAAGTCAACACAAAAATGGCAGCAATAAAAAGATCCACTTCAAGCTCCTAAACATAACTTCTATGACAAAGTAAATTCCCTAAAAACAGTTTATAGATTATTAACAGAAAGGAAGACTGCCCTTTAATATAATAGTATGGTGCTAATATATTTATTTATTGGAATTTTGCTGCTTCTCAATGTTAACATTTTTTACATGGTTGAAGTCATCATTTCTGTTGTTCTTTGGTGTTTCCTTCAGTATACTACACTCCAATCAAGTCTTTCCATGTTTCTCTGAATTCTTTAATTCTTCATTCCCTAGTGTATAATATTATTCCATCATATTCATGTAACACAATTTGTTCATTCATTCCCAAATCATTAGATGATTATTTTATTCCAGTTTTTCTTTGTCAAATGTAATTTTCCTAAGAAATTTTTTTTTATATATATAGGTCTTTGCCTGGCATCAGCAAACATATTAAAGTTTCCATGGTAAAATTTCTGAGTGAAAACAAATGAAAAACTTAGCAATTTTTCTTACTTAATTTCATTTTTTTTGTCAACTGGTTGAACTATTTCAGAACTCTAAAAAAAGTGAATTAGTGACCTATCTTCCCAAAGTATTTTTCATCTTTTAACATTTTGCTAGTATAAAGTATGTAAAGCAATATTGCAGGGTTACTTTATTTTTCAGTTATTTTAATTTTGATTTTTAGATAGTTGCTAATTTTGAAAACTTTGTTCATACCTTTTTATTTCTCTTCTATTTGGGAATTACTGAATCATGTGGATGTCAGGAATTTTTCTACAAATATCAGATGTGATGGTTTTATCAATGATATTTCATGCATACATTTTCCCAACCACAGTCTTTTCTTTTCATTTTATCTATATTGGTTTTACTTATGCAATTTTAAAGGTTGCATACTTCAGATTATTTTGTCTGGTGGCAAAATATTCTATTATTCATAATTGTGAAAGACATAAACTTTCATTCTTTCAAATTTTTTGAGGTGATATGTTATAATTTTGATAATTTATTTATTCATATTTATTTGAGTGTAAGGAACAAGATGCAGATCTAAACTTATTTTCTGCCTGACTATTTTTCAGCTTCCTTAGTAGCTTAGATTAAAAAAAAAAACCAGGAGCAAATATGGCAAAATAAAGAAGTATTTATCTAAGCTCTCCAGCATTGCCATCCAAACACTTTATAATAATTCCTCATATCAGATTCTGAAGTGGCAGACCCAAGTAAAGGTCTGAGCAAGACATTCCTCCAGCCTAAGGCAACTTACTGAGATCTGTGACACAGCGGCAGAGGCTCACCTATTGGTGGAACTAGATCATGGAAACAGAAGCAACTGTAGCTTTAGGAGCTCCCAAGTCATAGATGGTAAAGGGACCTAACAACTGCTCAGAAAGAAATTACATAGGCCCTTGTCCTAGAACTGGATGCAGGATCACATGCTTTTTGGACTGTATCCACTTATGTGACATAGAGTAAGAGTGGAAAGGAGCATTTTTCAGCAAAAGGTAGTAGAAGCTTTGAAGGGTAATATCACTTACTGCTGAAGAACCCTGAGAAACAATCGTGTTTCTGATTTCAAGGAAGGCCTTGAGGAGGAGTATTTATTGCAATCTCAAGTAATCACAGAACCTTCCTGGCAAGGACAAGCGTGTAGACTGAGAGAGCAGTGACCACACCTTTTCCCCAAATCACTCCACCTTGGAAGCACCGAAAACTTCCAACCCCCCAGAACTAGCTCTGAAAACAGTAGGGCAAGAAAAAGCCTAAATCTTGAGATATACACTCCCCCCCCAATGAAAAGATATGAGAACAAAGGCTAACATTGACATAAATTTGCAAGTTAAAAATAAAGTAGAAAGATGAGCAAATAATGACAATAAAAGAACTTGACCATAAAAAGCTACTGTTATGACAAGGAAGAGTAAGATGGAAACAAGCCTGAAAAATATTCTTAGAAAAGCTAAAAATGATTTCAAAAATAAAGTAAGAGTGGTAGAAGGAAGTTAGGTAATGAAAGAAAAACAAGAAAATTATGAAAACACAACAGCTTGGTTAAAAAGGAAAAAGCACATCTTAAAAAAAATAATATCTTAAAAAACAGAATTGGCCAAATGGAAAAAAAAAAATTAAAAAAATTCAACGACAAACATAATTTTTTGTGGGTTTATTTTATATCCTACAAGTTTGCTAAAGTTGTTAATTGCTTTGTCAATTGTATTTTTAAAGGAATTGATCAATTTTTCTTCCACCTCTCTAATTTGACTTTTAAAATCCTTTTTGAGCTCTTCCAGGAATTCTTTTTGGTCTTGAGACCTGTTCATATTTCCTTTTGTGGGTATAGTGTAAGTGCTGTCCTCTTCTGAATTCATATTTTGATCTTCCCTGACCCCATAGTAAGAATCTATGGTCTTTGCTTTTCTAAGTTGATTTTTCCTCATTTTGATTGCCTTTTTCCTGGCTTTTAATGTGATTCTCTGCTTCTGGGGCACAGGGGGCTCTGTCTCATACTTCTTGTGCTGAAGGGTAGGGATCTGGTTACTGATTTTGTGTGTTGTGGTCTCTGATTCTAGTAACTGCAAGCTATATAATACTGTAGCTTACCTGGTGCTGAGCTGGAGCTGACTGATGTGTGCCAAGGCCAGGTGAGGTCTTTTGGTTTTTCCCCAGCTCATGGAGTGAGGAATGGGGGAAGGGTGGTCTGGCTACTGGAGGTCTCCACCTCCACTAGAGCTGTTCAAGACCATGAGTAGACTCAGCTGCTGGTGGATGCCCATTCGTGCTACTGTCTGCTGATTCCCCTGACTGTGAGAAGCCAAGGAGGGTGGGATGTTCTGGCATTGACATTTGCCTTCTCCACCACCCTGGAGCTCAGACTCTCCTACTGGTCTGCTGAAGTAAAGTTTGCTGTTGGCTTGCTGAGATGCCTCCCCTGCTGTACTGGTTCCCTTTAGCCACAGCAAAAGGGACCATTTCCATTAATTCCCCTACCATTCCAAATTAAATCAAACAAAAAACCCCAAAAACCCTGCTGCACCCCATCTTTCTGCTGGCCCCACTGTTTCAAGATTTTCCTGGGAGTGATATTTCCTGGGGTTTTCAAGGTCATCAAGGTAGAGTGAGAGTGAATTACAGCTTACTATACCATCTTGGCTCCCAGAAGCATAGCATTGTTAATTATTCCAAGTAGTTTTGTAGTTGCTTCTCCAGGATTGTCTAAGTACACCATCATATCATCTGCAAAGAGTGAAAACTTTGTTTTCTCATTGCCTATTCTAATTCTTTCAATTTCTTTTTCTTCTCTCATTGCTAAAGCTATCATTACTGATACAATATCAAAAAACATTGGTGATAATGAGTATCCTTGTTTCACCCCTGATCTTATTGGCAATGCTTCTAACTTATCCTCATTACTTATACTGTTTGCTGAGGATTTTGGATGGATGCTACTTAACATTTTAAGGACAACTTGAAGACGGCTTTCCTTATAGTGGTAACTATTATCTACCTAAATCAAAGAGTGATCATTACCTTTAATGGAGATAACTTTGAAACCTTCACGGTAAAATCAGAAGTGAAGCAAAGATGTCCATGATCACTACTATTATTTGATATGGTATACAAATGCTAGCTATAGCAATGAGAGAAGAAAAAAAATGGAAGGATTAGAAGAGGTAAAGAAAACTATTAGTTTTAGCAGATGTGATGGCGTATTTAGAGAATCCTAGAGAATCAGCTAAAACCATAGTAGGAATAATTAACAGCTGCACCCAAGTTTCAGGATAAAAAATAAACCCATAGAAATCACTAGCAGGAAAAGTTAGGAGAAATTCCATTTAAAATAATTGTGCACAATATAAAATGCATTGGGGTCTACCTGCAAGACAAACCAGGGATTATGTGAATACAATTATAAAACACTCCACACAAATGAAAACAAATATAAATAATTGGAGAAATATTAATTACTCATAGGTAGGCCAAAATAAAATGACAATTATTCTTAAGTTTATTTACTTATTCAATGCCATGCCAATCACAGGAGCAAAGAATTATTTTATAGAGCTAAAAAAGTAGTAAAAATAATTAATCTGGAAGAACAAAAGATCAAGAATATCAAAGAAATCTTTGCAAAAACAATGTTAAGGAAGGTGGTATAGCAGTACCAGATTTCAAAATGCATTACAAATGGTCTTTGTCAAAACCATCTGGTATTGGGTAAGTAACAGAGTGATCCATCAGTGCAATATGATTAGGTACATAATGTGCAATAGTAAATTACCATAGCAATTCTGAGCTTAAAAAAACTCAAAAGATATAAGTTTTGGGGGTAAAAACTCAAAATTTGACAAAATTGCTAGAAAACCAGAAAGCAGTTTGGCAGAAACTAGTCAAAGCTCATTATCTCACACCATATACCCAGATAAGATCAAAATTGATAAATATTTTAGACAGAAAGAGTGGCATCATAAGTAAATTAGGTGAGCATAGGAAAATATATCTATCAATATGGGAAGTTTACTTACTACCCGATAAAAGATGGAGATTTAAAAAAAATGAGATAATTTTGATTACATAAAATAAAAAGTTTTTGTACCACCCCTCTTCTCCCCTGCAACTGCTTTTCAAAGTAGTTAATGTTCTTGGGTGTATCAGATATGGAAATTATATATACATTTGTGCATTTGTTTCCAGTTCTTGTTTATCTAATTCTATCTCATTGATCTATTTTATTTTACCAACACAAAATAGTTATAATGGATTTTTAAGTGTAATTTAAGAGTTAATATTCCCAAATCCCATTCTGTCTTAATTTAGAAAAATGTCTTAATGTGCATGACCTTTTATTCCACAAAATTAATTTTGTTATTATTTTGTCTGATACTATAAAATCCCCCTTTGGCAATTTAATATAATATACTTAATATGTAGATTGATTTGGGCAGTATACTCATTTATAGTATTTATATATCAATGTGGCTCCATCATGAACATTTATTTGCTTTCTATTTTTTGGTCTTCTTTTATTGTGTAAACAATTCTTAAAGCTGCATTTATATATGTCTTTCACATATTTTGCTAGGTTGTTTTAGATTTTTAATTCATTTTGTCTTAAATTATCATCTCTTCCCTCCCTTCAAATAATATACAGAGACTGATTTTTCAAATGTATTTTATATATAAAATGTTTATATATTTTATTTATTTTAATCAAGTCCTGATTAGTCCAAGTAATATATTACCTTGAATTGAACCCATTACTCATTATTTCCATTGGGATAGAACTAATGACCTTATTTTGCATAATCATAACTTCAAATTATATGAATTCAAATATATGTGAGTACTTCAGGAAATTTATTATGCCTAATAATTTGGAAGTAGCCATATTTTACTACTTCACTGAAGGTGTCAATTGATTTGATTATTTTTATGTGAATTTTCTAAGGTTCTATGCAGAGACACATTTTGCTTTTCTTTTCCCATGCTTATTTCTTTATAGTTTTTTCTTCTGTTGGAACTGTCCCCATACTTTTTACCATTGTTGAATGATGAATGAAGATGGAAAGCATCTTTGTGTGGCTTTTGATCTTACTGGAAATGTGCTGAATATTTTTTTTTCTGTACAAATACTGTTAGTCTTTGATATTCAATACATACTTTTTATAATATGATTTTTTTTAAAGAATGTTACATTTCAGAATTTCAGTCTTTTGATCAAACCATATAATTTTAAATTACTTTCTGATTAATGTGATCAAATACATGCATATTTCCCTAATCTTCCACAATTATTGAATTTGCAATATATTTTGTGTTATGATTATAGTGAATATTTTAACATTGATATAATTTTATCAATAAAATTTTATCATTATTTTTATATCAATAGTTGCTAATGCAGTTAATCTCTAGATTCTTAGTCTTTTATTTCCTTTCTTATTTTGGCATTTATCTCATAAATGGTATTTTACAAAGGACTTTTATTATTTTTGCAAAAAGTGTTTATATAGCATTGATAGTGTTTTTTTCTTTAAAGGTCTGACAGAATTATATTTTAAATCCACCTGAACAAAGATTATTTTTCATTTAGAATTCATGTTGGTTTGTGCAAATAAATTTTTGAAGATTTGGATATTTAGGCTCTATATTTTATACTTTGAAAAACTGTATGTTTAAAATGTTTATTTATTTATTCAACTGAAATATCACAGATTATTTTCTAGTCACTATTTTTGACTGTATTTGTATCTTTCTGTTTCAAATATATTTCTTTTAGACAACGTTGTTGGATTCTGCTTGCCAATTCATTCTGTTTTTCTTTTACATTTTATGAGTGAGTTCATCTCATTCATATTCACATTGCTAGCTGTGTATTTACCTCCATCCTATTTTATACTTTTTCTCCTTTTTCTCCTGTCATTTCCTCAAAGGTCTGTTTTACTTTTAACCTCTGCCTCCCTCAGTCAACCGTCTCTCAGTCTCTCCTTTCTCAACTCTTTTCTCTTCCACTTTCCTTTTTTGGTAAGATGAATTTATATACTCAATTGTGTGTGTATGATCATTCTTCCCTCCTTGAACCAGTTCAGATGAGAGTGAAGTTCAAGAACTTCCCATTCCCCCTGACTGCCCCCCTATTGTATAAACCATTCCTTTTGCGCTCCATTTATACGTGATAATTTTCCCCAGTCTTCTCTTTCCCCCTTTCAGTGAATTCCACTTCCCCATCCTTCCATTCGTTTGTTGTGATCATTCCAACATAATGGACTCACATCCATGATCTCTATGTAAATCCCTTCTAAATGTCCTGATAATGACAAAATTCTTGGGGGTTACATGTTTCTTTTTCATTCATGGAAATGTTAACAGTTTAACCTTATTAAGTTCCTCATAATTTCTCACTAGTAACTTTTTATGCTTCTCTTGAGTTTTTGTTTTTGTTTTTTTTAATGTCATTTTTTTTTATTCAGCACTGATCTTTTCATCAGGAATGTCTGTAAGTCCTCTATTTCATTAATATCTGTTTTGTCTATTTCCGATTTGTATGACTGTATACAGTATAGCTGGAAATGTTATTCTTGGATATAATCCTAGATCCTTTATTCTTCTAGAAATATTATTTCAAGAACTCTGTTACTTCGTGGTGGTGACTGTTAAAACTTGTGTAATCCTGGCTATGATAGTTCCACAGTATCTGAATGATTTCTTTCTTCTTGCAGTATTTTCTCCTTGGGGCAGTTCAGTGGTGCAGTGGATAGAGCACCAGTGCAGGAATCAGGAGGACCTGAGTTCAAATCTCACCTCAGACACTTGACAGTCACTAGCTGTGTGACCTTGGGCAAATCACTAAACCCCAATTGCCTCACTCTGGGTCATCTCCAGTCATCCTGATGAATATCTGGTCACTGGATTCAGATAGCTCTGGAGGAGAAGTTAGGCTGGTGATCTGCACAATCCTCCCTCACTCAAAACAAAGTCAAGTGCAAGTCATGTCATCATTTCTTTGATGCATGGTCTTCTTCGGCAATGGACAAACACATACATACATTTTCTCCTTGACCTGGAAGTTTTTGATTTTAGCTACTATAATCCTGTGAGTTTTCACTTTGGAATTTCTTTCAGAAAATGAGTGATGGATTCCTTTGATTCCCACTTTGCCCTCTGGTTTTAAGTTTTGAATGTAGTTTTACTTTATGATTTCTTAGAATATGATTTCTGGGTATTTTGTTCTTGCTGCTTTTCATGGGTTTTCAATAAATAAAATTATTCTTTAATTACCCTTTCTTGAGCTATTTTTTAGGTCAGCAATTTTCTCCTAGGATGTATTTCAGGTTTTATTTTGTTTTTGTTTTCAGTCTTTGAACCTTAGGTTTCTTCTTGTCTCATGCAATTAATACTTGCCATTTGGCCAATTCTAATTTTTAAGGGATCACTTTCTTTTCCATAGCTGTTAATTCTCTTTTCATCATTTTCTTGCATAGCTCTCCTCCCCCTCATTTTTCCTCTACCACTGTTATTTGATTCTTAAAATATACATTTTCTCTTTTTGAATATCTTTCCTTAACTCTTCTAAGAATTATTATATTTCTTTATGTCTTCTAAGAATTACTGCTGGGCTTGTATTTTTTTGAGGTTTACTTGTAAATAGTTTTAAGTCATTTTCTTCTGGTTTTGTGTCTTGAGCTCCCCCACTAGTGTAATAGCTCTTAATAGTTAGATTCTTTATTGCATGCTCTTTTTTCTGTCTGGCTTCCTGTATTTCAAACTTCTTGCATTTGACGTTATTCAATGTTGGACTCTGTCTCACTTCTGAGTGGAGGGAAGGATATGTCCGCACTGAATTTCTGTCTTTTTATGTCCTTCTACCATTTTTACTGCTAGGTTCAGGGATCTGCAAGTTTTTAATCCTTCTAAGATTGTGTGATTTGGGGAGAAGTTTATTCATTGTCCTGGTGTGAATTCTGCAAATTCCTGACACAGGTTTGGATCTGTTGTCTTGTGCATAATTGGATTTTAGTAGATTGCTACTATTAGCCTGTTGGAAAGTCCTACAAGTTCAAAGTGACTGAACTACTTGACTCTCCCTTGGTCTTGGATTCCACCTTTGGGAATTCCATTGTAGACATGTTCAAGGCTAAAAATTAGAACTGACACTCCCTCTGTTCTTGTGCTCAAAGACACATAACTAAAATTTTGGAATTTATTTCTTGATTTGTACACAGAATCTCTCTTGCCCATGTCCATTCCTCCTTCTGCCCTGGAAATGTCACCAGCAACTGAGCAAAGAGGATACAGTTATCAACTGGCATCCATTCTTGCTTCTATTACTGGATTGAGGGTCCCTAAGACCACCTTCTGCCCCAGTTCTTCCAACCTTTATACTTGTTCTCAGCTCCTTTATTTTCTTTAGCTGCTGGCACTACTGCCTCTGCTTGTGGCCATCATTTTGTGCTCCTGCACCGCTCCTGCCCTGGTATCCAAAGACCTCTCCTAAATTTCCATGGACTGGAAAAATGACTCACTGTGACTTTTTAAAGCTATGTTTTCACATTATTTACTCAAAGTAGGCTTAACATCCACTGAATTTTAGACATGTTGAGTTAAATTTTAAGCATATTGAGTTTAAGGTTCTGGGAAAATAGGGAAATAACCAGCAAATGTTTTGATTCATAAAAAAGGCAACAAGATCTTGTACATTGTGTGGCATAATTTCCAGAATGTGAGTGGCAATTGTCCCCAGATTAGACCTGAGATGAAGTGTTATATTCTATTCTAGATACTGCATTTAAGGAAGGGCATTGGTTTACTGAAGAGTGTCTAGAGGAAGCCCATCAGGCTGATTAAGAGGCTCAGGATCATTCCATGTAAGGAAGAAATGAAGAAACTGAGAATTTTAAACCTCATGAAGAGAAGGCTTATGTGTGGGATATGAAACCTGGTTTCAAAATTTTTGAAGAATTTTCATGTAAAAGAGGAATTGATATTTTCTCCTCTTGGTGCTAGAGGACAAAGAAAACAATGGAGGAAAATTACATAGGGACATATTTAGGTGAGATGCTTGGACAAACTTCAAATTAAGTAGAAGTGTCCAAAATGGGGTATGTTTGGGAGGTAGTGAGTTCACTGGTGAACTTAAAAGAAGATTTGGGAAATAACTTGGAGATATTACAGAATGGATATTTATTCAGGCCCAGAATGGATCAGATGAAATCTGAAATTACTGAAGCTTTGAGACTGGGTTATTCTGATTTGATCTGAAACCTTTGTATTATCTCTGGGTATGAATATTGCATATTGAGTGAGATTTTGTTATGATGTACTAATGAATTCTTTGTGTGTGTATGTATATATACATGTACATTTACTTTTGTTGTGACATTACTTTGTGGTGTAAGTGAGAAAAATGCAGGCTTTAATATCAAAGGACTAGGGCTGATTTTCTCAGTTCATTACTTATTATCTATTTGACCACAGGGAAGCCACTTAACCTTATATAGTGGGATTTGAACTGGAAGTTAGGGACCATCCAGTTATATACCTTCATTTTACAGATATGGAAACTAAGACAGACAGGTTAAATGATTTGGCCAGAACAATAAAGATAGTAAGTGTAAGGTGGTAATATACATACACACATATACACATAGGTAACATACATATGTATATATGTATATGTACATATATACATATATGTAGATACAGATAAAGATATAAATATATAGATAGATATAGGTATTGATAGAGATATTGTTGTTGTGTTCGTCCTTAGTTACCAAAGAAGACCACACCATCAGAGAAATAATGTTATGACTTACACTTGACATTGTTTTGAATGAGGGAGGGCTGTGCAGGTCACCAGCCTCACTTCTCCTCCAGAGTCATCTGAATCCAGTAACCTGATATTCACCAGGATGACTGGAGATGGCCCAGGATGCAATGGGAGATCTTTGCCCCTTTAGGCCAAGGCCTATTCAGTTACTCACTTAGGGTAAGGTAATGAGCATTCAGGGAATAGGCCTGTTTAAGAAGTAGTCATTGAATGACCCCTTTAATAAGGCAAAGAAAAATAACTCCATCAGGTTGTGAGGGAAACAGCAACAGTTACTACTGATAATCACTCTTTAGCCAGGAGGGTCCAAAAAACAGTCCCTAAGTGGAGCTTGGGCAGGGCCCTAGTGTTTATGCAGTCTATGGGCTTCAGAGTGCAGTTGGTTTAAGGTTTTGGGAAAGGAAAGGAAAAAAAAGGAAAGGAAAAAGGAAAGGGGAAAGGAAAGGGGAAAGGAAAGGGGAAAGGAAAGGGGAAAGGAAAGGGGAAAGGAAAGGGGAAAGGAAAGGAAAGGAAAGGAAAGGAAAGGAAAGGAAAGGAAAGGAAAGGAAAGGAAAGGAAAGGAAATCTCCTCTGGCCATCCAAATTTACCTTCCTTTGGAGAGGAAAAAGAAGGGGAGGGATAGAGATACATAAAGATAGAGATAGATATAGATATATCCATATATCTATGTGTGTATACGTGTGTATATTTCTGTGTATATACACACACAGAGTAATAATAATTATTATTATATCACAAATGGTTTTAACAGTCATATTAATAGCAACAATTATCATTATATACATATATACACATACATACATAATACATACATACGCACACAAGCACACACATATGTTGCACTTTGTGGTAACTATTTGTACACATCTTTCTCTCCTACTACATTCTGGGCTCCTTTGAGTCAAATGAAGTCAAAAAGAATTTATGAAGCATGCACAATATTTCAGACACTGTAGTGCTGGGAATACAGTTATATTCAAAAAGGGCAGTCCTCGATCTCAAGGACCTTACATTCTAATAGAGAAAGACAGAGCAGTCTCTGTACAGGAGTCTCTGGAGAATCAGGAACTGAGCTAGGAGAGAAGGGAAGGAATATGACTAACCTGGACACTTCCTCAAAATCGAAGTTCCAATCCTTTCCTGACTCTTCCTACTTCTTGACAATTTTCCTACAGCTTTCCTACCCTGGAAGCTACTATTCTGTGAAAACACCTCTATCTCCTTGGCCTCCCTTCTCTAATTGGTGTCTCTCCTTTGAGCAGAGATGAGTCTGAATTCATATCTTTATCCTCCATGGAACCTAACACAATACTTTGCACATAGTAGGATCATTTGTATCTGGAAAGGACATTAGAGCACATATGCTCAGACCTCTCATTTTAAAAATAAGGAGTTAAGCCCAGAGCAGTGAAATGAGTTGCTTAATGTAAAACAGAGTACAATTCTGTCTGTGCTACTTACTACACATGTGACATTGGACAAATCGCATCAGCTCTCTCTTTATTTGTAAATAAGCAGAGTAAGGACCTTGAGGTCCCTTTACTAGGTGCTCAATAAACATATATATTTGTTTGGAAAATAAGAAAACTGTGTAGAGGGGGTGGAGATGTTTTAATCTTATCACCGATACACTCCAGTGTACTCATTTCTTTGCTATTTTTTTCAATCAACAACCATTTGTTTTCTCTCCTTTCTGCCCTTCTCTACTTTGAGAAAAAAGAAATGCTTATAACTAATATGCATAGTTAAGAAAAATAAATTCTTATATTGCAGGTGTGTATGTGTGTGTGTGTGTGATTAATTTCTCCTGCATCACCTTTCTGTTCAGAGTTTCTGATTTTCTAGAATCATAACTGTTCATTGAATCAGTGGGTTTTTAATGTTTTTAATATTATTTATTTTCACAATGTTATTGTTATATTATAAATCATTCTCCTATTTCTGCTCACTTCATTCTGCTGCATCAATTTATGTAAACTCTTCTCAGATTTCTTTAAAACTATTTACTAATTTTTTATAGAAGTTGGTTAATCCATTCCCTAGATGATTGCAACCCCATTTGTTTCTATTTCTTTGTCATCACAAGAAGAGTTGCTACAAAAATAGGTAATTGCACATAAAGGCCATTTTTCTTTTTCTTTGATCCCTCTGGTAAGTATGCCTAGTAGTATTGCTACTGAGTTAGAGGTTTTGCAGAGTTTAGTAGCTTTTTAGATATAGTTCCAAATTGATTTACAGAATAAGACCAGGACAGTTATAATTATTAACTGTCTTCAAATCAATTACATTGGTGGATGGCTAAAGGTAGCCTAGAATGTTGCACTTTAAAGGTGTACTTCTACCATTGCCCACAATGTCTCTAGGGTGTTTAGAACCTCAATATGTATTTAGTGGGGCAATGCAAACCTAGAGGAGGTACAGTTAGAGTGCAGGATGGATGTATGTAGCTGCTCCAAACAACTGGCATTCAATGCTCCTTGGACAAATGTATTTCATGAGAAGTGATTGTGGTAAGTGAAAGCATATACCAGTGGAAAACATCCTGGGTTTCAATTCAGGACACTTTAATTTGGACCCTGGCATAATTCCTTGCTACTTGTGTATCCTTGGGAAAATCACTTAGTATCAGGACCTTAGTTGCCTCATCTGTAAAAGGAGGGGATGGGACTTTGCAGAGGATCTCAAAGTTTTTATTTTTTTGTTTGTCTGTTCTTGTTTCCCAGGTCCTGGATTAGATGACCTCAGAGATCCCTTCCAGCTCTAGTAATAGGCTTCTATGAACACACGCAGACCACAGCAAGGCCATCAGAAATCTATAGTATTTCTATTTTTGTCTGTCTTCTTTACATCTCAAGTGAGATATTTGTTACTATCTTCTTAGTTTAGGGCTAAGCACAGTGCCTGGTACACAGTCAGTGCTTAATAAATACTGGTTACCTTCCCCTTTTCCTTCTTTATGTCATTGATATATCTGAGAGCAGGGGAGAATTTTTTGGTGTCATGAGAAGACCTTTCCCCTCTGAACTGAGAACGATCCACAGCTACTACAGCAGCTGATTGAATGTTCAACAAATCAGCAACTTATCCAAATGGGTTAGTTCCAGTTTGTTTTCTCTTTGGCAAAGCTTGTCAGCACATCACTTTAACTGCTCCTGTAAGGACCACCCACTTAGAGAAATTAAGCAGAATGCAGCGATCTTTAGCAATTTGATACTTATGCAGAAGATGGAGGAGGAGGAAAAGGAGGAGGAAGGGAAGGAGGGCAAGAAGGGATGGAGGAGGAAGAGGAGGAGGGAGGCATTTTGGAAAGTTAGAGGAATCTAAGCAGATTGGGGTGGAGTGGAAGATAATATTTTAGGATTTTTCTTTTCCTCCTGGGTTCCATTTTCTATTGCAAAAATGCACTTCTTAACCTTGGAATAATTTATTAGTACAATTCCATCTGATTTTACATCTGGAGGGTATGTGGATTTTTTTTTTCCCAAACAGAAATTGAATTCCTGTCTTGAAAAATCTGGAAGACTGATGTCTTTATGGTTATACTAAAAACTGCACAATTTTTGGCCTGGAGTGAGGTCAAATTGTTAAAGAAATACAAATTAGTAGAGTGGGAAAAAAATGTGATTTTCCTCATTATGAGCATGTGTGTGATACAAGTTAAGTTTTCACATCTGAAAAAGCAAAACAAAATTGTCCTATTTCCCAATTTCATCTTAGCAATAGTATGGTACATTGGAAAAAACTTGAAGTCAGAGAAATTGATCAGATCTTAGCTGTCACTTGTTGAATGCAGGGATTTGGAAAGGTCCCGTAAGCCTCAACTTCCTCATCTGCAAAAGGAGATGGTCGGAAGAAGTCCCTTCTAAATCTATGCTCCAATAAAAAGTGATTTATTTCCATTTGAAGGAAAAGGTCAATTGTTTTCAATAAAAGCTTATACTTATAATTACAATTACCTAAGAACTGTATCATTGTTTTGGGAGGGAGGGGCTTTTTCTATTTTGGTCCTGATTTGTACTTTCAGAAATGTGGGAATTCCTGTTGAAGAAAGTTGATATGGTTCTCTTAGAACCTGTTCTCATAGAATGAAGTTTTAACCTGGGGTCTATGAAAGTTTATATACACACTGTATATGCACATATAGACACACACATACTACATATAAACACACATACAAAACCACACATATATGTGTATATATATATACATATACGTATATGTATATACGTATATGTATATATATATATATACCTGTGCACATGAGTGCACATTGTGGACACAATGCATATATACATATGTATGTATGTATATGTATGTATGTGTATATGCCCATATACACTGTTTACATAAATATACATATAAATTGGTTTGCTTATATGTACATGTGTATATGTGTATGCGGACTTATATACATGTGCATATAAATATGCATATACACATATACATAAATGTATATATATACAATTTTAAAATAATGGATTTCCTTTATAGTCCTATGTATTTTATTTTATGAATTTAATGATATTTTCCTTAGAAGACTTCACCAGACTTAGAAAGGGGTGCAAATGCCAAAAGGTTATGAACTTTTATATTATTGCAGATCACCACTTATACTTTAATTTTTAGTCTTAGAGAACTGACCTGGGTATTGAAAAATAGCATGATTTGCCCAAAGTATACAGCCAGTATGTGTTAGAGGAAAAGGACTTGAATCTAAATCTTCAAGACACATCAGTATTTCAAAGCACATGTTCTATCTGCTTTGTCACATGACTTGTCTCCTGCCCCTCCCTTCTCTCTCTCCACACACGTATGCACACACACGGACACACACACACACACACTACACACATATTCAGAAACCTTTTTGTCATTATTAATGATTTCTGCAGGACATATACATATACACACATATGTACACACAACCATATGCACACACATATATATATACATATATACACACACATATACCCATACACATATACACATATTGCACCCAGAGCACATACACACATACGTGCAATACATATATGTATTTATGCAATATATACTTACATATCTTTTTATATTTTTCTTTATATTTACATGTGCATATGTGTATTTACATACATATATATTTATATACACACACACTCTATGTGTAGGAGAGAGAGAGAGAGAGAGAGAGAGAGAGAGAGATTTTTATGTTGGCTCTAATGCTTTTAGTTTCTACTTGGGAGTATCTTCAGTCTTGTTTTTCAAAAGAATTAAATACATTTTCCTCAAGGAAAATACCACTTCATGTTATCACAGTGACTGAACAGGGAAGTCTATTTTGGTTCAATGCATTGATTTTTCTGCCTGGTGAGAACACCAGCAATAAACAGCATCTTTACTTAAAGATCACAGAAGTGTGTTGGCCAGAGATGCTCAGTAGCTTTGCAACCTCGGCAGTCTTTGTTGGACCACTGCATGAGTTCCTTCTGGTAGGAAAAAGCTCTGCAGAGCACATGAATATACTTTTCTTTTTTAATAGAATAATCACTGGGATGGGATGTTTACAAAAAGATGATTCCAGATGGCAACCACTCTAGTTTAAGTGAAAACAGATGGGGATCTTCTGGGGAACAATCTGTGGTGAGAGAACCGTCTCCTGAGGTAATGTACCATGCTAGACAGCCAGGTCTGGTCAGGAGGCTCTGAGTTCAAGTTGTATTTCTATAACATCCTGACTTTGTGACCACGGGACAAGACATTTCATTTGTCAGTGAACCAGGCAACTCTCTTAAAATAAATGTTGTAGAACAATTGCATATCTGAGCTGGAAGAAGGCATTTCTTTACCCAGAATTCTTGATATTGATAAAATCATAAGGGTGATCCAGTAAACAACAAGCTGACAAAAATGCGATTGTCTCTACAATGATGGACAAACCAGTATGGCCTTCACATTTACCTAACAGCTGCAATTCTAAGAGAGAAAAAGCAGAGTAGGAATGAGGGCTAGCTAATAGCATTGATTAAAGCTTTAGTAATTCATTTCAAAATATTGATATCTCATGAAGAGACAACAGAGTGTAGAGGATAGAATGTTGGATCTGGAGTCAGGAATAACTTAGTGGATATTTAATCTTTACATGTTAACATGAGAAAGTCACTTAATCTCAGTGAATCTAAGTTGAGATTTCTAAGTAGAAGTAGTTTCCACACCGAGATATCAAATCCTTAATATAATGATATATCTATATCTATATTCATATCCACTTATCTAAATCTGTCATTTATAGCTATATCCATTTGCATCTACATTCATTAATCTATCTACATGTCATCTATATTCATATCCATCTATATCTACATCTATGTCTATATTAATATTCATCTATCTTAATCTAAATCTTTCGTCTACATCTATATTCATATCCATCTATCTATATTTATATATGCATCTATATCTGTATTCATTAATCTATCACCTATACCTATATTCATATCTCACTATATCTACATTTGTCATCTATATCTATATGCCTAAATCTCTCTGTATCTCTCATCTATATATATCAGTATCATCTGCATCTATTTCTATCTCTCTAAACATTCACAGATGTACATATGTGTATACATACTGATATATTCATACATGCAAATATATGTATATATAATCTCAGTATATGTGTATGTATGGATACATACACACATATATATGTATATGTGTGTGTGTATTTGGGTTGGAAGAGAGCAGACTTACGATTTCAAAAAATTTATTCTGTTGATATAAGTTGGCAATTGTTTTGTTCTGCAACTTACAGTCTTAGACTATTACTGGGGACCCTAGGGTGTTAATGGTCTTGCTTAGGTTAACACAAACCATGTATCAAGCTGGAATCTGAACCCAGGTTTTCTAGAACCAGAGGGTAAAACAGAAATTGAAAGAATCCACCAATCACCTCCTGAAAGAGAACTCAAAATGAAATCTCCCAGGAATATTATAGTCAAATTTCAGATCTAACAGATCAAGGAGAGAATGTTGCATGCAATCAGAAAGAAACGATTCAAGTATTGTGGAGTCACAGTCATGATATCACAAGATTTAGCAACTTCTACATTAAAGGAGTGGAGGACTTCGAATATGATATTCTGGAGGGCAAAGGAGGTAGGATTACAACCAAGAATCACATATATAGTAAAAATGATTATAATCCTTCAGGAAGACAATGTACATTCAGTGAAACAGAGGGCTTCCAAGCGTTCTTGATGAAAAGATTAGAGTTGAATAGAAAATTTGACTTTCAAATACTAAGACTCAAACTTGTGTGTGTTTGTCCTTCATTATCAAAAAAGACCATGTCATCAGAGAAATAATGACATAGCTTGCATTTGACTTTTGTTTTTGAATGAGGGAGGGCTGTGCAGGTCACTAGCCTCACTTCTCCAGAGCCATCTGAATCCAGTGACCACATATTCATCAGGAGGACTGGAGATGACCCAGGGTGAGGCAATTGGGGTTAAGTGACTTGCCCAAGGTTACACAGCTAGCGAGTGTCAAGTGTCTGAGGTGAGATTTCAACTCAGGTCCTCCTGAGTCCTGCACTGGTGCTCTATGCACTGCACCACCTAGCTGCTTACTTTTAAACACAAGACTCAAGAGAAGTACAAAAAGGTAAACAGGAAAAGTAAATCATAAGGGACTTAGTAAGATTTAACTTTTTGTATTCCTACACGGGCAGATGATACTTGTAATTCATAAAAACTTTCTCATAATCAGAGAAATTAGGAGTATATATATAGAGAGGGCACAGGTATGAGTTGAATATGATGGGTTGATATCTAAAAATAAAATATAATTAAGGGTTAAGAAAGAAGAAAGCAATGGGAGAAAGGGAAAGGGAGGGGTAGAATGTGTTGAATTATCTCACACAAAAGAAACAAGAAAAAGCTTTTATAATGAGGGAAAAGATGAGAAGGTGAAGGGGATTAAGCGAACCTTACTTTCATCAGAATTGACTCAAAGAGAGAATAACATACAAACTCATTTGGGTATAAAAATCTATCTTACCCTATAGGAAAGTATAAAGGGAAAGGAATAAGAGAAGGGAGTATTATGGAAGGGAAGGCAGATTGAGGAAGACAGTAGTTAGAAGCAAAACACTTTTGAGGAGGGCCAAGGGGAAAGGATAGAGATGGTAGAATAAACATGGAGAGAAATAGGATGGAGGGAAATACATTTAGCAAGCATAACTATGAAAAAAGGCACCATTTCTCATTGATGTAGAGAAGTGAGTCAAATTTATAAAAATAGAAGCCATTCCACAATTGATAAATGATCAAGAGAAATGCACAGTTTTCAGATGAAGTAATCAAAGCTATCTATGGCCAAATGAGAAGGTACTTTAAATCATTATTGATTAGAGGAATGCAAATTGAAACAATTTTGAGGTATAATCTCATCTATTAGATTGACTAATGGGACAGGAAAGTAGAATGACAAATACTGGAGGAGATGGGAGAAAATGAGACATTGTTAATGGAGTTCAATCATTCTTTAGAGCAGTTTGGAATTATGCCCAAAGGCATATAAAACCATGCACACCCTTTGACCTAACAAAGCCACTACTAGGTGTGTATCCAAAAAGAGATTAAAAACAGAAGGGGAAAAGGACCTGTATGCAGAAAAATATTTATAGCAGCTCTTTTCTGGTGACAAAGAATTGTAATTGGGAGGATGCCCATCAATTGAGGAATGCTTGAACAAAGTGTACTAAGTGATTGTGATGGTATACTATTCTTCTATGAGAAACGATGAGCAAATTGCTCTCAGAAAAACTTGGGAAGACTCCTATGAGCTGATGCAAAGTGAAATGTACTGTGTATAAAGTAATAGCAATATTGTAAGATAATCAGCTGTGAATGATTTAGCTGTTTTCAGCAATACAATGATGCCAAACAACATTACATCCATTGCCAGAGAAAGAACTGATGGTGTTTGAATACAGATTGAAGCACACTTTTTTCTTTTAACTTTATTATTTTTTCTGCTTTCTTCTTTGGTCTATGTTTTCTTTTCTAACATGAATTTCATTCTCAATGAGGGGGTTGGAGAAGGAGGAAGGGAGAAAATTTAAAACTCAAAATTAAAAAAAAGAATGTTAGATCAAAGGATATGAACGGGCAGTTTTCAGAGGAAGAAATCAAAACTATCTAGAGACATATGAAAAAATACTCTAAATCACTATTGTTTAGAGAGATGCAAATAAAACGACTCTGAGGCATCACATCACACCTAACAGATTGAATAACATGACAAAACAGGAAAATGATAAATGTTTGAAAAGATGTGGGAGAATTGGAACACTAATTCATTGTTGGTGGAGCTGTGAGCTGATCCAACCATTCTGGAGAGCAATTTGGAACTATGCTAGAAGTGCTATAAAAATGTGCATACCCTTTGACCTAGCAATATAGCTTCTAGGACTGTATCCCAAAGAAATCATAAAAATTGGAAAAGGACCCACATGTACAAAGAATATTTATAGCAGCTCTATTTGTGGTGGCCAAGAACTGGAAATCAAGGGAGTACCCATCAAAGGAGGAATTGCTGAACAAGTTGTGGTATATGAATACCATGAATACTACCGTGCTATAAGAAATGATGAACAGGAAGACTTCAGAGACGCCGGAAGGACTTATATGAATTGATGCTGAGTGAAATGAGCAGAACCAGGAGAAAATTATACATAGTCACAGCGTGCAATAACTGTTTTTGATGGACTTAGTCCTTCATAGCAATGCAAAGACCTAACACGTTTCCAAAGGATTCATGATGTAAAAGGCCATTCACATGCAGAGAAAGAACTATTGAGTTGGAACACAGAATAAAGTAGAATATTTTTTCTTTTGTTAAGTTTTGTTTTGTTTAGTTTTATTCATATATTGTCCCATTCATTTTAATTCTCCTATGCAACATGCCTAATGTGGAAATGTGTTTAATAAGAATGTATGTGTAGAGTCCATATAAGATTGCTTGCCAGGTTGGGGAGGGAGTAGGAAGGAAGGAGGAGAAAATGTAAAACTTATGGATGTAATTGTTGAAAATTGAAAACAAATAAATAAATTTGGAAGAAAAAAATGTTTAAAATACTATTTTTTATTTTATTTTATATTTTATTTGTTTTCAGTGTTCTACAATCACTACCACATAACTTAGATTATTTTCCTCTCCCTCTCCCTTCCTCCATTCCTTTCTGAGATGGCATACAATTTTATATAGGTTCTATACATACATTCCCATTAAATACATTTTCACTATAGTCATATTATGTAGAAGAATTAAAATGAATGGGAGAAATCACATAACAAACGAAAACATAATACGAAAGAAAATGATTTGCTACATTCTGCAATTGAATTCCAAAATTCTTTTTCTGAATATGGAAGGCATTTTGCCTCAAAAGACCACAGGGAATTTTTTTAAGTCCTTGCATAGCAATGAAGTTCCAAGTCTACCAGAAAAATCTCTCACACACTGTGGTCATTGCTGTGCACAAAGTTCTCCTGGTTCTACTCCTTTCACTTAGCATCAGATCATATAAGTCTTTCCAGGCAGGCCTCTCTGAAGTCTTCCTGTTCATCATTTCTTATAGTGCAATAGTATTCCATTACATTCATATACCATAATTTATTCAGTCATTCCCCAATTAATGAGCATTCCCTTGATTTCCAGTTTTTGGTTAACACAAAGAGGGCTGCTATAAATATTTTTGTACATGTGGGACCCTTTCCCATTTTTATGATCTCTTGGGGATACAGTCCTAGAAGCAGTTTTACTGGGTCAAAGGGTATGCGCTTTTCTGTAGCCCTTTGGGCATATCAAATTGCTCTCTAGAATGGTTAAATCAGCTCACAGCTCCACCAACAATGAATTAGTGTTCCAACTCTCCCACGTCTTCTCCAACATTTATCATTTAACTATTCTGTTATATTAGCCAATATGATAGGTGTGATGTTGTATCTCAGAGTTGTTTTGATTTGCATCTCTCTAATCAATAGTGATTTAGAGCATTTTTTAAAATGATTATAGATATCTTTAATTTCTTCCTCTGAAAATTTCCTGTTTACATCCTTTGACCATTTATCAATTGGGGAATGACTTGTATTCTTTTACATTTGATCCAGTTTCTGTACATATTTTAGAAATGAGGCCTTTATCACAGACACTAGTTGCAAAAATCCTTTCCCAGTTTTCTGCTTCCCTCCTAATCTTGGTTGCATTGGATTTGGTTGTGCAAAACCTTCAGTTTAATGTAACCAAAATTATCTATTTTGCACTTCATAATGCTTTCTATCTCTTCTTCAGTCAAAAATTCTTCCCTTCTCAATAAATTTGATAATTACACCAATCCTTGCTCCACTAATTTTATAGTATCAGTCTTTATACCTAGATCATGTACCCATTTGGACTTTATTCTTGTGTACGGTGTCAGGCATTGGTGTATGCCTAGTTTCTGCCACACTGTTATCTAGTTTTCCCAGCAATGTAAAACAGTGAGTTCTTATTCCAGAAGCTGGGGGTCCTTGGGTTTATCAAACAGTAGATTGCTGTATTCATTGCCCACTGTGTCTTGAGTACCTTGATTATTCCATTTGTCTACCCTTCTGTTTCTTAGCCAGTACCAAGTGATTTTAATACTTGCTGCTTTATAATACAATTTGAGATCTGATAGAGCTAGGCCACCTTCCCTAGCATTTCTTTTCATTAATTCCCTTGCTATTCTGGATCTTTTGTTCTTCCAGATGAATTTTGATATCATTTTTTTCCAACTCTAGAAAATAATTATCAGATAGTTGATTGGTATGGCACTAAATAAGTAAATTAATTTAAGCAGAGTTATAATTTTTATTGGGTTGGCCTACTAACAAGCAACTGATGTTTTTCCACTTATTTAGATCTGACTTTATTTGTGTGAAAAGTGTTTTGTAATTGTCTTCTTATAGTCTCTGAATTTGTTTTGGCAGGTACACTCCCAGATATTTTATAGTGTATACCATAGCTTTAAATGAGATTTCTCTTTCTGCCTCTTGCTTTTGGGCTTTGTTAGTAATATACAAAATGCAGAAGATTTGTGTGGGTTTATTTTGTAACCTGCAACTTTGCCAAAGTTGTTTTTATTTCAAGTAGTTTTTTACTTGAATCTCTGCGATTCTCTAGGTATATCATCTGCAAAGAATGGTAACTTAATTTCTTATTTGCCTATTCTAATTCCTTCAGTTTCTTTGTCTTCTCTCATGGCTACAACTAACATTTCTAGTACCGTATTCAATAATAGTGGTGATAATGGACATCTTGTTTCACCACTGACCTTATTAGAAATGCATCTAGCTTATCCTATTGCATATAATGCTTTTGGGAAGTTTTAGGTAGAGATGGATTGTTATTTTATGGAAAGTTCTATTTACTCCTATGCTTTCCACTGTTTTCAAGAGCAATGGGTGTTGTACTTTGTCAAAAGCTTTTTTTGCATCCATTCAGATAATCATGTGGCTCCTATTAGGTTTTTGTTGATATGATCAATAATACTAATAGTTTTCCTAATATTGAATTAGCCCTGCATTCCTGGTATGAATCCTACCTGATCATACTGTATTATTCTCATGATAAGTTTCTGTATTCTTTTTGCTAAAATCTTATATAAAATTTTAGCATATATATTCATTAGAGAAATTGGTCTATAATTTTCTTTCTCCGTTTTGTCTCTCCCTGGTTTAGGTTTCAAAACTATATTTGTATTATAAAGCAAATTTGGGAGGGCTCAATTTCCCCCAATTTTTTCAATTAATGTATATAGTATTGGAAATAACTGTTCTTTAAATATTTGACAAAATTCACTTAGATAGAATTAGCCCTGGAGCTAGCTTGTTAAATATGGGGAAGGGGTGGTCTGTTCATGGGAGATCTCCTCAGGTGAGCTAGAGAAAAAGCAAGCTTAATGCTTGGTGATCCTGGCTATCTTTCTGTTTCCCCTGGAGTGCTTAGGCACACCTGGGTCCTAGTGTGAGACCACAGCCCTGGAGCTCCAGCTGTCTGGGACAGCTCTGTTCCTCAGCCACAGTAAGGGGAATATTCCTTTGCTATTTTACTAGCCTCACATGCTATGAAATTGTTTTCCCCTTCTGCTGATTCCACTGGTCCAGGATTTTTCTAGGGAAATATTTTAATGGTCTTTCAAGGTCAACAAGGGGAGGGGGAAAGAGCATTTACTGATCATTCCACCATTTTGGGTCCCAAAAGTTCAAGTAGGTGACTTACAGACATTTAATCTGCAAGCTGAAAGTCTCTGTGCAGCTGCTGCAGATACCTGGGCCTCCTTCTGTGGCTGTCACACTTGCTTGGCTCTGTTTGACCCTCTGCTATCCCACCATGCTGCCACATCCTCAGATTGCCCCTGGGCTTTCCTGCTTGGTAGCACTGTGGCAGGGAAGCTGTGCTGTGTGCTGTATGCTCCTCTACCCTCGTAGAATAGATTTTTCCCATAGATCTTTCAGTCCATCCTGGACTGTGAAATGGCCACAGTCTGTCTCCTATTGGATTCTGCACCTCCAAAATTTGGTTAAATTCTCTTTTTAGAAGTATCTGACAGAGTTTGTCTAGAAGATCTTTGAGTAGTTGCTCTCACTCCACCATCTTGAATACTATTTTTTTTAAAAGGAAATGTTGAAGATGGTGGAGTAGAAAGACTCATCTATGCTAGCTCCGAATCCACAGCCCAGAAATTTCCTGTAATAAGAACTCCCCACAAATTCTGGAGCAGAGCAAGCCGCACACCAATACACTGGAGGAGATTTCCATTCCAAAGAGCCAGGGAAAGCTGTCCCCAGGGGTCTGTCATGCTCTGGACAGCAGAGTCCACCCCTGCCCAGTCCTGGCCGTGCGGCCCCAGAGGAGCAGATCCAAGCAGGCTTCAGGGACTGAACGTCTGGTGGCCACAAAGGTCCCTCCACCCACAGGCACTACAGGTCAGTGAGAGAGACCTCTGGGCTGGTCGAGAGGGGAGCGGGGTGTCTCCGTGACTCGGGCCCCCTCAGGAGGCAGCGGCAGAGGGAGTGGCAGAGACAGTGGCGGCAGCCTGGAACTCCCCGAGCAGCAGGCAGGAGCTCAGGGCCATTACTGAAGGTCTCTGCATAAAGCCCCTGAGGGAACTGAGCCTGGGAGGTGGCCCTGCCCCCACCCAAGCACAAGAACTTAAGCTCACATTGAATAGCAGCCACTCCTGCTGCGAAAAGCCCTGAGGTTGGGAAGCAGCATTTGAATCTCAGACCCTAAGCACTAGCTGGGCAGATCTAGGTGGGGGTGGAGAGGAATATCAGAAGTCGAGTAACTGGCAGGGAAAATGCCCAGAAAAAGGAAGCAAAATAAGACCATAGAGAGCTACATTATTGGGGAAGAGATGTTCCTTCCTCCCTTCATTTCTGATGAGGAAGTACAATGCTTGCCATCAGGGAAGGACGTGGAGGTCTGGGCCTCTCTATCCCAGACATCCGAGGTGGATGTCCGGTGGGCTCAGGCCATGGAAGAGCTCAAAAAGGATTTTGAAAATCAAGTTAGACAGGTGGAGGAAAAACTAGGAAGAGAAATGAGAGAGATGCAAGAAAAGCATGAAAAACAGGTCAATACCTTGCTAAAGGAGACCCAAAAAATGCTGAAGAAAATAATACCTTGAAAAATAGGCTCACTCAATTGGCAAAAGAGGTTCAAAAAGCCAATGAGGAGAAGAATGCTTTCAAAAGTAAAATTAGGCAAATGGAAAAAGAGGTTCAAAAGCTCACTGAAGAAAATAGTTTTCTCAAGATTAGAATGGAACAGATGGAGTCTAATGACTTTCTGAGAAACCAAGAAATCATAAAACAAAACCAAAAGAATGAAAAAATGGAAGAGAATGTGAAATATCTCATTGGAAAAACAACTGACCTGGAAAATAGATCCAGGAGAGACAACTTAAAAATTATGTGACTACCTGAAAGCCATGATCAAAAAAAGAGCCTTTTCATCTTTCATGAAATTATCAAGGAAAACTGCCCTGAGATTCTAGAACCAGAGGGCAAAATAAGTATTGAAGGAATCCATCGATCACCACCTGAAAGAGATCCAAAAAGAGAAACTCCTAGGAACATTGTGGCCAAATTCCAGAATTCCCAGGTCAAGGAGAAAATATTGCAAGCAGCTAGACAGAAGCAATTCCAGTATTGTGGAAATACAATCAGGATAGCACAAGATCTAGCAGCTTCTACATTAAGGGATTGAAGGGCGTGGAATAGGATATTCCAGAAGTCAAAGGAACTAGGACTCAAACCAAGAATCACCTACCCAGCAAAACTGAGTATAATACTTCAGGGGAAAATATGGTCTTTCAATGAAACAGAGGACTTTCAAGCATTCTTGATGAAAAGACCAGAGCTGAAAAGAAAATGTGATTTTCAAACACAAGAATGAGAAGAAGCATGAAAAAGTAAACAGCAAAGAGAAGTCATAAGGGACTTACCAAAGGTGAACTGTTTACATTCCTACATGGAAAGACAATATTTGTAACTCTTAAAACTTTTCAGTATCTGGGTAGTTGGTGGGACCACACACATACATACACACAGACATGCATACACACACATGTACATGTGTGCATGCATACACACATACCCATATGCACACACACACAGAGACAGAGAACACAGAGTGAATTGAATAGGATGGGACCATATCTTACAAGAAATTAAGGTAAATGCTGAGAGAGAAATGTAGTGGGAGGAGAGAGGGTGAAATGGAATGGGGTAAATTATATCTCATTCAAGAGGCAATCAGGAGACTTTTTAGTGGAGGGAAAAAGAGGAGAGCTGAGAAAAAAAAAACAAGAAGTTTACCCTCATCACGTTCAACTAAAGGAAGGAGTAAAATGCACACACATTTTGGTATGAAAACTTATCTTACAATACAGGAAAGTGGGGGAGAAGGAGATAAGCAGGGAGGGAGAGATGATGGAAGGGAGGGCAATGGGAGGAAGGAGCAATTTGAAGTCAACACTCAGGGAGGGACAGGATCAAAAGATAGAATAGAAACAATGGGGGGCAGAATAGGATGGAGGGAAATACAGTTAGTCTTACACAACACGACTATTATTGAAGTCATTTGCAAAACTACACAGATTTGGCCTATATTGAATTGCCTGCCTTCCCAAAGGAAACGGGTGGGGAGGGAGGGATGGGGAGAATTTGGAACTCAAAGTTTTAAGAGCAATTGTTGAGTATTGTTCTTGCTTCTAGGAAATAAGAAATACAGTTACTGGGGAATAGAAAGTCATCTGGCCCTAGAGGACAAAAGAGAAAATGGGGACAAGAGAAGGGAGCGATGATAGAAGAGAGGGCAGATTGGTGATAGGGAAAATTAGAATGCTCAAGTTATTGGGGTGGGGGGAGGGGATAAAAGGGTAGAAAATTTGGAACCCAAAATTTTGTGAAAATGAATGTAAAAAGTGAAATAAATAAATTTATATTTAAGCCTCAAAAAAGGGAAATGTTAGCTATCATTATTATTACTATTCCCTTGTTAAATTTTCCTCCTGACATAGATTATGAAATCAGCTACTGATAATCACTGTTAACATAAATTGGTTTATTGGGGCATTCCCAATATTAATGATTTAATGCCAAACTTTAAAATAAATGAGTGAGGGCATTTCCCAAAAAGGTTAGGCTTAGGCAGTCAAAAAGAGCCTCATTGAGGCATGAATGCCTTCAGGCAAGGAGAATGATATTATTTACAGCATCACCATCATCCCTATTACCCAGGACAGGAAATAGATGTGGAAGAGTTAGAAAAAGAAGCAATACACAACCTAACAAAAACTCAACCCAAAAAGCAAAAAGAAAAAAAAGCCCTACATACTTTATCAACTTTTCACAATTTTCCTATGGCCAATCCTACCAAAATGATCACTTCCAGAAGGACAAGTATTTACAAACAACTAATCATGGTCATATTTTAAAGGGATAGGGAAGGAGTTGGGAGGAACGATAGTGGAAAGAATCAGGTAAATTTCTTTTTTCAAATTTAGAAAATCTTGGATTTTTTGATGCAATGGAATGGATCCTTTCAACCTTAGAGTTTTCCTTGATGCCATAAACACTTGTATTCCTTTAACTCTTTCTTTATTTCATGGAGTGCCTCCATGATTTTCCAAAGTGAACAACTGACCTAGGAGATATATAAAGATCTAATCTTTTCCTTAAACCAATTCTTTTAGTTGCCCATTTTCAAGGTGGCATGAATTCTTTGGACAAATCTTTTGGCATTTCAATTTACTTCAACAAACATAAATTTATATGATTTCAGTTTTGGAACTGGAAGGCACCCAAGGGTCATTTAGTCCAACTACCTCATTGTACAGGTGAGCAAACTGAGGAACAGGGAAGTAAAGTAAGACATACTATTTAGTGCCTGTTAAATTTGAAGCACAGTGTTTGGCGAATGTGTACAGTTAAAATGTGAAAAAATAGGCTCTATCTACAGGGAATGGTGTGGCATAGTAGATTTCTGGACTTAACCTTGTGAGTCTCAGTTTCTTCTTCTGTACAAATGGTTAATAATATCAATCTCATAGAGTTTTTGTGAGGCTCAAGTGAAATATTCAAAATGTTTTTACAAACTTTAGAGAACTACATGCAGTCATATGTTTGGCGCTGGAAGGGATTAAATTCAATTACTTCATTTTACATATGAGGAAACTGAGACCCAGGGAAAATAAATGACTTTCTAGAGTCACACAACTAAAAGTATCAGAGCTGGGATTTGAACTCAAGTCTTACTCTCAAGCTTTGGCACCATACACTATATTCTTGCTTCTATGTACATTTTAGATCACAGCAACAATATATCTTGGGAAATGGGTATGACATGAGGAAAAAAGAATTCATAATTGAAAAGCTCTTTGCAAATCTAAAATGACATATTGAGATTGAACAATTGTCCTTCATCAATATTCTGAGTATTTGTGGTCACCCATCCCTCTGCAACAGGAGAGCCAATATATGTATTAATCTACCCTTGGTGAATGACTTTGACATCTCAACTTCTTGAAGGTAAAGATTTATACAGCTGAACAAAGAAACTCCCTTTCCTGGCTTCATTTTGAAATCATGACTGATACAAAGGAAATATTTCCTCTGAATATACTCCAAGTGTTGTCTGCTTTGCTAAGGTCAAAATAACTTTAAAACATGAAAGAGGGTAAATAGACATTGAATGTTAAACCCAGAATGACTTAAGTAGGTTGATTTCTTTGTATTTTATGCTCTTTTCCCATGTGGTGGCCACTTGCAGATGTTACAAATCAAGTTGAACCAAGAGAATGCATTTAAATTGGAAGTTCCATACTAAGAAATCTGGAATCTTTCTTAATCCAACTAATAAAAGAAAAGGAAATTGTGTATTATTGAATCTTATTTTTAAAGACATTTTCATAGAAAAGGCTGCTGTAAAGATTATAATAATGAAAATATTATCAATCTATCTTCAGAATATACAATAATTATGGAATAGATAATGATGAATATTTTGAGGGGTCCAAAAATGCCCAGGAGGAAATATTTCAGTAACAGGAATTGGACTGTTGCAAATACTTTGCAACTTCTAGTCTTTAAACACATAATCAATAGATAAGAGAAGGATCTCTTTCTTATTTCAAGCCTTTTCTCTATCATTTTACCTGGCTGCCTCTCATTACAAATATTACTGATTCATAACCAGTTCTTTGTCACCAAGTTTCAGTTGCCATATCTATTTCCTTTATCTGTGAAAACTGCAGTCATTTTGGTAATTTTTTTCTTTCTTACTTCTAACTCACCAGATCCAAAAACCAAGCTTGTTTCACAGAGTCTGAGAATTTTCACAGTGAAATAGAGTCACCAAATCTAACCACAATGAAAGTATTTGATTGAAAATATAATCAAATATGAGGGACAGGAAAATGACTTCTTAGAAAATTTTTTTAAATGGTCTATTTTCATCTTAATTGAAATTCATTGAGTTTTTTTCCTCATCACCCCTCCTATTTTGGTTGAAAAGTATTTTTGAGAATTCTCTCTTTTCTTAACATCTATATTTCTAGAATATAAATCAATATTCTTTCTAAAACCCAGTAACATCTGGAAATAAGCAGGACATTTTTTTCTTTCATTTTCATAAGTAATGTTTAATGGTAAATGGTTTTGAATCTAATAAGAGTTATTCAGAAAAAAAGACACACATTGGACTCATTGGCTACTCCTTCAGGCATCTAAAAGACTGAAAAGCCCAAAGGAAATGAAGCTGAGCTGTCTGTGAAAGAAAAGGCAGCCTGAGGAAGACATTTAAAATGCTCACTTGGATGGGGCAATTTGGAGTTGTTGGGAGCAGAAAAGGGAAAGAAAGTGTATAGGGTATATTTTGTCCGGAGATGCTAATCTACAGGGAAGCCCTTCTCATATATGGAGGGAATGAATTCAGAAAAAGGAAGATAAAGGAGAAATTTAGACAGGAAATACTCATGAGGGAAAGTCCAGTTCAATGTTGTTATATGTGTTGATTAATAATTTTTTAAAGGATACTTTATTCTCACAGTGTTTCATTTATAATTCTATAGCCAGATACTTTCAGGCACAGGCAAAGTAAAAATTATGGAAGTTGAATAGGATAAGAACTGGACTTCTTTAATGTCCTTGGTATAGGGAAGCCCCAGGTAAAGGTACTCTTGTTGCTACCTTTTCTTCTACTACTTCTAATAATCTTACTCCTCCCACCACTACCGCTACCACTACTACTACTATTAAACTGTGACTTCTACCACTACTATTACTATTACTACTACTGCTATGACTACTGCCACTGCTGTTGCTGCTGCTACTAATATTGCTACTACTACTATTAACACTACTACTATTTTATAATAGAATAGCTAAGAAATGAAGTGACTTGTCCAGGATCAGATAGATAGTATGACTTGGAATTGAGAATTACATATTAACTTTCTTAGTTTTGAGATCAGCTCTACTAAGAGCATTCTTCTTTTTCTCAATTAAAATGCTAATTATTCACATTATTTATTTCAATAAAGCATAATATAATAATAATAATAATTTAAAAGTAAAGTAATACTACTGGTATTACTATATATATATATATATGTATGCATGTATTACTATATACTATAACTATACCACCACCACCACCACCATACCTCTTCCACCATAATAGGGTAACTAATTCACAGGAGTTTACAGGAGTCATTTACAATTTTTAATCTTTCAGTTATCAAACTATTTGATTTAGATTTTCCCAGGTAACTGCAGAATTTGACTTTTATTAATTCTCTTCAGTAATATCCAGGGCCTTTAGCTTTTATGTAAACACTCAAGCTAGTGATTTACCCAAAAGAGAATGGGTTTCTTTTTTTAATAAGAGAAGAATGTAAAGGCCTCAAACCTGGTTCTATTAAAGACAGCTCTTCTTCTATTTCTAGTGGGACTTCATCTCCTCCTGGTATGTGTATGATTTCCAAGACTAGCTAAAGTAAAATTGTGCATTCCAAAGAATGTACAATATAAAAGAAAATTACTTGGAATTGCTAGAGAGCAAAACTATCTCCTTCCTCTTCAAAGATCTAAAGAGTCTTCTAGACTTAAGATTAGTTATGTCCTGGAATTTCTCCATCACCCCCTTCCCTGTCACTTTCCACTCACTTTGGGCAAGCATTCATGACCACCAGATGGTCAAGAATTCCAGCGATTTTCCTTAAGTGCAGTTTTGACCATGTCACTTCCTTAATCAACAAATTCTAGTGGTTCCCTGTTGCCTCTAGGATAAAATATAAATTCATCTGTTTATCTTTTAAATTCTTTTGCAACGTTACTCAACCTATTTTTGTAGTCTCACTTCTTATGACACCCCTTCCTGAACTCTGTAGCACAGACAAATTGGCTTGTCCTCTGTTTCTTATACATGGCACATAATCTCTACTTTTAGTACCTTTGTACTACTGACTGTGCCACAAGTCTTAATACATGTATATAATAACTCTAGTCCTCCTTCCTTCCCTCCTTTCTCCTTCCTTTACTCTTTCCTTCCTTCCTTCTTTCTCCCTTCCTTCTTTCCTTCAATTTTTTCTCCCTTCCTCTCTTCTTTCCTTTCTCCCTTCTTTCATCCTTTCTTTCCTTCCTCTTTCCATTCCTTCCTCCCTTCTTATCTTCATTTCACAGAATCCTTCTCTTCCTTTAAGAGTACAATCATAACACCACCTACATGTATCTTTCCTCATCACTGATATAATTAGTATGCCCCTTCTCAAACTATTGTATATAGTTCCACATTTTTCATTTATTCTATTTTATTTTGCACATAATTTTACATGTTCTCATCTCTCTCACCAGATTGTAATCTCTTTATGAACAGGGATTATAACCTATGTATTCTGTTTATATGCCTAGAATTATAACAGTATCTGTCTCATAGCCATTGTTTAATAATAAAGTCTTGTTGATCGATTGATTGAAAGCCCTGGCAATATTGACAGCATCCATATAACTCACATTAAGAGTGGCGGACAAAGTTTGGTTTGGCCTCTCCACATTATGTTTTCTCTCTTGCTGCTCCTTGGCTCTCACTCCTATTTGGCCCTTGATCTCAACTTCTTCATGAATGAAATTTTATTTTTTTAGGTTTTACTTATCCAGGCCCTATTTGGTCAGGAATTATTCCATTGCTTCCCTCTGTGGCCATCTCACGATGGTTTCCTGAAGAGGTCACAGAAACACACAGGCTTCCATCCATGGAACCAAGTCTGCCCTCTCCACTTACTACCATTTGGCTTATTATTCAGTTCTATTTCTCTTCCCAGATTTCCTTTTAAAGGCCAAGATCTAAAGTAAAGGAATAATCAATGAATCAGTCAATCAATATTGTTTCATTAGGTTAATGAACACTCAAGGGAGGTGAATTCAACCTTTTCCCTCCTATATATTCTCCCCATGGAGGCCAAATGGATATTTTTTAAGGAAATAAAGGGATTTTGTTTAAGATCTTGGTTGTATGTAAGAGGAAACAATGTAGAAAACAGGAGACATTGGGCAGGAGGAGTTACTGGGAGCAAGCCATGATGCTGGAAATACTCTCAAAGTTGATCTTTTCTACAGTGTTCTTGGGATTGATACTCTCTTTTTGGCTGCAAATGAAAACCTGTCCTGCCTCATTGAAGCTCAAGCTGTATTTGCTCATCCATACTTTCAGTTGGCTGTCTGACAAATCTCCCAACATGCCAGCCAGTAGCCAGCAGTCAATATGTTGATATGTAGATAAGATTTTGTATGGAATCTTCAAAGCCTGTGATGCCATTAAGGAGGAGATCCATATTCTCATGTAGGGCATGTCAGAAAACTTGCAAATGACAGGTCTCTAGCAAGTATCCCAAGTACAAGATCTGCCTGATGGGCTACTCTTTTTGATAAACTTAGTCTGTCATGCACTTGCACAGGGTGAAGTCTGCATGAGGGGGATTGGTGAGGACCTTCAGCAGAATCTGGGCTGTCACTCTGGTCTGGAAGAGGCCAGGTTAAACTGGTATAGTTTGAGCATGGCCAAGTTGGCCTCTAGGTCATAGGCATTCTCCTTTGCCAGGGTCACTACATAGTGCTCCAGGGTGGCCAGGTTCTCAGGATTGTACCTGTTGACACCCTTGAGAAGTCTGCACACATTGGTATCCCTCTGCTCCCAAATGGATATTTCTAAAGGACATATCTGAGTTGTCATTTCTTACTCAGGAATTTTCTGTGGCTCCCACTTGCTTCTAGATTTAAGTACAATTTTCTTTGCTTGTCACTTTTAGCTTTTCCCATTCTGCCACCAGTCTATTTTTCTAGAGTAATCACAAATTAATTTCCAGCATGTTCTCTCTTTTCCAACCACCTGGGCTTCTTGCCATTTCTAGTACATGACATATATATTTTTTTCATCTTAGTGTCTGACAGATTGTCTTGTGCTCCTGGAATGCACTCCCACCCATCTTATTCCCCACCCTCCATGTCCTTGCACACACCTCAAAGAATTTCCAAGCTCAGAGCAAGTGATACCTTCTCCCTAGAGCACATCCTCATTCTCCCTACCTACTCACTTACTAAGATGTTACCTCCCAGAAATTATTTATCATTATATTGTATATGTTGTATATGGACTTATTTGTATGCATGCTATTTCTCTTTAAATTGAAATTTTTTCTGCATTATGAACTTCTCAAGGGAGAAATTATGAATTTGTGAGAGACAGCGTGGCATGGTGAGCAAAGCACCTGCTTCAGAGTCAGAAAGACCCATGTATAAGCCCTATCTCTGACACAGTGCCGATGTGATTCTTATCAAATTGCCTAATGACTCAATGGTCTAGGTGACTCAGTGGATAGAGTGCTGGGCTTGGAGTCAAGAAGACCCAAGTTTAAATTTGGCCTCAGAAATTTACTGGCTGTATGACCTTAGGCAAGTCACTTAATTTCTGTATAACTTAGTTTCCTCACCTATAAAATGGGTGCAATAATAGCACCTATTCTCAGAGTTGTTATGAGGTTCAAATGAAATAATAATTATAAAGCATTCAGCACAAAGTTTAGCATAGAGCAGGGACCTGCTAAATCCTGATTTCTTCTCCCTTCTGGGTAAGTGTCAGAAAAGGTATCAACTTGTTTTGGAAGAGGTAGTTCCCTTATCTGGGAGTTTTCTGCATTATTGAAATCACAAAACCACTTCCTGCTCCCTGTCATGGTTAAACTTAACAATCAACCATAACTATGAACATTTAAGTATTCAAAGAAAAAAGCGAAAAAGGATTGCGGATGAAATCATAAATTTGTTATAATCATTTTTTAAAAAAAGTGCACATTGTTTGACAAAGTTAAAATGAATTTCTTCCTCTGATCTCTTCTAAACATTTATTTTTTGTTGTTTTCTTCCACTTAGTTTTTTTGGCACTTTTTTGCTTCTCTTTTTTGTTGTAACCTCTATTACTACCCACTAACTCATTCCTCCTTCCAAAATGTAAGCTTTATATTGCAATAAGTAACTATATTCAAGCAAAGCAATTCATTACATTGGCCATGCTTCAAAATGTATGTCTCATCCTTCACCTTTAGTCCATAACCATTTTTGCCAAGCAGTGGGAGGCAGTATTCTGAAGTCATACTTAGTCATAGCATTGATGAGAAATCTGTAGCATAAGTTGCTTTCCTTTACATTATTATGGTAATCCTATAAATGGTTTGTCTAGGTCTGCCCATTTCATTATGAAATTGTTTACAACATTCTTCCCAGGATTTTTGGAATTTATCTTATTTATAATTTTTAGAGCTCAATAATATTCCATTACATTAATATACCACAATTTTTAACCTCTTTCATTATGAACTTTGCAAACATTAACAAATATGAACATTTTAATTTGCAAAGAAAGCTGAATATGAAACTATGAATTTCTATTAATATAGTTTTGTAAAGTGCGTATTAAATTTAATGGGATAACACAACTGGTCCATATCCTCTTCTCAACTTCCCTATATTGTGCATCTTTTTTAAACATTTCATCGACAGTTTTTTTCTTAATTTGTATAGCTTTCCTTATCTATACACTCCCGACTTCTCAAAATTAAAAACTCACCATAGTAAGTAACTATAGTCTAGCAAAATAAATACATACATTGGTCATCTACGAAAATTCATGTCTCATTCTGCATATGCAACCATCATCTCTTTGTCAATAGGAGGAAAGCATTCATTATCATCAATTTTCTGGTGTTATGGTTGGCCATTCCATTAATCACAGTTATTAAGTCTTTCAAAGTTGTCTTTTTAAAAGTTATTATAGTCATTGTTTAAATTGTGTTTCTAATTCTGCTAGCCTTCCTCTGCATAAATCCTCCCATTTAAAAAAAAAATTTTACTCCCCCCACCATTTTTGTCATTTCTTATAGCACAATAATATTTCATTATCTTCATATTCCATGGCTTGTTCTGCCATTCAAGAATGGATGGGTACTTGTTTTGTTTCCAATTCTTGTTACAACAAAAAATGTTGGTATAAATGTTATTATATAAACTAAAACATCCCCTTGTCTTGGGGTTAGGTTCCCCTTAGGGATAGTGTTGGATTAAGGGTCAGGCATAGTTTAATGACTTTGGGGGAATAGTTTCAAATTGCTTTTCAGAATGGCTAGACCAATTTCCAGTTCTACCAACAGTGCATTAGTACGCTTGTCATAAAACCACCTACCTCTTCATTAATTGCCATTTTCATCTTTTATGGGTATGAGGCAGGGCCTCAAAGTTGATTAAATTTTCAATTCAGCAGTTATTAATGATTTATAGTGCAACATTAGTGAACATTTTTTCATATATTTTTGATAGTTTGCCTTTGAAAACTACCTGTTCAAATCCTTTGACCACTTAGCTATTACAGAGGGGCTTTTGTTCTTACATATTGTAACACTTTCCCATATATCTTTGATTGAATGTCTTCATCAGAGAAATTTACTGGAAATGTATTTCTCTGTTTAACCTTTTTTCTTAAAATTCAAAGTGCATTGATTTTGCTCATGTAAAATCTTCCCAATTTTAAGTAATAAAAGGCATATTTTTATGCTTTATATTCTCTCTCTTATATAGTTAATAACTCTCCTTATTAAAAATCATGAAAATTACTTCTCTCTCTTCTTGTCTATTTTTTTAAATAATAAGAACTTTTATATTTAGATCACATACCATTTGGAAATTATTTTGGTGTATGGCATAAGGTACTAGTAAAAACTAATTTCTACCATATTGATTTTCAGTTTTCTGAGTAATTTTTGTCATTATGATGCTTTTAAAATGAACAAAATAAAATTCATAGAATTATAAAATAAACTAATTATAGTAAAATACAATTATATACACCCAAATACATACCTATGTGCCCACTCATCCACCTACTCCTACCCCCACATACACATAATATTTAGGATCTTTAAGGTAAGAATTCTTGGCTAACAAATGCTAGCTGCCATCAACTATTTCAAAAGTTATAATGTGAAAGACAATTTTGACTTATTCTATATGGATTCAGAGGACAAAACAATGGTCAAAATATGAAAGTTAGAAAGAAAAAAGAGTTAGACTTTTATAAATGTTTTTTGAGAAAGGGACAGTTGAAAATATGACTTGATCACTGTAGGCAACTTCCAAAAGGAGGAACTCTGTTTACCAGTGGAAAACAATATTCACTTTGTAATGTCTAGTCCTAGACAGTTGCCATGATGGGGATGAGGAGGGGGAACTCAAGTTTTCACTTAAAAAAAATGAGTGAAATCGATTGGCCAAAATGTACAGGAATAAGACCCAATGTAGCTGACCCTATCTTCATTCTTTCCATTTGATAGTTTTAGAAATAATTCTATGACATACTAAATCAGATGACAAACATGTTCTTCACTGAAAACTTTTCCCATTTTATAGTTTAAAAATTAAAGTCTCATTTTCTATTTCTAAAGGCTGTCATCATGTTCACAGATTTCCAAAATAATGGACCGATTAACTGTCCCTGCCTGGGCTAATGCAGCTTTGCAAGTAAAACATATGTTTTTAGTTTAAATAGTCTATATGCAACTTCTAAGAGAATAAAAATACATTTTGATGATGGAAGTTGTTTTTTATTCTTCTTTTTAAGTCAAAGTGCAAATGCAACAACCCTTCAAAAAACAAAAAAAGAAAAACTAATAAGAAGTGACTGGTACATAGTAAATCACATATCCCCATTAATCCCAAATTAAGTCAAACTTTACTTTTCATCTTGAAGTCCATTGGTTTTATTTTTATGTTTCTATGGTAAATCAGCCTTTCCAAGTGGGAGAAAATTACAAAGTAATGCCTCTCCTGATGATCACTTGTACATTAACGCCCACACAAAATGCATGCTGCCTGGACTTCAAGTCACAAACAAAGAAGAAGCTGGAATACTCTCTGATGCATATAGGGGGAAAATGTTAACATCCAGTCCTACTCACCCGATCATTAGGGATTTGAGTTTATTGTCATCTTTGCTGCCAGATTAAAGGCTGCTGGCTATTAACAGTAGGGAAAGTGACCTGAAATGTATTGTTTGAGGTGAAGTAGGCTGCATTTTACTTTATTTTTTGTATCTAATATTGGAGGTATTGAGTGGTAGCATGGTAGAGTGAATAGAGGAGCTGACTTTAGAATCAGAAAGACCTAGGTCAAAGCTTGACATTGTCACATTCTAGTTGTGTCATGATGCGGAGATTATTTAACCTCTCAGTGCTTGAGGCCATTCTCTAAAAGTATAGTTAGCAATGAGTTGCAGATCTACATGGAGTTCTCTACATGACAAAATCACAAGTCTAGAATTTACAAAAAGTAATGCAACAAAATCTTATCTCTGTCATGCTTAGAGATTCATTTACCATGAAATGTAGGTGTCAAGATGACTCCACACTGGTTTTTGATCTTAACTCTTCATAGAAACAAGATCCTTGGAATATTAAATTTGGATAAGACATGACTTGAGGTCATAAATTTAGGAACGAACTAAGGGAATTAGTGATGGAAGGCTGAGGTTTGAGATTAGAAATCATCTAGTTCAAGAAATTACTTTTATAGATTAAAAAATGGCAACCTGATACAACTAGTATTGTGCTTAAGATCATACAGGTAATAAGTAGAAGAACTGCAATTAAAACACAGTTCTTTTGACTCCAATTTAAAAAAAGAAAGACTCTTCCCTGTTCACTCCATTTTAGCCCACCAGGCAGTTGAATCTATCTTATGGTTAATTCAACATATGGCATGTTTCCAGGGTAAGGAAGAAAATTTCTACGTTGAGAGGCATTGGTTTTATCCACCACTTTTAAATTAGTGAGAGACAAAACCCAGGAAAGACTTAGGACATTGAGTTTGGATGAGGAAGATCCTTCATTTGTCCAGTAGCATTCAGGAGATGGGGAATTTCAATTCTTCACAAGATAATTTATGTGAATCTAGATACTCCAATGTGGCATCTTCTCATATTTGCTGAAGATTCTATTTAAAAATTTTCTTTCCACCAGCCACAAAGTGATATCTTCCTAATAATCTGTATGACATTGTGGATACAGCATCATTTTCAAGTCAGATCTGGATTCTGGCCTTGCCTCTAAAATGTATGTTGTGTTTGATCATGGACAAGGCACTTAAACTCTTAATTTCCTTAAGTGATTTTCTAATACTATAAATTACTAGAGTTGCCTATTTACATTGGTGGAGGAAATTTTCATGCTAGAAATTCCTTACACTAATAACATCTTTAATTTCAAAGTCCCTCCCCAACATCCCTTTAAATATAGCACATTTATTAAGCACCAAACTATGTCCTGCATATTGTGTCAGGCACTGGAATAGAAATATGAAAAAAATTTGAAGGAGTTTATAGTGTGATAATATGACATCTACCCAAATACATATGAAACAAGCATTGCACTGGCACTGAATCTTATTAGCTAAAGCTTATTTGCATAATCTGGATACCAGGGAGCAATTTCTACTTTGCCCTTCAGGATTCTAGGAGTAACTCAAAGGTATTGATAATTGTATTGTTCACAAATCTTTATTTATAATATTATCTTTAGCATCAATTAACCAGTTAATCTTAATTTGGTTTTACAAAGTAATATTTATCCAGAAGGTATATCAAAGACCACAATACAAAAATACTCCCACCAACCCAAAAAACAAGAACACACAAAACTTTGATACCCACCCACTTGGATTCTGGTGAAAATGAACTCAAAGTAATTGCTACAGAATAATTCCCCACCTAACCCTGAGTTTTTCTTCCCTTTGAGAAGTCCCCACCAAGTTAAGCTCTGAGTATGCCACATATGACAAATGCCCTTTTCATTTCTGGATCAATTAAAATTTCAGCTGAGTCCAGCAGGTTGCTCCTCAGGGCAGGTTCTGCCCTTGACTCTGATTGCTGAAGGGACATTTGATGACTCCTTAGAAATCTGAAGCTTGAAAAGTCTTCATGTCATCAATCTCACTTCACATCCTCATTTATCTAAGATTAGGAAAGAGAAAACACAACAGAGAGAGAAAAAAAAAACAAGAGAAATGTCATGTGTTCATAGACACATGGTGGCCTTGTAGAAGAAAGGGCACAATGTCTTTCTCTGAGCTAGTGAACCACAGTCATCATATCCTCACTCATCACCAGAGAAGATAGAATTAATCATTTGAACCTTTGGTATTGTATGCTCAGTTCTGAATCAAAAGTCATTTGGAAGGGTTTTTGTTATCTTATAGGCAAAGGTCAGAAGAAATGTCTGCCTGCTCTGAAACCAGTGAGAAAGGCTTCCTGTATTACACATCTGTGTAGAAGTACTCCAAAATTCCATGTGGATTGGTGGTAAGCAGAATTTATTTCCCAAGCTCTAAGTAGTAAACCTTCCTTGGCCAGTCTCTCATTATTCAAGGTAAATATCCAAAAGGAACTATCCAAGGTGCTGTGAGAAAATTTGAGGAGGGAGATATCATCTGAGGTGAATGGCACAGGGGTTAATTAGAGAAGACTTCATGAAGTAAATGGTATCTGATTTGAACTTTTCCGAAAGAAAACTATTTAAAATAGAGAGGAAGAAGCAATGTGTTTAAACATAAGGTATGACTTGGGTCAATACATGTAACTGAGAAAGTACAAAAATAAATTGGCTCGACTTGTATTCTTGCACATTTGACTCTCAGTTCTCTATATATTTTAGAAATGAGGTCTTTGTCACAGACAGTAGTTGCAAGAATTCTTTCCCAGTTTTTTGCTTCCCTCTTAATCTTGGTTGCATTGGGTTTGTTTGTGCAAAACCTTTTCAATTTTAATTCTCAAAACTAGGATCATAGTATTTTAAGATAGGAGATTTAGAACTAGAGTGGATAGGTAGCACAGTGGATAGAGTGCTGGACCTAGATTCAGGAAGATACATCTTTGTGAGTTCAAATCTGATTTCAGGAACATACTGGCTATAAGTCACTTTGACCTGTTTGCCTCAGTTTCATCATCTAAAAAATGAGAAGGAAATGGCAAATCACTACTGTATCTTTACCAAGAAAGCCCCAACCAGGGACACAAAGAGTCTAACAGCTGAACGGCCATAAAAGATTTAGAACTGGAAGAGAACATATGGATAATGTTGATTTAGTCAATTCTTTCATTGACTTCATTGAGCAGTCAGTCAATAGGAATTTACTTACTAAGCTCTGAGGATAGAAAAAGAGGCAAAAGACAATCTTTGAGGTTGAAAAAACTCGCAATTTAATGACAGAGAGAAGAAGCAAACAAATATGGATACATGAAACATAAAAAGGAATTATTTTTTAAAAAAGAGGAAGATGGAAGAACAATAGAATTGTGAAAGGTTTCCTACAGACGGAGTTTTAGTTGAGACTGAAAAGAATCCAGGGAAGGCAGCACACAGAGATGGGAGGCAGAGCCTCCCAGGAATGTGTGCAAGGAAAATACCTGGAGCTTTTTGTTCAAAGAGGAACCAGGAGATCAGTGTCATCGGATGGGTAGAACATGTAAGACAAGCTAGGCTAGCGAGGGCTTTGAAGCCAAACAAAAAATTTCATCTATGCTCCCAAAAGCAATCACTGGAGGAAGAAGCTGAGGCCCAGAGGAGTAAATGCTCACACAACTAATGAATAGAGAGAGAATTTTAATCCAGGTCCTCTCATGGCAAATCCACCCATCTTTGATCTTTTGCAGTGCTGAAGATTAATAATTATCTGTCTATCCATCCATCTATCTATCTAATTTGTCTGTCTGTTTATTTGTGTATTTGTATATATGTGTGTGTATATATGTAGGTGTGTATAATTATTTACCTATATTTGTAAATCTATCTATATTTGTATACATCTGTCTGTCTATCTATCTGTGTATTTGTATATATGTGCGTGTACATATGTGTGTATAGTTATCTGTCTGTCTCTATCTATCCATCTATTATCTATCTCTCTATCTTTTTTCTATTTGTATATATGTATGTATACATATGCACATATATGTATATATATACATATGTGTGTGTGTGCATGTGTGGAAAACTTAGGTTTCCAAAGCATTTTGCATAAATTATTTCATTTGATCCTCACAATAATTTTGTGAAGTAGATGCTAGCAGGATTCCCATTTTACAGATTAGGAAACATACAGAAAAAATAAATAATTTATCAAGAGTCACATGGCTAGTCAGTATCTAGGACAAGATTTAAGCACAGATCTTCCAGATTCTACAACTTGAACTTTATATGCTGCGCCACCTAGCTGCCCATATCTATATCTGTTGGTGCACACATACACATATCTGAATATATACACGTACATTTTATATATATATCAGCCCTCTCCCACTCAAATCAAAGTCAACTGCAAGTCATGTCATCATACTGATGTCATGATCCTCTTCGAGAATGAAGGAGAAACACAACTATATACATATATATATGTATATACATATATGTATATACATATATACACACAAAGTATATATAGTAATAGATATATGCATATATAAAAATGGAATAGATATGCTATAATCATATATATGTGTATATATCAGTAGGTAGATACTGAATAGTTATGGTATGATTTCTTAATAGGGAAACTTTTTGAAAACTATTAAAAAATCAGTAAAAGGAATATTGGTCTAAAATGATCATCTTTTGTTCCTGGCATCTTCAACACACACTGTCTGCCAGATTTTGAATTATATAGATTAAAAGTCAGGACCAAATGTGAAATTCAAAGGGTATGTGGGGTGTAGGGGTATGGGGACCTGAATATCAGAAAAGAAAATCCAAACTTGTGACATTGAAAATGTTCACCAAGGGGGATGGAAGAAAGATTTGAAAGAAGCCCAAGCAATTTCCTGGAATGGTTGCAGAATGACTAAATCATTAGTGACAAAAACTGAGTTTATCCAATCTCTGAAAAAAAGATAATTTTCAGCTATTAAGCAAGTAAGAAGATAATCCTGAAATTGAAAGGTCAAACAAAGAGATGTCTTGGTAATTCTGCTAATTCAATGGGAGATAATTATCGAACATTGTCAGAGGCTATGCGAAATTTAGCATTTTCATGCACTATTTTGCTTCAGAGAACAGGACTTCTGAGAAAATATTGCTACCTATAGGCAGAGCCCTGGTCACTATAATTGTTACCAACTTCTGCAAATGTTATTTCTATGGCAGGAATTCATGCTACACTTCTCTGTATCTTACCACATTGCTTCTACCACAGAGCCTTGGAAACAGTGTAGAAAGAATTGGGACCAAAAGATGGAAGTTACAGGAAGACACAATTCAATTCAAAATAAAAACAACTTAGACACTGGGGCAGTGAAGATGCACAGTGTATAGAGACTTATACCTGGAGTCAGAAAGACTTGAGTTCAAATCCAGCATAGGACTCTTACTAACTGTATGATCCTAAGCAAATCACTTAACCTCTGCCTCAGTTTCTTCATGTGTAAAACTGGAATAATAATAACACTCCCATGGTTGCTGTGAGGATCAAATGAAATAAAATTTGTATAGTTCTTAGCAAACCTTGTATAAATGATGGCATTTATTATTAATTATTTATTATTATTTTGTTAAAAATGGAGCATGTTTGCTCATCAGGTAGGGAGTTTTCTGTTTGAAAATATTCATGTAGAAGCTGAACAGCTAATGGATATTGAACGGGATCATGAATATTGAAGAAAAGATTAACAGATTGGGCATTGAGAGAACTAGATGCATACTTCTATTTTGGCTTAGACAATTAAACTGTAGAAAAATTCCCCCTTACTATACTGAGTACTCTACTAAGAGTCTATGAGAGTTAGGGTGTTGGATGGTTTAGTTGTTTTCCTTAAATAATATTGAAACTTAATTGGCTAAGCATCTTAATGCAGATTCCTGGTCATGTGAATTTAAGTGAGCCATAAGGAACTTCAATCCGTCTGTAAGGTTTCAGACCAGCAGACCAATAGTATGATCATTGTTCTACAACTAGTACCTAAAACTGGGCTCCATTGAATCCTCAATGAATATTTTTTAATGTTATTCTCCTGCCATAAATAAGCATACATCCTTTGGATAATGATTAGATGAACTATTTAATATCTTATTTAATTCTTATCTAGAAAGTGAACTAGGAGATAAGTCTGATTATCACTGGTATACTTTTTGGGAGACCGCCAATTACAATGGCAAATCTATTTGGGGTTTAGGCACTTGAAATATTTTTGGCCTTTCTCATATTATTCTTGGAGGCAGACAGCTCCCAAATAATCATGTGATTTTACCTTAGAAAAAGAGATTTCATGACTATGATTTATTGTTCTTGTGGCAGCAAAGTATCATAGGGGATAGAGCGCTGGGCCTGAAGTCAGTCAGTAAGACTCATTTTCCTAAATTTCTAATCTGATCTCAGGTATTTACTAGCTGTATGACCCTGGACAAGTCACTGTTTGCCTTAGTTTCTGCATTTATAAAATTGAGCTGGAGAAGAAAATGGGAAACTACTCCAAGAAAAGTCCAAATATGAAGAGTAGGGCATGACTGAAAAAGCTAAATGACAGCAAACAAAAAAGAAATTCTTAGAGACTGACAGCTCACAAATAATAACATGATTTTGTATTAGAAAAAGAGATTTAATGCCTGTAATACATGATTTATAAGCATCTCTAAGAAAAAATGAAATAATCAAGATTTTTAAAAAATGACTTGAAATATGTGCAGCAAATGTGTTGGATAAAATATCATAAAAAAACTAATTCAAATATTCAAAAGCAACATCTGGTCCCTCTAGGATAAAAGGTAAGAGTTTACAATTTTCCTAATGGGGATTATTAGTAATCACTTAACAACTCAACATAAAAATGAGTGATGTACATATGAAAACAACTTTGAAGTACCATTCCAAAAATGTCAAAAATAAGTAAATGGAACAAAACGAACATCTGCTGTGATTATGAACAAATGGTTGCCCTCATACGCTGTTGGTTAGAAGGTGAAAAAAAGGCAAAGTATAGATAAGCTAATCTTGGATTCATGGAATCCTAGAAAAAGCTTTGTTTCACTGGCTTGCTAAAAGAGAATGGAATTGGACTTCTCTTCTGGGGACCATGTAGAAGGGAGAACTCTTATTTCTATGGTTCAGCCAGAAATGGATGAGTCAGTAAAGAGAACATAAAATCTGATCAATGCGCTGACCAAACATGACTTCAGAAAATTAGTACTAAAGTATACCTCAAATTCCTGGCAGGGCTGAGGCTGGGGGATGATGATGCAATCTACATGTAGAATAAAATGTATTTAGCACAGGCAAAGGTGGTCATTCATTTTGCTTGATTACTCTTTACAAGTATGAGCATCTATTAACAATGATAGTGGTGGTGATGTGTATATGTGTGTGTGTGTGTGTGTGATGAGGAGAGAAATAGAATTAGTAATGAATGATCTATTTAAAAAGGGTACCCATAATTTAAGAAAAAAATACACAGAACAAAGTGAAAAAAGTCTAAATGGACTTCTTTTTTAAAAGAAAATTTTGTTACTATTATACAAATTGTAAAATATTTTAAAATGTAACTGAAGTTCACAGTTTCAAGTATAATTTTTTTGTTCTTCCTCATATATCAAAATAATAATAGCTAGCATTTTTATAGTGCTAAATATTTAGTTATATTTATATTATTTATCATCATGCATTATATTATGTTAACATATGTATCATATAATTAATTATTGTTATATTATGTAACATTTACTAGAATTATATCATAACTAATATAATTATAATGTAATATTATATAATATAATAATACATTGCATTCTATTGATATTTATTGATATTATTGATATTTAATTATGTTCATTTCATTTATTATACATTTATTCATTAACATTTATCTATTTATTTTATATTTATTGTATACTTATAAAGTGACATATATGTATAAATATACATATACACATATACACACACATTATATATAAAGTTGGAAAAGTCCTTTACGTGTGCTATCTCAACCTGCTTGATCATTTCCAATTTACAGATGAAGAAACTGAGGTCTTAAGTGACTTAACATAGGTCACACAGCTAGGTGTGTCTGAGGCAGGATATGAACTCAAGTCTTCAGAATTACAAATCCAGCTTGCTCCATTGAGCCTCCAAGCTGCCTTGTTCATGTTTCTTGCTTATTGGTATTTCCAAAGTAAATAAGGTAATTTGAAAGGAAAGAGAAAAAGAAAACAGAATGAAACTTCTGCTCAATCCAAAAGAAGGGAGGCTTAATTAAGAAAGACCCTGGAAGAATTCAGTCTTGAAGCCCATCCCTACTTCGGGCCAAGTCAAGTCACATACCAGGGTTCAGGTTTGCTACTTAACTCCTTCCCTGGGATAAAACCATACACTACCTTCTACATTCCAACCACAGGAACTTGCAAAGGTTCCAATGAAATGAATTACTATCCCTCACACACAGAACTTTGTCTCTTTAATCAATCCACATGACTCACAGAACACCAGTCTTGAAGCAAGGTGGTCCTGATCTACTAACAGAAAATACTTCTTCAATACGTCAACATTTAGGGGACATTCCTTTCAGCAGAGACGTTTAATGTCTTCTATGAGTGTGCATCATGAGCTCCATGGCATCCACATGATCAGGGACCTCTTTCTCAGAATAATCTTTACAAATGAATAAAATATAACATAGAGGATTACAAAGGAAGCTAATTATGTTGAAATATAATTATCCAAATTTGCATGTGTTTATAGGTTTATGAATGTCAGTTTAAGAACTTCTGCTTTGCAAAGACCTTTGTGAGAAAGGGGTGGTATAATTCTATGTCTTTTCTCCATTAGGAAAAAACGAACTTGAAAGATAGCTTATTAGTTGTCAAATAGGATATTGCTAAGGACTACTAACTAGGAAGATTCATAAGAAATCTTTACAACTGAAAATGTCTCTCTCCTGGCCATCACACCTCCCCTCCACTTTAACTTTACTTGTTTTTTCCTCTTGTTCCTTAGAGAAAAGTAATAAAATTAACATTTCATTGCCTTTGAACAGGATATATCAAAGGATTATCCTATGGCTCCTTCTCTTATTCCTGTATCACCATGGATCAAAATATCCATCCTCCACTCTCTATTGTAGAAGTTTGTTGGAGTCAAACCTTTCGGGCCATAGAAAGCTGACTGTTAAATTTTCATAGTGAGAATTTATACTTCTGAGTTTGACTTGTTTTGTTGATTGTCTAAACTTAAGAAAGTGATGGAGAAAATATTAATAGTGCAGATCCAATTTAAAAGAGTGCATGTTATCAGAGAGTCAGTAGTTAAACATTTAACAGCACATCCCTGCTGTATGTACTTCCTATTAGAATGTAGTCATCTTTTGTCTCTCTTGTATTTTCATCCTTAGTGATCAGAACAGCACTTAAGACATCCCCAGGAAATAATAAATACATTTTCATTCATTCATTCCTTAGGTTTTTCTTAAACACTTTATCTATCTCTCTTTTCCCCTTAAAGACTCTACTTTATATCAAATGTTTTTGTGTCCTTGTTGTCCCTTCCTGTCTGGCCTAACTGCCGTGGGCTGCTGGGTCGTCTTACCTACTCCAGGTCTTTGGTGGCCAACTGGATAAACGTAATGAGAGAAGAGACCCCCAGAGTCAAACAGAAGTGTAGGCTTTATTCCAGATACCAGCTACATGTCAGCATGCAGGACGAGATCTCCCCCATGGAGCCTCTTCCTCCTTCTGGAGGAGAGAGGAACCCTACTTACAAGTCAGCATGCAGATCAAGCTCTCCCCTATGGAGCCCCCCTCACCTTCTGGAAGAGAGAGAAACCCAACCCCCAGGCTTTCCTGTCCCCATTTAAGCTCTCCCAGCTGCATGGGTCCCTCGTGGACAGCGTGCTCTCAGCCCCTTAGCCAATCAACCATAGGTATGCTCAGACCACCGACAAATCTCAAGGGTGGGATGCTCTCCTCAGCAAGTTTCCATTGAGAAGAGGTGAAAAAACAAGATAGCTTGTGATTCACTCCTCAATTCCCAGCTGTTCCCTGGGGGGCCTTGTGAGAGCTCTGAGCTTTAGAAGCCCTCACCTTTACCTAAGCCGAGACTGTTCACATGAAAACCGAGTTTACACCCCAACACCTTCCTTAGTAAAATATAAGATAGTCAAGGGTTAACAATAATGCTATTTTTAACCTTTAATCTCCAGGACCTAGCATTATCTTTTATTCCCAATAATGTTTGTCATAGTTGAATCTCTCTCTCTCTCTCTCTTTCCATATATATATATACATACATATATATATTCATATCTATATTTAATTTTGCTGCCTAACCTGACTTTGTTTTCATGTGAGTTCTCACTGTTTTATCCACCCAGGGCTTGTTAATGTGAACACAGGAGCTGTTCAAGTTTAATTTCTTGCCTGGTGATTGCTTGCCAAGTTTCACCAGTGCTGTTATCTCTTTCAATTAGAATTGCAGTAAGGTATTGTCTCTGAGTTTCAGCTCTTATTCTATATTCATTAGATAGCCTAGTCTGGGAGCCACTTAAGAGAACAGTAAAACTTACTTGTGATTATTAATTCCCATGATAACACACTTTAATTCTTATCAAAGGATTTCTGTGTGAGGGGGCAAGTGGAGAGAAGTATTGGTGTTTTCTGTGTTTGTACTTTTTACTCCATGGAAAAAGAAAATATAACCTGGCAGGACCTGCAGTGAATTGAGGAAGAGGAAAACTGAATTCCCTAGCTCTAAGCAGAACTATCCAGGCAGCTGAATCTATGTGTAATTAGGGCTATCCTATGGAGTATGCTCAGTTACCATTCCTGGTTCTTTTCAACCACTGGGAAACTTTGAGGTTCTTCTTCCATCTACATATGACTCATTGCTTAGGGGCTTACACATCGAGATGACAAAAACTTCTCTTGTTAGATGGAGGAAATGGAAAAGCAGTAATTTTACCCTCAAAAAATCCTTTTGTGACTGGATCATGTCAAGGCTGTTTCAAGCCACTTCTTAAAGAGAGATCATGACAAAGGGAGCTTGCTCTATTCTCTACCTGAATCTCTGTGTGGTTATGAACACATGAAACTTTGCCTTAGCAATTCTGAGCGTCTAAATCTTGGATTGGACTTCTTGTTTTTTGTTTGTTTGCTTGCTTTTTCTATAATGATCTTAGTTAAACACAACTCTCTTGAAATCAAAGTGCTCAGAATTAGAAAAAAACAAAAGGATATCTTGAGAATTTGAGAATTCTAGAGGTCCTGGGTCTCAATGAGTTGGAGCTATCCAATGAGTGGAGTTAGTTCTCCTGGCTCCTGTTCATTTCTCCCTATGCGCTATTTTGTTTAACAATCTTAGCTCCCATAGATTCAATTATTATCTCTATGTAGTTAATACCCAGATCTATATACACCACTTTGTATACAGTTTTCCTGCTCTCAGTTTCCATATCACCAACAGCCTTTTGGACATCTTGAATTGGATATACCAACGGATCTCAGATTCAAAATATCCAAAACAAAACTCATTGTCTCCTCCAACCAGCTGCCCTTCTTCCCAACTTTACTATTACTTTTGAGGGCACCAATTTGCTTTCATCATCCAGACAGACGATCTCAATATCAACAAATCCTTTCCTACATTTAGTCCACACATCCAATCTACTATCAAATCTTGTCTCTACCTTTACAGCATATCTCATAAAGTTTCCCTCTCTTCATTCACACAAGCACCACCTTAGTACAGGTCCTTTCATTTGAATTATTTTGATTTCCTTTTGGTTGGTTTTTCTTCCCTAACTTCCTCATTCCACTATAATTTCTATTTAGTTTCCAAAATGTTTTTTTTTTTTACTAAATTATGTTTTTTTTTTTTTTTTTTTACTATAACATAGGTGTAAGTATATCACCTGCCTCCTCAATAAACATCAGTGGCTCCTTCAAGATTGTATATAAAATTCTCTGCTGTTAGGGGACTCTGGACCTGGGCTCCTCCCGCTAGGGTGAAAGGACCGGGAAGTATGGACCTGCTGACGTGGCTTTGACGGGTCAGCAGGTCTATACTTCCTGGTCTGAGCCCGGGAAGTCTTTAGCCAACCAGAGGTGGACACGATCTGGGATAAGGGATCATACCCTTTTTCGGATATGTCCTGAGAGACTCGTCCCAATGAGACGCAGGCCTCTCCCCCGGGGTGGATCAGGATGACTACCCGGAACTGGAACCCTACTTAAACCAACGCCCTGGGCTGTTCGGGGGATTCCTCTGCACTCAATAAAGTATATGCCTCCTGAAGAAGTGTCTGACTGAGTCCCTTCGCCGAATCCCCCGGGAAGGGAGACCGGAGACGTCCGGAACAGAAGCCCACTGGGAGAGAGTCACCTGAAGAACCCGGACCTGGGTCACTCTGCCATTTAAAGCCCTTCACAACCTGTTCCAATCTTCTTGTACTTTACTCCCATCTCTGAAGTCCCAAATACAACTATTTAATATTCCTTGAACATGATTCTCCATTTCCTGACTCCATACCTTTATACAGGAAGTATTTTATCTTTGTAATATCTTGATTCTTCAGCTCTACTTTTTAGCTTCTTTATCTTTCTTCAATATTTAGCTCTTATTCCCCCTTCTGCAGGAGACCTTTCATGCCTTCCCCTTCTCCATCTCCTCTCTTTCCACCAGTTGATAGTGACTTCCCCTAGAGATCATTTTCCAACCATTCTGCATTAGAAATGTGAATTCTTTGAAAAAATGGAGAGTGCTTTTGTATTCCCAGGCATAACATAGTGCCTGGAACATAATAAGCACTTTAAAATGTTTATTAATTAACTGAGTGACTGATAGATTAAGTGGTGGTAGAAGAAGTTTCTTCATTGAACAAGATGCCCACTGTTAAGAGGATTGACTCAAGCCTGGAAATTTTAGCACAGGAAACATTACTGAGATTTGTTTGAACATTGCACATTGAAAGCAAAAAGTAATATGCTTAATAAGTAATCTCATTAACTGCTCTATATTCTAATAAGCTTTAATTACCAGTCTCCAAGCAGATAACAACAGTAGTTATAAGTTGTTGCAAAACTCTGTTTTTAGTTTGTTTTCTTCAGACAGGGACTTGTGAATGTTCTGTACTTGGAATTCTTCTTGTGTGTGAAATAAATAACTGTCCCATACCTGATTCATACTGTACTTTGAGTAGTTTTGTGACTCCTTATTTTGGGAAAAAATGAAGAGTGCGAAAAAGGAAGCCCAAACCTTCTCATTAAAGGCTAGACTCTCATTCCAAAGAATGTATAAAAATACAGAATAGGGAATGAAAACAGCACCTAAACACTGTGAGTCCCTCAGTGATTCTTTAATATTACATAAAAAATTCAATAAAGGCTGAATTTATTGTTTTTCTGGCATGTCTATGTTTTAAGACTTCTTCCCTCCCAAATTGCAATTCAGTCCAAAGCAGGGATATATTAACCAAGTCATAAATTTCATATTTTGGAGATGAGATAGGGGCAGGTTAGGGGAAAAGTCCTGTGATTAAGAGGGGTAGAAGAGGAAGGAAAGAAAAGGAACATTTTATTATAATATGGGAGCCAAGAAAAATACTTTCTGTATCATATAGTCTAGCTCTCTCATTTAATAGATGAAGAAATTGAAGCCTATACGGATTGATTAACTTGTTCAATGTCTTAGCTATTAAGTAACAATAGGAAGATTTGAACCCAGGTTCTCTGTATCCAAATCCATTGGTCTTTTCCCACATAACCATCTTTTCCCTAAGATGCTGCAGATATAGTATAGGGACAGAGATTGGTTTGTTATTATTAATTGACTGAAATCTACCTGTTACTTTCAATTTAATTTTACTGATTATTATTTCGGATTCTCTAGAATTAAGAAAATAGTACCTTTTTGGGAGAATTTTGTGAAGGCTACTAAGGTACATAGTATATCATAGAGTTGAAGGGGACATTAAAAGTCATTTGGTCTAATCCTATAAAAAGTCAAGCAGCAGGGGGTGGAGTCAAGATGGCGGAGTAGAAAGACTCATGTGTGCTAGCTCCGAACCCAAAGCCCATGGATTTCCTGTAGGAAGAACTCCCCACAGGTTCTGGATCACTGCAGGGCATGCAGAAACACAGTGGAAGGGATTTCTGTCCCAGAGAGCCCTGGAGAGCCGTCCCCAGGGTCCATCACACCCCAGAAAGCGGAGCCCACCCCAGTGCTGCCCTGGCCATGGTCCCAGAGGAGCGGATCTGAGCAGGCTTCAGGGACGGAATCTCCGGTGGTCGCAAAGGTCCCTCTGTCCACAGACGCTACAGGTCAGTGAGAGAGACTTCTGGGCTGGCCGAGAGGGGAGCGGGGTGTCTCCATGGCTCGGGCACTCTCGGGAGGCAGCAGCAGAGGGAGCGGCAGAGACAGCAGCAGAGGTGGCAGCCCAGGACTCCCCAAGCAGCAGGCAGAAGCTCAGGTCTCTGCATAAACCTCCTGAGGGAACTGAGCCTGGGAGGCGGCACTGCCCCCACCCACTCCATTACTGAAGGTCTCTGCATAAAGCCCCTGAGAGAACTGAGCCTGGGGGGAGGCCCTGACCCCACCTGAGCACCAGAACTTAAGCTCACATTGAATAGCAGCCGCGCCTGCCACGGAAAGCCCATTTGAATCTCAGACCCCAAGCACTAGCTGGGCAGATCTAGGCAGGGGTGGACAGGAATCTCAGAAGTCAAGTTACTGGCTGGGAAAATGCCCAGAAAAGGAATGAAAAATAAGACTATAGAGAGCTTCTTTGAGCAGGTGCAAATGTACCCGCCTTTCAATTCTGATGACGAGGAAATATTCTTACCATCAGGGAAAGATGTGGAGGGTGGGACCTCTGTATCCCAGACATCCCAGGGGGATGTCCAGTGGGCTCAGGCCTTGGAAGAGCTCAAAAAGGATTTTGAAAAGCAAGTTAGACAGGTGGAGGAAAAACTGGGAAGAGAAATGAGAGAGATGTAAGAAAAGTATGAAAAACGGGTCAATACTTTGGTAAAGGAGACCCAAAAAAATGCTGAAGAAAATAACACCTTGAAAAATAGGCTCACTAATTTGGCAAAAGAGGTTCAAAAAGCCAATGAGGAGAAGAATGCTTTCAAAAGCAGAATTAGCCAAATGGAAAAGGAGGTTCAAAAGTTCACTGAAGATAATAGTTCTCTCAAAATTAGAATGGAACAGATGGAGTCTAATGAGTTTCTGAGAAACCAAGAAATCACAAAAGAAAACCAAAAGAATGAAAAAATGGAAGAGAATGTGAAATATCTCATTGGAAAAACAACTGACCTGGAAAATAGATACAGGAGAGACAATTTAAAAATTATGGGACTACCTGAAAGTCATGATCAAAAAAAGAGCCTAGACATCATCTTCCATGAAATTATCAAGAAAAACTGCCCTGAGATTCTAGAACCAGAGGGCAAAATAAGTATTGAGGGAATCCATCAATCACCACCTGAAAGAGATCCAAAAAGAGAAACTCCTAGGAACATTGTAGCCAAATTCCAGAACTCCCAGGTCAAGGAGAAAATCTTGCAAGCAGCTAGAAAGAAACAATTCCAGTATTGTGGAAATAAAATCAGGATAACTCAAGATCTAGCAGCTTACACATTAAGGGATCTCAGGGCATGGAATAGGATATTCCAGAAGTCAAAGGAACTAGGACTCAGACCAAGAATCATCTACCCAGCTAACCTGAGTATAATACTTCAGGGAAAAATATGGTTTTTCAATGAAACAGAGGACTTTTCAAGCATTCTTGATGAAAAGACCAGAGCTGAAAAGAAAATTTGACTTTCAAACACAAGAATGAGAAGAAGCATGAAAAAGTAAACAGCAAAGAGAAGTCAGAAGGGACTTACCAAAAGTGAACTGTTTACATTCCTACATGGAAAGACAGTATTTGTAACTCTTAAAACTTTTCGGTATCTGGGTGGTTGGTGGGACCACACACACACACACACACACACACACACATACACACACATGCACACACATACAGAGACAGAGAGCACAGAGTGAATTGAATAGGATGGGACCATATCTTAAAAGAAATTAAGGTAAATGGTGAGAGAGAAAGGTAGGGTGAAGAAAGAGGGTGAAATGGAATGGGGTAAATTATCTCTCATTCAAGAGGCAAGCAGGAGACTTTTTAGTGGAGGGAAAAAGAGGAGAGCTGAGAAAAAAAAACAAGAAGTTTACCCTCATAACATTCGACTAAAGGAAGGAATAAAATGCACACTCATTTTGGTATGAAAACCTATCTTACAATACAGGGAAGTGGGGGAGGAGATAGGCAAGGTCGGGGGGATGATGGAAGGGAGGGCAATGGGAAGAGGGAGCAATTTGAAATCAACACTCGGGGAGGGACAGGATCAAAAGACAGAATAGAAACAATGAGGGGCAGGATAGGATGGAGGGTAATTCAGTTAGTCTTACACAACACGACTATTATGGAAGTCATTTGCGAAACTACACAGATTTGGCCTATATTGAATTGCCTGCCTTCCCAAAGGGAATGGGTGGGGAGGGAGGGATGGGGAGAATTTGGAACTCAAAGTTTTAGGAACAACTGTTTAGTATTGTTGCTACTAGGAAAGAAGACATACAGTTAATGAGGAATAGAAGGTCATCTGGCCCTGTAGGACAAAAGAGAAGATGGGGACAAGAGAAGGGAGGGATGATAGAAGAGAAGGCAGATTGGTGATAGGGAAAATTAGATTGCTTGGTGTATTGGGGTGGGGGGAGGGGATAAAAGGGGAGATAATTTGAACCCAAAATTTTGTGAAAATGAATGTAAAAAGTTAAATAAATTTTTATTTCAAAAAAAATAAAGGAATTCTGAAGACTAAAAAAAAAAGTCAAACAGCATCTGCTCAAATCTTTGCAAGTGATGTGGCACCCACTATCCCATTCTATTGTGTTGTTTCTTTGTCCAATTCTAAATAGAGGATTTTTCCCTCCATAAATTGAGTTGATATGTGCCTTTTTAAAATTTGCACACATTAATCCTAATTCTACCCTCTATAGTCATATAAAATAGGGTTTATCTACTCCTGCAAACTTTTGAAATATATTTATGACAGTGATTATGTTGCATCCACTGAGAAAGAAATTATTTCATTTCATGTCTTGTCGCTGGTATCTAGTATGGTGCCGGTCCATTGATTGATTATGTCTCCATTTAGGAACCATTATGCAATTTCCTCTTTGAATGAGAGCTACTGTAGTTCAATCTCCTAGTAAAGCAAGAATCTAGTAAAATATCACTGATGGTTAGAAATCTAGACTTTTCTTGAAGATCTTTACTGAATGACGAACTAATTCACTGCTGAAGAAGTTCATTTCATTTTTGTTCTTCTCTAATTCTTAAGAATTTCAACTTTATGTTGAGCAAAATTTTCCCACAACTTTCAGTCATTGGTCCTACTCATGCCCTCCAATTTCAGATATAAAAATTAAAATATCTCATCTACTCTGGTTAACCCTGTAAAGATCTCAAGGCAGTAATCATATCCTTCATGTTTTTCCATCTCTGGGCTATAAATCTTCATTTCCTCTAGTTGGCTTTCCCATGGCTTAGATTGAGGTCATCTTACCATCCTGACCTCCATCTTCTGGCTGTGTTACAGATTGAAAATTTCCTTATCATTTGTAAAGTACTTGAGTAGAAAACCTTTAGTTTAAAGCCTTTTAATTCTTCCAGTATGAAATTTCTCCATTAGGCTTTTAGGCAGAGAATCCTGACTTACCAGTAGTGCTTTTTCCTAGAAAATGAATATTTCTTTTAATATTTGTGACTGTGGATTATTGATAAACAGTGAAATATGATACTTTATACTTTTACTGAGATGTTCTTATAACCTTTTAATATTTTTGGCAGACTAGTGAAGACTTTAAACCCCTTCTAAGAAGAATCAGATCATAAAGGAAACCAATTATATCAAAATACATTTATCTACTCATTTATCTCTCAGTCATTTTCTTTCTTTGTCTCTCCATCATTATCTCTTTCTCTCTGTCTCTGTATATCTGTCTCTCCATCTCTCTTATCTCTCTCTGCTCCCTACATGGTTGCCAAAATGATTTTGCTATATAAATATATGTACATGTATACAAGTATGTATATGTGCATAAATATGTATAGGTTTGTGTATGTATACATAGATACATAGGCACAGCTATATGTATATGTATATACATATCCATGTAAACATATGCACATATACAAGTATATGTACACATGCACACGCACACACACATTTACAAGTTTATTCAAGAAGCCTAGATTTGCCGTGAAAATATGAACTCTGAGAAGATTTAAATAGTAAATTTATCAGTTTTCCGAGAAAGGAAACAATCTAATATTGTGAATATTCTGTTAATTGCTGAACCATCAGTATTCTGAGATAGAAAATGATCCATAAATCCCTGCTTTCATTTTACCCTGAAGAGTCTTTATATGCCTGCCTTTGAAAGGATTATTTAAACATGTTTTAGATAATTAAGCATATTTACTACTATGTTGCCCAAACTACTTAATATTTCATTATAAAATATTAATGTGTTTTGATAATATGTAGCTTTTCTTTGTAGAAGAAAATTGTGTAGTTTTGAATAGCTTTCAAGTATAAAAATGGTTCAATATATGGAAAGACTCAGTTAAAAGTACATTGAAATGTGTCATCAAAATACTTTATTTCAGAAACAAACACTAATGTTGCCAACTCTTTAATTGCAAATATGTTGGGTATAGAGGTACAGCCAAGATGGTGGAATACCAGCGGAAGCACAGCTGAACTCTATCAGCTTGCCCCTTGAAACAATTTTAAAATAATGTCTCAAATCAAATTTTGGAGCAGCAAAGCCAGCAAGATACTTTCCATTCTAAAATAATTTAGGAGGTCAACAGAGGGGTCTATGACATTGGGGTGGGAGCCTGCTTGGAGTGCAGCTTCCCCACCAGTGGTTAGCCTTGGAAGCAGTCATGGTAACAGCAGCAGTAGCTTTAGGAGACCTCAATCCAGAGATGGTAAAAGACAACTGGTCAGGAAGAGATTGCTGGGGCCCCTTTGCTGGCACTGGGTGCAGATGGTGTTGATAGGTAACTCTATTCCACATAACATTTCCAGGTCATGGTTCCAGGGTGAGAGGAGTACTTCTGACTGGTCACAAGGAAGCAGAAGCCCTGGTAACAATTCCAGAGCTAAGAGGAGTTCTAGTTCTTGTGACTGCAAGGGAGAAGTATTCTTCCTGGGAAAAAATGAGAACAGTGAGCACACCTCTCTCTTGATCACACCACCTTAGAAGCACCAAAAACTTGAAGAATCCCAGAATTACCTCTGGAAACTATAGCACAAAAAGCCTGAAACTTGGCATATTGTTTTCCTACTCCAAGGGGCTAATGTAAAATTCAGTCAAGAAATGGGACTGGAACAATAAGCAACCAAGAACTCAATCATAAAAATCTACTACAGTGGCAAGCAGACCAAGTCATAAATTCAGAAGGAGACAACAATCCATAAGGAGCTATAAACAAACTATATATATACTTTATATATATATATACTTTATTTCAGAAACAAACACTAATGTTGCCAACTCTTTAATTGCAAATATGTTGGGTATAGAGGTACAGCCAAGATGGTGGAATACCAGCAGAAGCACAGCTGAACTCTATCAGCTTGCCCCTTGAAACAATTTTAAAATAATGTCTCAAATCAAATTTTGGAGCAGCAAAGCCAGCAAGATACTTTCCATTCTAAAATAATTTAGGTCAACAGAGGGGTCTATGACATTGGGGTGGGAGCCTGCTTGGAGTGCAACATCCCCACCAGTGGTTAGCCTTGGAAGCAGTCATGTTAATAGCAGTAGTAGCTTTAGGAGACCTAAACTATAAACTATAAAGGTATAAACATGCTTGTGGGACTCAAATGCAACAAGAATTCTTAGAGGAATTAAGGAGAGAGCTGAGAGTAGTAGAGAAAAATTTGGGAAAAGAAATGAGAGTGATGCAGAAAAATGATGAAAAAGGAATTAACAACTGATAAAAAGAGGCACAAAAATACTAAAGAAAATAACAACTTAAAATACAAAATGATCCTGACAGGAAAAAAAGGCACAAAAATCATTGAAGAAAAGAACTATGTAAAAAGTAGAATTGACCAAATGAGAAAAAAGAAGAGGTACCAAAACTCACTGAAGGAAATAATTTCCTAAAAATTAGAATTGGGCAAGTAGAAGCTAATGACTCTGAAACATCAAGAAACAATCCAAGTCCAAAGAACACAAAAAAATAGAAGAAAATATTCCATCTCATTGGAAAAACAACTGATCTTGAAAAAATATCAAAGAGAGATAATTTATGAATTATTGGTGTACCTGAGAGACATGACCAAGAAAAAGTTAACAAATCATATTTCAAGAAATTAGGACTACCCTGATATCTTGAATCTAGTGAGTAAATTAGAAATTGAAAAAATCCACAGATCACCAACTAGAAGAGATCCCAAAATAAAAACTCCCAAGAATATTATACCTGAATTTCAGAGTTATTTGATCAAGGAGAAAATATTAAAAACATAGAGAGAGGAACAGTAAATTATTGTGGAGTCACAATTAGGATCACACAAAATTTAACAGCTTCCATGTAAAGGAATGGAGGGCTTGGAATATGATATTTTGGAAGGCAAAGGAAATAACATTAGAACCAAGAATACCATACTCAAGAACACTGAGTCTAAGTCTTCACTAGAAAAATATGGATATTTAATGAAATAGATGACTTTCAAGAATTCATCATGAGAAGAGAGCCAAATAGAAAATTTGACCTTCAATTTGACATTTGAACTCAAGAGAAGTTGAATAAGGTAAAAATGAAAAAAACAATCATAAGGGTTTCAATAAAGTTAAACTGTTTACATTCCTGTATATGATGATGATACATATAACTCCTAAGAACTTCTCCCAGAAGGGGGAGAAATATGTATGTGCACACACACACACACACACACAAGTTCAAGTGTCTATGGAAATCTATCCTATTCAGTAGGGAAATAGGAAGTTGAAGGGATATGAAAAAGAGGGAGAGGGGTGATAAAAGGGAGGACAGATTAAAGGAGGGAGTGATTAGAAGCACAACAAACTTTTCAGAAGGGACAGAAAAAAAAGAGAGAGAACAAGAAATAGTAGAAAATGGGATGGAAAGAAATCCACAGTAATCATAACCATGCATGTGAATGGGATGAATTCATCTATAAAATAGAAGCAGACATCAGAATGAATGATCCAACAATATGATGTTTACAAGACACACACCTGAAACAAAAACACACATAGAATTAAAATAAAGGTCTAGAAGAGAATCTAATGTGTTTCAGCAAAAAAACAAAAAAAAAAACCAACTTACAGCAAGTTTCTCTGATTACGGTCTCTTTCTCAAATATATAGGAAAATGTGTCAAATTTATAAAAATAAGAGCCATTCTCCAATTGATAAATGATAAAAAGATATAAATAATTTTTCAGAAGAAGAAACCGAAGCTATTTATAGTCATAATGCTCTAAATTACTACTGATTAGAGAAATGCAAATTAATACAACTTTGAGGTACTACCTCACATCTATTAGAAATGACAAAAAGCTGGAGGGTATGAGGAAAAAATGGCTATGCTAATAAATTGTCTAATCATTTGTGAACTGGATAGCAATTCAAAACTATGCCCAAACAAGCTATAAAACTGTACATCCCATTGAGCTAGTAATGTTACTACTAGGTCTGTATCTCAAGGAGATCAAAGGAAAAGAAAAAGAACCTATATGTACTCAAATATTTATAGTAGCTCTTTTTTTGGGGGTGTGGTAAAAACTTGGAAATTGAGGGTATGCTCATCAGTTGGGGAATGACTGTACAAATTGTGGTATATCATTGTGATGGAGTACTATTTTGCTATAAGAACTGATGAAGGGAGTGGTTTCAGAAAAAAAATTCAAGACTTAGATGCACTTTTGCAAAGTGAAGTAAAAAGAACTGGGAGATCATTGTGCACAGTAATATCAACGTTGTAATAATGATCAATTGTGAAAGACTTGGCTACTCTGAGGAAAACAATATTCAAAGATAATTCCAAAAGACTTATGATTAAAAAAAATGCTATCCACCTCCAGAGAGAGAATTGAAGAACTCAGAATGCAAAATAAAGTATAATTTTCTCACTTTTTTTGTTATATGGCTAATGCGGAAATGTGTTTTGCATGATTTCACATGTAAAATTAATTGGTATAATTTCGCTTGCCTTCTCAGTTTGTAGAGGAGGGGTGGGAGGGAGACAGAATCTGAACTCAAAATTTAAAAAGAATAGAATGTTAGTAATAAATAAATAATAAAAGTAAAAAAAAATAACAGAAGAAGAAAACCCCACTGTTAAGATTTAATTATCCAGATAAGTCCAGACCTATTTTTCTGTTATACTCACAATTGCCTTGTCTTCCACAAGGAATTTATTATTTTGCAAATGATGAAGCGACTTTTAAGAGGTTAAATTTTTTGTGACTTTTTTTAATAGAACTATGGAATATTATAGTTGTAAAAGACCTTTACAAATCCTCAAGAATGAAAGAAAGTTCACCATTTCGGAATCAGAATCTATCCTTAAGTATGACCTAAGTTCAAGTTCTACTATGACACATATCATCTTGACTTTTGTCTTGCCACTGGACTGCAGTGACTTTGGAAGAGACAGTGAGGTTTTGTGCAACTCTGCCTCACTTAAATCCATTTTATGTGCATATCAAGACATCACCTGCGGTGTCATTTGTACTCTTTGAAGATGAAATTTGAACCAGGGTGGTTAGTGTTGTGTAATAGATGTACACTGAGAAGTCACCAAAAAAAGCAAGACAATTTAAGGATTTGGTGACATAATGAACCAATAGAGGTAAAGGTATTATATGAAAAAAAGATGTCAGTTTGTTTTTTAAAAGAACCTTTGAGGATATGGCAAACTTATAAACCATTGTAAGTTGAAACTAGTAATATTTCTTAAGGTAAACTGGAGAGCAGAGTTCAGAATTTTAAATCTTGAGAGTGTCATTGGCTTGTGAAATTGAGGAACAGTTTCCAACAGCACATAAAATGGGCAAAGCAGTAGTGATGGGGTATTATTTTTGCTTAGGTGCATTTCAGAGTGCATAAAGTTGGAAAATAGATCTAGGCATATAATAATGTCTGAAATCTGTGAAGAATGATTTTCTTTTATGGACTCAAGTTATGGAAAAAGTAATATTGCCCAATCCTCTCTCTCCGTCTCTCTCTGTCTCTCTCTGTCTCTCTCTGTCTCTCTCTCTCTCTCTCTCTCTCTCTCTCTCTCTCTCTCTCTCTCTGTCTCTCTCTGTGTCTCTCTCTCTCCCTGTCTCCCTCTGTCCGTGTGTGTGTGTCTCTGTCTCTCTCTGTCTGTCTCTTTCTCTCATTCTCTCTCCCTCTCCCTCTATTACAGGAGCATCATACTATAAACCAGCAATAGTAGCATCTCAGGATATGAGCATGGGAATCAGTGACAATGAACATGGCTGCAAAGAATAGAGGAAAAATGCCCCCCTCCCCGTACACACACACACACACAAGTAGAGAAATTCCACTTAAAATAACTGTCAAATATTTGGGAATCTATCTGCAAAATCCCCCCTCTATTTTCTTTCCCCTTTCTCTTTCTACTTCCCTATAGGGTAAGACTTATTTCTATACCCAATTAAGTGTGTATGTTACTCCCTCTTTGAGACAAATCCAATGAGATTAAGGTTCAAACAATAATCACCCCCTCCATATTTTCCCTCTATTGTAATAGATCTTTTGTACCTCTTTATGTGTTGTAATTTACCCTCTTTTTCTACCCCTTTCCTCTTCTCCCAGTACTATCCTTTTCTTACCCTTATTTTTTATATCATCAAATTAAAGTCAACTTTTACTCACATGCTCTGTCTATGCATGCCCCTTTTAAATGGTATAATAAAGATACAGTTCTTAATAGTTACAACTGCCATCTTCTCTTGTAGAGATGCAAAAAGTTTAACTTTATTGGATAACATATTTTTTTCCTCTTTCCTGTTTACCTTTTTGTGCTTCCCTTGAATCTTGTATTTCAAAATTGAATTTTCTGTTCCACTCTGGTATCTTCATCAGCAATGATTGAAAGGCCCCTATTTCCCTGAATGTCCATCTTTTTTCCTGAAAGATTATGCTAAGTTTTGCTAGGTAGTTGACTCTTGGTTGTAATCAAAATTCCTTTGCCTTCCACAATATCATATTCCAAGCCCTCCAACAGTGTAAAGTAAATGCTGCTAAATCCTGAGTAATTCTGATTGTGACTCCAATATTTGAATTGCTTCTTTTTGGTTGCTTGAAGTATTTTCTCCTTGATCTGATAATTCTGGAATTTGGCAACAATATTCCTTGGAGTTTTCATTTTTGGATCTTATTCAGTAGGTGATTGGTGGATTCTTTCAAAGACTATTTACTCTCTGGTTCAGGGCAATTTTCCTTGATGATTTCTTGAAAGGTGCTGTCCAGGCTTTTTTTTTTTAATCATGACTTTCAAATAGTCCAATAATTCTTAAATTATCTCTCCTGGATCTGTTTCCAAGGTCAATTGTTTTTCCAATGAGGAATTTTGCATTTTCTTCTATTTTTCTCATTCTTTTGATTTTATTTGACTGGTTCTTTTTCCCACCCAAATTTATTAATTTATTTGTTTTCCATTTGCAACAATAACTTACATGTTTTAAAATTTCTCCCTCTCCTTCCCCATTCCCCCCCAAGACAGCATACCATTTTATATGGGTTTTACAAATACATTCTTATTAACACATTTTCACATTACTTATATTGCATAGAGGAATTAAAATAATCTATTGATGACAATCAGTCCAGCCCAATGAACCCTACTAGATCCTCGAGGAGAAAGAAAATCTTCATGGGTTCATATCTGTATACATACATAACTAAACATATGATTGAGAGGTTGAAAAAAAATCTTGCCATTTCCCAAATATATTCAATTCAGTTTTTTTCAAAACATTTATTAAGTGCTTCCTAAATGCAAAGTGTTATTCAAGATATTCAATCATAAAAGTAGAATTGGAACCGAAACTACTATTATTTTAAAATTTTATTTATTTTTAGTTTCCAACATTCACTTTGATAAAATTTTGAATTCTACATTTTATTCTCATCTCTCCCCTCCCCCACCCCAAGACAGGATGTAATTTGATATGGGCTCTACATATACATTCATATTGAACTTACTTTCATATTAGTCATGTTATAAAGGATTAGAACCAATGCTAGAAATCACAAGAAAGAAGAAACAAAAAAAAAGAGAGAGCAAATAATACGCTTCAATTTGCCTTCAAACTCCGTAGATCCTTTTTCTCAATGTGGATAAAATTGTGCATCATGAGTCTTTTACAGTTGTCTTGGGTCCTTGCGTTGCAAAGAAGAACTAATCTGTCAAAATTAGTTATCACACATTGCGGCTGTTACTATGAACAATGTTCTCCTGGTTCTGCTCCTTTCGTTCAGCATCAGTTCATTCAAGTCTTTCCAGGTTTTTCTGAAGACTACACACTCCATCAGTTTTTATGGAACAATAGTATTCCATTACATTCATAGACTACAACTTGTTTAGCCATTCCCCAACTGATGGACATCCCCTCAATTCCTAATTCTTTGCCACCACAAAAAGAGCTGCTATAAATATTTTGGAAGTGAGTCCTTCTCCAGTTTGTATGATCTCTTTGGAATACAGCCCTAGAAATGGTACTGCTGCAGCCAAGTATGGGCACATTTTTATAGCCTTTTGTACATAGTTCCAAATTGCTTTTCTGAATGATTGGATTACTTCACAACTTCACCAACAATGTATTAATGTTGTATTAAAAATCATTTAAAATGTTACTGAATTTATAGTAGTTTTTAATATATCTAAGTAGATAAAGTATATCTTAAGGGCTTACTACATGACTAAAGTACTGTGCCAAATTCTAGGGATATCAATACAAGCAAGACATTTCCTGCCCTCAGAAATAAGAAAGTTGGAAAGAGGTGGTGGTGATAGTAGTATGTTGGAAAGAATGCAAGCAGCATGCCTTAGAAATACTGGCTAAGAAGTGGAAAAAAAAACAGCTTCTAGGGAAGATAAGGTACAAATTCACTTCTCAGAGCCCAAATTTTCAGGAGTTGAGTCCAAAGATACACTAGGAAGTAAATTAAGGGAGATGAAAATGAAGAATGGGGCAGAGATAGCATGGTTTGGAAATGTATTTTATCAATTAACTAATACTAACAGTGCTACAACTCTACTGTGAGGGTCTATGATTTTTTGACATTAAAAACAGGTCTTCATATTTCACCAGATTGAGAACTTCTACCTCAGCCTTTAAGAACCAGTAATAGCGACCACCTTGTGCTGATGATCTGAGGTGATTTGTCTAAATTATTTTAGGATCTTGCTAAGATATGTTAAATCAATACATTGTTTTTTATTTTTGAGGAAAGTTTGTGCAATAATAAGTTTTTTGTCAGCAGTAGTTTAAGAAATACATTCTATATTGCTCTATGTTTTTCTATATATTCTTTGAATTTGAATCATCTATGTGTCTCCCCCCAAATAAGGATTCCAGGGGGCCCTGATTATTTGGCTGTAAACAGCAGAATGAAAATAGGAATCTAGAATAATATAATCAGATTATTTAAAGAAGGAATAAAGTATGCATTGTGACCCCTGCCAAAATATCAGTTTTAATGGGTTTGAATATTTCCTTCACGTAGGGAGCTCCTCATCAGGAAACTATACTATCGGTACACTTTCAACATTTCTCTACAACTTAAAGTCTTAAACTTGCCTGGAACACTAAGAGGTTAAGTTACTTGCTCTAGGTAACCCAACAAGCTGTTGCTGAAATGTCAAAAGCAACATTGAGCACAGATCTTTATGCTTGCTATTCGCACACACACACACACACACGCACATAGACTTTACTACACCATAATGCCTCCATGATCCAAGAATGGACAAATTCATTAGACATTTACTAAACTCTACCTGTGTGGCAAATGCTGGGCAAATTATTAACTTTAAATTTGAACTCTTTTCATGAGTATATTTTTTAGAATATTTCTAGCATCAATTCACAATGACGTATAAATAACAGATAACACACCTAATATCACTCTTTTTATGGGCATTTTCACATGCATCTTCTTCCCTTCATGCAGCTTGTAGTGTAGTAGGACAGTTAGATATATAGAGAACCATGAAATAAATTAAGAATATCAGAGAAATGCAATGACAGCAACAACAAAAACTGAGATTCAGGCTGGGACTGAATTTGTTTCTGGCTTGAAGAGCAGGCAAAACTTTCTGGAAGAGGTGGGCTTGGCATTGAATTTGGAATTTAATGGTTGAGTGAGAATTAGATTGTATACGTGTGCATGGAGAGAGGTAAGATGGCAGATGCTGAATGTAGGGACCAGAGTGGTAAGAGGCACAAAGGCAGGAAAGCATAAGAGTATACGAAAAATTACAAGTAGTCTTATTTGGATGAATTTCATAGTTTATAAAGGAGAATAATAGGGTGAGACTGACCAGGCAGGTTCATGGCACATTATTAAGAAGACCAAACTAAGGAGTGCCAATTTATAAAAAGGGAATCATCAAAAATATACAAAACAGAAGCATCATGAACCCATCTCTTTAAACTTGTGTCTACTCATATCACAAAAATATATATGCCCATACTCAAGTGAGAAGTGAAAACATGTCAGTTAACTGATCTTAAATTACAGTTAGAAGCCTTAAGAATCATCATGTAGCAAGATAAGAAAGATCCATGCCTTTTAAAAGATCCCTAAGCTTTTTTTAAGTCAGTCCCATTTGTCAATGTTTTGAAAATTATTTTTTAAATTAATTAATTTTGAATTTTCATCATTTACTTTTATAAGATTTTGAGTTCTAAAATTTTCCCCTCTCTCCCCATCTCCCCTTCCTCAAGAAAGCAGGTTATCTGATTAAGGTATATAGGTCCAATCATATTAAGTATATTTCCATATTAGTCATGTTGTAAAGAAGACTCAGAACCAAAGTGGGGAAAACACAAGAAAGAAAAACAATAAAACAAACAAAAAAGGAGAGAAAATAGTATGTTTTAATCTGCATTCAGAAAAAAAAAATATTTTAAAGTATCAAGATGAGTACCATCTTAGTTTTTTGCGTATAGCTACATCTAACAGAAGTAGTCAAGAGATCTTAAATTTCCTTGATAGAGGGAACTCCTGGAACAGAAAATTTCTTCTATCGATAGAGATTGACATGTTCTCTCCAATGCAGACCCTAACAGATATGTTCGGAGCATTAAGAGTTTAAGTGATTAGGCCAGGATGTACAAAGCCAATATGTATCCAAAGCAGGATTTGAACTCACGGTTTACTTGCTGTAAGGCTAGTTTTCTATTCACTCTACCACTTTGCTTACATTGCATAGTCCCATGAGAATCTAATACTCTATGGGAGCATATCAAAGACAAAGAAATCATTTAGGTAAGAAAATAACCTAACTAGTACTTCATGAATTTGTGGAGACATCAACCCTGATTTGTTAAAAAAAATCGAAAGAATTATTCACCTTTGACATTTATTCAAATTCCCCTTGATTTGTGTGTCTTCCAAAAATAAAGTCATTTTTAATGACCTAAGTTTATTAAAATGTGATTTCAAACCAAATAAATATAGACTCTTGTATGGGTACTTGTAACTTAGAAGTAAGTCTTCTGATTGTGATTCTAATGTAATGAGTGACTTTAAAGGATCATTTAACCTTTCATTGCTAGGTCATAATTTATTTCAAATATTTGTTGCCAGGGTAAATATTTATGCAGAAACTGGGATTAAGAGATAGTGGTTATTTAGTTGCTAAGGAATAGTTTTAAATCTAAACCCTTTATTCACTTTAACCTACTTTTCTGTGTGTATATGTGGTTTTATACATATATATATATTTGTGTGTGTGTGTGTGTGTGTGTGCGTGCAAATGGCATTCTGCTTGTTCTTGTATATAGGCCATAACACTATGCTGCTAATTTTTCCAACGATTCATTCTGTATCCTTACGCAAATTGTTTAAACTTCCTGTGACTCTGAACTTAGAAATGAAAGTTGGAAACAGGCATTGTTGCATCATTTGACTCTCTTTGTCCACTTAAAAAAAAGCACCTACCTTGTACAATTCACAGTACAAGATACCAAAAAAGAGACACCATTTACATATGGAGCCATCTCTGCCCCCAAGTAGCTTAAAAAATCACTGAGAACTGGCAAGGACCTCACATGCCATCTACTCCTGACCAAATATTCCAAGAAATAGTGTTCCTTTGAGCATTGGGTATATGTAGGAATCAATTCCATAAGGTCCCTTATTTCCTTCTCCAGTGAAGACCTTTTTTTTTCACACATTTTTATGTTTAATGGTAAAATAGCTTCAATACTACTTGGAACGTAACAGGGAGGAACTAAAGAGTTTTGAGTATAAAAGTGAACTCATCAGATTATGAGTATTCTAACAATCAGTTGCATGGTATGTATAAACCATTTCTTCATTGCTTAATTTCATAATTAATCCAAGGGCACGTAGGTCAGTTTTGAACATCCAAGACTACTCTCTAAAGTCACCATTTAGAACGTGCCTTCTTAATCTATTTTTTTGTCATGGATCTCTCTAATAGTCAATTGAAGCCTTTTGATCATCTCTCAGAATATTTTTTTTAATGATGAAGATGATGGTGATGATAATGAGCAATTATAAAGTATTTTTAGGTTTTAAAATTTTTATATGTTTTATTGCATCTGATGCATTATCCCTGTGAGGTAGATGATATTTTTATCCTCATTTTATAGATGAGAAAATGGATATTGCTAAAATGAAATACATGGGATTATGGGAAATAATATTATCATTTTTTAAATATCACAGATCCCAGTAAAAGAAACCAAATTCTAGTATGATTGATCTAGATCACCAGTATAAAACTCACATGGAAATGGTGTTCACTAAGCCATTCTTAAAGATCCTTGTGGGCTCTATGTTGCCTTAGAAAATCACACATTATATAAGTTTTATTGTATTTCTATTTATCTTTGTTAAATATTTCCTAGGTACAGTATAATTTGGTTCTGGTCACATAATGGCCTTTTAACCATGGCAAGAAATATGACTGAAATAAAATCTAAAGAAGGGCTGAAAGGAGACTCTGCTCTGAGGAAATAAATATGCAATGAATAAAAGGTAAGATTTCTATTTCTAAGCCATACTTCTGAAAATTTCCATTTTTTACTATTGCCATTAAACTTTTCATGTCTGATTTTTTAATGTCTATGATCTAGGTATATGTATGTTTGTCATCTATCTACCCATCCATTCATTCATCCATCCATCCATCCATCCATCCATCCATCCATCCATCCATCCATCCATCCACTCATCATTCCATCCACCCATCTATCATCTCTCTCTCTCTCTTTCTCTCTCTCTCTCCCCCTCTCCCCCTCTCCCTATCTATCTGTTTATCCTTGACCCAACTTTGTATACACTTAAAGAAATGCATTCTAAAGAGATTTACTGTTGACCTATTCAACAGATATTTAGCTCTAATAAAAGCATTCCTCCCCTTCCCGTTACAACCTTTACAAACACTTAAGTAAATTAACAGGAAATGGAAAAAAAGAAGATAGAGATCCAAAGAGCTTGTTAAACTATATGGGAATTCTTTCTCCTAGAATTAATACCACCTTTCCTTGGACACACTTTTGGTTTGTTAAATTGCTTGCTTGGGTCAGAATCATTGGCTTTGTTTGTAGAAATTTCAAATGTAGGTGAAATGTTTCACATTAAAAGAAAAATAAAAGACCTTTGTGAATTAATGCTTTTTATACCAGCTGGAGCTTTTCACCTATTTCAACATTCTTCAGTTTGGGAAAAAAAGAATGTTTCTCTTACTTTTCCTTAGTCATTTTCTCCAATATATAACTTTAAAGAAATATTCCAGTCTCCTATCAATTTTTTCTTAATCAAATTGGTTAGTTCTTTAGAATATTGATATTTAGACCACCATTGTAATTAACAAAGGTGAGGATGAAGTTACAGATTGTTTCTACATATATAAAATCTCCGCCCCAAAGAGACTTTCTTTAGTGAGTGATCAGCAGTGTTTCTAGGGAAGATAGTTATTTTTCACGGTGCTGAAATCCTTTGTGGAAGAATTTGATTTGCATCCCCAAGAGGTAAGGTTATAAGATTATAGAATTACAGATCATAAAATCACAGATATGGAGTTAGAGTGGATCTTAGAGATTGCCTAGCTCAACTTTGTCATTTTATAAAGAAACTGAGCTTTAGACAGATTTGTTTAGTGCCTTGCTCAAACTGACAGTGGTAGCTAGTATCAGAGTTGGAATTAGTACTCAAATCTGGTGATGCCAAATTCAATATTTTTCATACTGGCTGCTGAAAGTATTCTTTTTCCCTTGCACTTCACTCATATGAAAGAGTGGGGAGATTGATGGATTTTGCGCCAGAGATTCTGGGCTTGGATCCCAATTCTGCTACTCATGACCTGTGTGACCTTGGGAAAGTAATTTCCACTTCTGGGTTCCAGTATTCCTATATGTAAAAGGAAAGGATCACAAAATATAATTGCTAAACTCTCTCTAGTTCTTAATTCTATAAATTTCTTTGTCCATTTCTACTGGGATTATGAGGGAGTGAGAATGTTGGTGGATGATGATTTATGGATGTCAGTTTAGTTGATGAGTCAATGCTAGGAAAAGGAAGGTACGGTTCAGACTCACACTTCCATAATTTTGGCAGTTTTTTAACTGTTGACTTTTTTCAGTAGTTTACACAAATCCCCTTAAACAGAAATATTAGAGCTCCAAAGTCAGCAACTCCCTCTCTCCTTTCAGAGAAGTTTTTTCTTCCAAAAATATACCCAAATGCCATTAACTATATAAGTATCATGAGAAGCTTTCCTATTTCTAATGTTGGTTAAAGCATATTACATCAGTCTTTCATTATATGCAACTGTGATGGAAGATGGTCTTTGATAACAGCATCACTGAATATGCTTTAAAAATGGGTCATGTTATATAATGGCATTCTACTGTAGCTGATATTAAAAAAAAAACATTTATGAGAGAGATAACAAGTGGTTCAGTCAAAAGAGGACTGTAGTGGGAGTTCAGAAGAGGAGGTGCTTCTCTAAACTCTGAAGTTCACTACCTTATGACCTTGGCCATAGCATCTGATAAGAAATGTTCAGATTATTTAGCTGAGGAAGGTCATGTGGGAATGAAGGAAGTGAAGATATTTATCTAAGATCATAGAGTAAGAAAGCATCTAAGGTGGGATTTTAACAGAGGTCTTGGCTTGCTTTACAATATCTCACTGCCTTTCTTAGCATCAATTTTCTCAGATGCAAAATAAAGGAATTAGAATTGATGACTCCAAAGTACTTTCAAATTCTAAATCCTGTGACCTTAAGTGCACTGGTCCAACATGACAAAAATATCTGTCAGAATCTATCTAATTAGGTAGAGTTTTGGGAACAAATGATTTTATTGGTCATTCCCAAGCAGAAAATTTCTATACATAACCCAAGGTAATGCCCATTGGATAATGTCAAGATAATTACAATTAGGCTCTCCTTACACCCTGTGTCATGTAATGACCTTGCCCTGAGTGTGAACAAAGTGGAGTACCCAAATGTTGATTTCTTTTAGAAGCTCCAGTCTTAGTGCCACAGCAGATAGCTTCCTCGTTTCTTCTTGAGCTCAAATTGGGTAGTGAAGAAGTTGGTTGTCAGCTGTAGGTGGAGGTTATTGTTGGCAGATACAAGGGAATTGTATCAGGTACCTTAGAGAGCTGGTGATATCTGACTACCATTTACAGTTTAAACTTCTTTCCCAATTCCTATAGTGTTTGGAGTTTTAAAGTCTACCCTATGTTCCCTGCACAGCTGTGAACTTATGCAGTATTGTTCAATTCCAAGTTGACAAGATGCCTATTTTGGAAAATAAGAATGATTTAAAAAGCAATGAATCTTATCTGATGTGACAGATGAAAGCAATTGGAAAGGATATTATAACTTCCATCCCAAGTTTGCATGAACTTTTTCTATTGCCAATAAGGATCTTTCTCACTATGAACAATAAAAAAAACCCATAAACACTGATTTTATAATCGTCTTTTATCTAGGGACCTAAAAATGGTTTACAAATAACTCTGCACATTTTTATGAAGGATCTGATAGCCACACTCTGTTCCATTATAGTGGTAGAAGTTGAAAGACAGATGTTTAAAAAACAAAGCATCCCAGCTACACCGTCTCTCTCTCTCTCTCTCTCTCTCTCTCTCTCTCTCTCTCTCTCTCTCTCTCTCTCTCTTTCTCTCTCTCCCTCCTTCCCTCTGCTTCTCTCTTTTCTTCTCTTTCCTTCCTTATCCCTTCGTCCCTCCTTCCTTTCCCTCTCTCTCTTTCTGTCTGTGTCTCTATCTCTTTCCTTGTCTCTCTATTTCTGTCTTTTTCTCTCTGTCTCTCCTTCTCTATTGCTTCCTATTCCTTTCTCTCTCTCTCTTTCTCTCTCTACTATTACACTACCTAGTCAGTGTAAGACTCCACGACAAGAGAGATACAAGCTGACTTTTTTTCTGTACTCAAGGAGATTGAAATCTACCTGGACAGACAGTATCATACGAAGATTAACAATAAAAATAATCACTGGTAGCTTCAGAGGACTGGGTTGTTTCACTCATTAAACATTAGCTGACCTAAGGAGACCCTCTGCTTTGAACCCACAAACATAATATAGACGGAGTCATGTCCTAGGGGAACCTAGTTTCTAATGAGAAGGAAGACAGGTGACTTTTCCCCATACTCTTTAACTTGCCAAACACCTATTCTATGGACCTGGGAATTTATCACTTAAAATTTGGATTTTGGCTCATTTCTAGGCCCCTTGGAAGAAAGAGAATAAAAAATAGTCAATATACAGTGTATATCAGGTATTTAATTTATTTCCTATCATAAAAGTAAAGCTAATGAACAAAAGGTCATACCCCACTTTGATAAAATGGCTTTGAAACTAAATTCAGCAACTGAACTTACAGTGATCATTACAATCTTTTGGTAGATTGATACCTAAATCATCAGAATATAAATCAGTTTCTGGGACCCCTGCCTAGTCATGGCCATGTTTCACCTTGCTTACTATGCTCTGCCCAAACAATCAGCAGTTGATGGTTATCTTTCCCAATGAAGAAATTCCCCTTACTACTGTCATTTGAATCTGATAGACCTCAGTACCTTTCAAACCAATAATATCACCTGCAAGACTGGGCATGTTCATAGTGAGTTTAATGCTCAGTTGTCTATTCAGGAAAGATAAAGAGAGAAAAGAATCCAGGGCCTAATTAATCAGAAAGAATATTCCCATTCTGGCTGCCAGGTGAGAGTGATCCCACTGGGTAAGGATAAGTCTACTCACTCACCCTCATCCTTCACTGGAAGTCTCCAAGTTACAAGATTCCAGTAGGCAGATGGAAGGAAGAGAGGTAGACAGCCACAAGCTGTCTCTCTTTTTACTTGACAGAGCATCTGTCATCTCTGTTGCAATCATGGGTCAAGGTAGAACCAAAGCACAACTTTTTAAAAAATTTTGTTTGTTTATTTCATGTGTGTGTGTGTGTGTGTGTGTGTGTGTGTATGTGATCAACGAGACAGGTGTTTTCACCACTGAGCTGCCACTTGACTTGAATATGTCAGGAGTTCATCATCCTGAAGTATCCAAGGACCACAAGGCCCCTGGAGTCCCTGAAAATTTTCAGAGATACTGCAGGTCTACACAATGTGTTCCAAAAAGGAAAAGAGAGCTGACAATGGAAGACAGAATGTGAAAATTTCTCAAGGGATGGTATAAGCAATAAATACATCTTGGATCTTCAGAGTCTGGGAGATCTACTTGCTTCCTCTCCTACTATGACATCTTTGCACAAAGGTCTATATTGTCTTCTATTCCCAGAATGGTCTCTCTCCTCAATTTTGATCCTTGCAATCTAGAAATCCTTTCTAGACTTAACTCAAAAAATATTTTCTATAAGGTTTTTCCTAATTGCCTCCTATTACTTTGAGTTACTCTGTGAATAGTTTTATATTTCTCTCTCTGTTCTATGCCATGTTCCCTAGTAAACTCCTTGAAGACAGGAACTGTCCTAAGAATTATTTATTCATACTCCCAGGGCCTAATGCAGTGCTTGGCAGATTGTAGGATGTTAATAAATGTTGTTTAATTCACTTAGATTGCCTGAGAACTTACTTTGGACTGGTGTATGATCAGGCAAAGTTTGACAGACTAAGGAGGTAGGGTTACAGTTGGACAATCAAGCATCAAGAATTGACTTCAAGAAAGGAATTTGGCATTTGAGACAGTAGGACAATTTTACTTTTGAGAAAACTGAGGCAGCCAGAAGGTAAGTGACTAACCTGTCTCCCTCTCCAGTTCGTTTTACAGATAAGGAAACCAAAGCAAACAGGTTTAAATGACTTGTCCAGAGTCACACAGCTAGGAAGTGCCTGAAGTCATATTTGAATTAAATTCTTCTGGACACCAGGCTGAGAGCCCTATACATGATGTCACCAAAGTGCCCTGTATCTAACACTAGATTCTTCCAGTAATACTCTAAGAAAGTGGAATACAATAATATCTCTGAGGTCCTTCTTGTTGAAGGAAGCAATGGAGATGTCATCAATGAAATATATGACCAGAGAGGAAAGATAGACCAGTCATAAAATGAGAAGGATAGCTCACACATCCAACTGGTATTCCTAAAATGTCATGAAAAGGTAAGAGAAACTCCTTGCTTCTTGCCAAGAGGAGAAGGAATAGGGTCCCACAGGATGGCCAGTCTGGATTGGATTCTGATCTGTACCACTTGACCTTGTCAATGAGTTCCATACCTCTACTACAGAATTGGCATTTAGAATAACATTAAATTAGAGTACATTAAGAGTATTATTTAAGCAAATGGCAAAAACCATGAGTGTATCAATATTTATATTCTCTGCTTCCCAACTTGTTTACTCTTAAAATTCAAAAGGAATTAAATGACTCAGTCAACTGAGTCATGTAATAATTTCTTAATGTGTTTTTTTCCCTCTTATGTCTAGGTATAAAATTAAAGGTATAATGACATTGTAGAGACTCAGCTGTGACTAAACCTCCGTCATTCTAAGGAACTGGCTGTTGTTCATTCATTTTCCAGTTGTGTCCAGCTCTTCATGATTGTTTCTGGTTGTCTTGGCAAAGATACTGGAGTGGTTTGCCATTTTGTTTTCTACAGCTCATTTTATAGATGAGGAAATTGAGATAAATAAGGTTAAATGACTTACTCAGGGTCACACAGCTAATAAGCATCTGTGTGTGTGTGTGTGTTCATCCTTCGTTGCTGAAGAAGAACATTCCATCAAAGAAACAATGACATGACTTGCACTTGACTTTGTTTTGGGTGAGAGAGGGCTGTGAAGGTCACCAGTCTCACTTCTCTCCAGAGCCCTCTGAATCCAGTGACCACATATTCATCAGGATGACTGGAGATTACCCAGCATGACACAAATGAGGTTAAGTGACTTGTCCAAGGTTACACAGCTAGTGAGTGTCAAGTGTCTGAGGTGAGATTTGAACTTGGGTCCTCCTGATTCCTTCATTGGTTCTCTATCCACTGCATCACCTAGCTGCCCAATAAATGTCTGAGGTCAGATTCAAACTCAACCAGATGAGTCTTCCTCTACTTCTTTTCTTTTACTTACTTTCTTTCCTCCAGGTCAGACCCTCTGCCCACTGTGCCAGCTAGCTGCTCATCCTAAAGAATGGTTTTGCAAAAAGATTGCCCTCAAGAATAAAATTAGAAAATGGGAAGGAATATTGAATTGAAATTTATTGTGTTCATAAAAGGAAAACAATGGCATCATCTTTACCTTTTATGTAGTTGAAGCTTGCTGTCAGTATGAGGCAAATTGGCAGAAGTCAGAAAATAGGGACAAAGGGGAAGGGGTCAGTATTGTAAAGACCTTAGTTCAAATCTGACCTCTGACAATAGCTGTGTAACCTCGTATAAGACATTTAACTCAGTTTTTCTCAATTTCCTCATCTGTAAAATGAGCAGGACAAGGAAATGGCAAACCATTCCAGTATCTCTACCAAGAAAACCCCACGCAGGGTCACAAAGACTCAAACATGACTGAAAAAACAACTGAAACAAAATTGTAAAGGCTCTGATGTGTTTGGAGACAGTTGGGCTCCAGAGAGTTGCTTGTTAAATTTTTGTGGTGAGTTTTTATACTTTGGAAATCAAACTAGGGCAGAAATAAATCCTTGGTTTTCTGTTTTGTTGATTATCTAGAATTAAGAAGAGGGGAAGGGAGAATAACATTTTCCTGATAATAAGCTTCCTAGGGAATTGTGGAAAAATCAGAGAATTCCCAAAGTAGATTTACCAGAACATAGACTCAATGTATCCTGTATTCCCTGGAAATAGGAAGGTAGAAACTATGTCTTCAAAATCCTAATTAGAGCATGAATGGAATAAGACATTTCAGATACTGTTCTAGAGACCACAATTATTATCTCATTTTATCATAACAGCAACATTACAAGTAACCCCAAGAAGGAGAAGAAGCTGATTCTGTCCAATTACCTGAAGTATAGGACAAAAATGGAGGGAGAAACCAAAGGTCTAAAAACATGTCATCTCAGACACCTGCCTAGAGACTGAGAGAAAGTTCATCAGAAATCACAGTGTGCCTATTCTCCTACTCTGGAGAAGACTTAGGACAAGGGAAGGAGCAAGAGAATCTTAAATATACCCCATCTCAGGAGGTTGAGGAAACACTTCAGTAGAAATTCAGTCCTCTACTATGCCAGTAAAATAGTAGAAATCAGAGTAACTGACTAAGAATACAATAAAAAAGCCAAGATATCAGTTATCAAGACAAAAAAATAGCTTAGTAGATAAGTAAACCAACAGCAAGAGTACAAATCAAAAGGAAGAATGATATAATAAATATTATATTTTATATAAAATAATAATAATATATAATACAAACAATACAAAATAACATAATAATATAATACAAACAAAATAATATAAAAAAGGAAAATATAATTAGCAAATATTACAATATAAAGGAAATGAATCAATAGTGCTTAATGGAAGACAGAATCTTATAAACCCCACAGAGATCAGGGAATGACAATGATAAAATCTCATAATGACTCCATTCAGTTTCAGGCAGTCAATAAACATTTATTAATCAACTAATTTTTTGCCAGGGAGTGTATTAAACATTAAGAACAGAAAGAAAGGCAAAAGACTATTCCTGCCCAGAAGTAACTATCTTTCTAATGGGAGAGGCATCACTCAAATGATTATGTACAAACATGATATATACAGGTTAAGTTGGAGATAATCTTAAGACAGAGAAATTCAAATTGAGGAGGAACAAAAAAGGCTTCCTCCTGGAGGTAGAATTTTAGCTGGAAATGAAGGAAACTGTAGAAACTGGAAGGTAGAGATGAGAAAGGGGAAAATCATGGAATGAAAGCCAGTGAAATGAAATTCATAAAAAAATGAAAAATCAATTTAAGTTAAAAAAATAGAGAGCTCTCAAAGCTGAAAATTTTGTTCAACAAAGAATTTAAAACACAATTCAAGTTTTCTATTATGGGCATTTTTGCTAAAGAATTGAAAGAAACTTGGAAAATAAAAATATTAATGGTGGAAAATTTGGTCAAAGACATTAAATGAATACATATGAAAGCAAAGTATCTTGAAGACAGAAAGAATAGAAATAACATAAAGATTGGGTATCTCAAAAGAACATGATTAAACCACAAGAGAAAAATCCTTTATATTACGATGCAAGAAATAAGTAAAAAAAAATTGTCAGAACTTCTAAATATAGAGAAAACTTCAATTGATAGAATCCACAGATACCTGTCAGAAGCAAACAACAAAACTAAATTGATCTTCAGACTCTAAGTAGTCACTAAATTCAGCATGTTTGTCCTTCACTGCCAAAGAAGACCATGCCATCACAGAAATGGTGACATGACTTGCACTTGACTTTGTTTTGAGTGAGGGAGGGCTGTGCAGGTCACCAGCCTCACGTCTCCTCCAGAGCTATCTGAATCCAGTGACCAGATATTCATCAAGATAACTGGAGATGGCCCAGCATGAGGCAATTGGAATTAAGTGACTTGCCAAAGGTCACACAGCTAGTAAGAGTCAAGTGTCTGAGGTGAGATTTGAATGCAGGTCCTCCTGACTCCAGCATTGGTGCTCTATCCACTGCACCACCTAGCTGCCCCTACTAAATTCAGTAATTTCAAGAACAAGCAAAAAAAAAACAACTGCTTTTGGACAAGAGGAAGGCCAGAAGACCTTCAAATATGAAAGAAAGGCATTTTGAATATAAGGATTGTATTTCTCCCCTTTTTTTATTATTTGTTTTTGAAGATGGTCTTCTAGGTAGGAAGAAAGAGGTATGTATTGGAAACTGAAAATATTGTAAAAATAAAAGAAATCAATAAAACCCACATTCAACTGTCTTTACAAAAAGGTGATGGGAAAAAAATTAAGAGAAAAATTAAAAGTATGTCATGCACATATCCCTCCCACCCACTCCACAGATCCAGTTGTTAAAAATTACCAGCACACCCATGAGTTCACTGGTTTTGGAGTGAGAATGTCTGGGTTCAAATCCAACCTCAGATGATTTCTACCTATTTGATCTTCCCTGGGCTTGGTTTTCTCATCTACAAAATGAGAGGATAGGACTAGAAAGCCTCTTAGGTCCCTTCCAACTCACTGTCTATGACCCAATGAATAAGACAAAATATCCCACAGCTGTCTGAATGTAATAAACTCTAGGCAGTGAAGTTGATCAGGAGTTCACTTTTTTATTTACTTTTAATTTCCTTCTGATTTTTACAAATATAACTTGTGTTCATGAAAATGCTACATCAAAGTAGCCATAATAAATAATTAGGGCTTTATCAAAGACAGTTTTGTCCTTCCAGTTGCTAAGATTGTGCAGGCTCACATTTATTTGCGTAGGATTGTGAAGTGACTGAAGAACAGCTGGGATTTTTATATGATCCGTTCCATGATTGGATTGAAATGGATTTTTCCAGAATTTCCTCTTGGATTTTAAAAGCAACAGCAACAGTCCAAAACCCATTTTTTAAAAAGGTCTTTCTCCTATCTAGAGAAGAAATTACCTTTGATTGGTTCATGTTGAGTATGATTGAAAATGGAATATGTTTAAAATAAAAATTTAACTTGAAATTGTGTATTTTCAGTATGATCTTTCAGATGGTGGGGTCATGGTACACAATCATATCCATAGTCTAGCCCTATTAATTATTTCCCTCACAGCACACACTAGGTAAAACAATGAGGCAAGAGATATTTAGTTCTTTAGGAACAAAGATAGAAATTGGAGAGCTGTTTCTGACGAGTCAAATTTCAGGCTACAAAAGCCAAAAATAGGAGTAAAAGAGAGGGACAAGAAAGGAGAGATGAAAGATGTAACAATTCTATTGGTTCAGAAGCTCCCTCCCCTTTCCCCTTATTTCTTTGTCCTGTTTCCTTAATTCACCTCTCCTATTCCCCTCCATTTTCCTCCCTCCTTACCCTTTTTCATGCCCTTATTTTGGAGGAGGACAGCAACGTTAAGCAGTGGATAAAGTACCTCATATTTGTGAATTCAAATCTGACCACAGACATTGATGTGTGTGGGGAAGTCATTTAATCCTGTTGCCTCAGTTTCCTCATCTGTAAAATGAGCTAGAAAAGGAAAGGGCAAACCACTACATGGTCTTTGCCAAGAAAACCCCAAATGGGGTCAGAAAGAATCTGAGATGATACAACAATCACAATATTTTTTGGGAGGTGATGGAAAAACAATCTTTTTTTCTTTATGGGGGGGTGGTGGTGGAATTGATTGGATTTGCTCCTATTCACCAACCTGCCTGTATGTTTATGTGTATGGTTGGGAGTGGGGCAGATAATTACTGCCAAAAGAAATGACACTATATTAGGAAAATGGGTTTTAGTTTTATTGTGGTAATGAAGTAATTGCAAAATGATGGTGATTGGGTCTGTTTGTTATCTTCCTTGTTTTCCTAATGCTTAGTGTCTGGCACATAATAATCACTTAATAAATGCTGATTGACTGACTCATTGGAGCATACCTTTATGTGCATAATGTGACTCATACTACTAGAGGATCCTCTCTCTCTCTCTCTCTCTCTCTCTCTCTCTTTCTCTTTCTCTCTCAAAATATTACATCTTTCCTTTTAAGCAAAAGACCCAATTTTTACCTCTGCTGTCCTAGACACAAAATTGATCAATCATTCACTCATCAAGCATCTATTAAGCAATGCTTAAGTGTCAGGCACCAGGCAGAAGCTGGGAATACAGAGGATATAAATGAGGAAACAGACATAAAAATGAAGCAGTCCTTGGCCTCAATGATGATGTTACATTCTACTGGGAAAGATAACATATACAGCTTAGTTTATTTGGGAGGAGGGGGTATTCAGGAAAAATCTTCATATAGAAGGCAACCTGAGCTTTGAAAGAAAGTATTTATTTGAAGAGATGGAAATGAGGAGAGATCGTAATCCAGGCAGAGAGGATGGGAGACAATGTGAGGAACATCAAGGAAGTCAGTTTGGCTGGAACAAAGACAGCAGAAAGAGTAATTGTATAGAATATATCTGCGCATTCTTTTTAGCCTTGGTTGATACCTGAAAAATGAAGACATACCCAGGAGAGTCATGTTCTGCTTTTCATAATTAGGGAAGAAGGAAAAAGAAAGGAGAGGAAGGTAAAAGAATGCTATTTGTGGCAGCAAGTAAAATGTCACCAAGAATTGCTTCTTCTTCTTCTTCTTCTTCTTCTTCTTCTTCTTCTTCTTCTTCTTCTTCTTCTTCTTCCTTCTCCTCCTCCTTCTCCTCCTCCTCCTCCTCCTCTTCTTCCTAATTTTGAAGGCATTATTTTCTTCAGTGAACTTTTGAACCTCCTTTTCCCTTTGGCCAATCTTGCTTTTTAAAGCATTCTTCTCCTCATTGGCCTTTTTGGACCTCTTCTGAATTTGGGTTAGTCTACTTTTTTAAGTGTTATTTCCTTGGGTTTTATTCTTGGGTATATTTTGGGTCTCTTTTAGCAAGCTGTTGACGTGTTTTTCATGATTTTCTTGCATCACACTCATTCCTCTTCCCAATTTTTTCTCTCCTTCCCTTACCTGAATTTCAGAATCCTTCTTGATCAATTCCATGGTCTGGGACCAATTCATATTTTTCTTGTACTTTTGACTTTGTTGTCTTCTGGTTGTATGTTTTGTGTCACCAAAGTAAGATTCTGTAGTCTGACTTCTTTTCCTCTACTTGTTCATCTTTCCAGTCAAATATTTGATTTTCTAACTCTTTGTCAGGGTAGGACTCTGGGGGTTGGGTTCGGGGTTGGTTTACTGATTCAGGCTTCAGGGGTTTTGAATCATTGTATATGATGTATATTGTTCTTGATCCCACCTCTGCCCTGGGGCTTTGACCATACCCCAGACCGACTGTGCCACTCCCTCACTCAGGTCTGACAGAATTTTTCCACTCACCTTCTGTGCTCTCTTTGGAATTTTGGGACTGAGAAGTCCGGAAACTGCCACAGCTGCCAATGATTTAGTCCCCCTGAGGCCTGCTCCAGCTGTGTCTGTACTTATACACCTGATTGATTTCTGTTCTGCTCCCAGACCAGTGCAACAAACATATTCTGTAGATGTTCCAGGTTGTCCTTGGCTGGATATTTGTCTCACTTCTTTCCTTTGTGTGTTCTGCAGCTCTAGATTTTGGTTAGAGTTATTTTTACTCTGGAAATTTGGGGAAAGAGCTCAAGCAGGTCCCTACTTTTACTACACTGTCTTGGCTCTGCCCCATTTTTGCTGTTTTTGAGTCTGGTATTTGAAGATTAAATTTTTTATTCAGGTATCACTTTTTAAACAAAAATGCTTGAAAGTCCTCTATTTCATTGAATACCCATTCCCCTCTGCCCCACCATCACCACTGAAGGAATATAGTTGTTTTTGCTGGGAAAGGGATTCTTGGTTGTAATTCTAGCTGTTTTGCCCTCTGGAATATCATATTCCAAGCCTTCCAATCCTTCAATGTAGAAGCTTCTAAATCTTGTTTTGTGTGCTGATCCGGTGGGTCCCACTGTCTGTTGGGGCTGAGTCTGTGCTGCTGTGACCTGTGCTGGACTGTGCTTCATTCTCACCCAGGTGTGACAGATCTTTCCTACTGACCTTCTAAATGGTCTTTGGCTGGAAAATTATTTCATCCTGTTCTTTTGTGAGTTCTGCTACTCCACAAATTGTTTTATGGGATTATTTAAAGATGTTCAGAGGGCTCTGGAGGAGAACTCAGGCCAGTTTCTGCCTTTCTTTGCCATCTTGGCTCCCCTCTCAATCTATTTACTTTCTACTAAGTCTAAGGGAAACTATCCCAAAGTGGAATACCTCAGGAGGTAGTAGGTTCTGTCTCATTGTCTCACTGAAGGTATTCACAAAAGGTTGGATGGTCACTATTCAAACATGTTATAGAAGAGTTATCTATTCATTATTAGTTGGACTTTGGTAGGTCTTTCAGATATTTATATGGCTCAGGAACTCAATTCTATGCATGTAACTATGTGTCTTAGATACAAAAAGAATACAAGGGTTTTTGAAGAGGGAATGTCCTATCAGTTTTGGAGGTGATATGGGATGGGGGTGAGGAATGAGATCAATAAAGGCTTTCCACAATATTCCTGATAATATATCATCCAGTCTTTACTTCTCATGTTACTTCCCTCTCATGAAGTTTTCCGAGAGGAAAACCACTAGCTTCCGGAGCATCTCATTCTACTTTGGGACATCTTGAAATGTTAGCAAAGTGTTTCCTTACATCAGGCCTAAAACTACCTCCATGCCCTTTTTACAGATTGGTTCAAATCTTGGAACCAAGCAGAATGAATCTAGTATATTTGCAACATTCAGACCTGTAAACGCACAGATTGATGAAACCGTGACTTGAAGGTCACAAACATTCTGGAACATTGAGCATTTGATAACTTTAGCTTTATTTTTATTACTTTGTTGTGAAAGAAAGGTAAGTGTCTGGATCCCATTAATAGTGCTCTGGGGCTATGTACTTTCATTCACTCTGTTTGTACTTCTCACTATTACCTCTTGTTTTCTAAACTAGGAGCATGCCAATCATGATGTTTATGCATATGGCTCCACTCTCCTTTACTAGTCTTGCCCTTTTATTTCCAGACCCAATATTGGATCAATCACTGATCTCCACTGATCTTGAATATCAGTTTACTTAAATTAAAAAAAAAACACATGGTAAAATTAAGACAGTAAATACATGTATCACATAGCACAGAATTATATTGCTTTTCAGATCAATCTTTGTAGGTAACCTAAACCATCTTTCAGATTAGAATCCTACTCCTCACCCTTTATCCTCTCAGGCATAACATGTGCTTGGGGGAGAACCAGTTCAGAAATTGATATCATATAATAACCTTCTCTTGGTGAGTCTTACAGTTGCAGCTATATAAAACAAAAGGAGAGAAAGCTACTGATTCCAGGTTCCTGTATTCTATTGAGTTCTAGCTTATATACCTCTCATTCCTTGAAATTCCCTGCATTGAAAACTGCCAAGATTTAAAGTCCAAGGACCTTTGTGGTTCAGAGCCCAGCTAGAATGATTAAACTCTGCTCCCTTGCTACCATTATCTGTCAAACTATCCTTTCTCCTTCAGCATTCCTAAATAATACCTTGCAGCTGATGCCTATCATATCCCTTCAACTTTCTTCTCCTCCATCTTTCTAGTCTAAGAATAAAGAGACCAAAAGAGTAAAAGATGCTATGTTAGAAAATTAGAATATTGGCAAATACCCTGGACCCATCTAACATTTCTATATTTAAAATAATTTTTATGCAAATTATTTATAGATCTATATTCCTTTGCCCTTTCAATATATGAAGGCATAAATGACCAATTGTACCAAACTAGGTCTGTCTCAGTTTTGAAGTGATAGCTTAACCACCAAGGACTTTATGCCATTCTATGCCCTTACTCCAAAACTGGATCATCCCATTCAAAGATCTCAGATGTAGCTAGGGGGTACAGCTTGACATATATATCCAGCTTCTCTTCTACTGAATATTTTAGGTACCTTTCTGTTTCCCAATAGAAATTCTTACATGTTAGTTTTGCTTGTTATAGATAACTTTTCCAGCCTGACCTATTTTTAATTTGAGTATGGAAAACTGAAATGTTAATGCTTTCTTTTCTTGCCTTCCAAGTTCTTACCGACCCCTCCCCCTCCAAAAAAAGAGAGAAATGGTATCATTTTACATTTTAGTGAGGCAAAGGCAAGGTTTAGTTTCTTTAAAGCATATTGAATTTCTGAAAATGTCATTGATGAATGCTGATCATGTGGGTTCCTTAGAAGGACAGAAGTTTAATCAGCTGTTACCTAAAAGTCTAAATAAAGACATTGCCAAGTCTAAAGAAATACATTAGATTTTTTAAACTAAGTCCAATGGTAGTTCCAGTCTCTGGATATTCAACAGTGTTTATGTCTCCTTTCTTAGGATCCCAAGCAATGCTCAAAGTGTCAATTTTCCCTCTTCTTTCTGTACAAATAACAACAAATTCTAGAAATATCAGGCACATGACATGGATGAAATTTCTGGCATTGGCACAAGTTATCATCCCAGGTTAGGGTACAACTTTGGTAAGGGAGCCAAGAGGTCAATATCTTCTCATGTTCAGTAGGGTCTGATGCCAGAGTCAGTACCCTGACTTTTCCCTAGGTAAATGCTGATGCTCCTTGTGTTCCTCAACCCCTTCTTCTAACCAGTTAGAACTTTCTTCTTTTAATTTTATTCACTCATTCATTCATTCATTCAGTTTTAGCTTTTGATAATCACTTTTGCATGATTTAGAATTCCAAATTTTCCCCCTCCTTTTCTTTCCCCCACCTTAATACACTATGCAATCTCATATAGGCCTCACATGTACAATCCTATTAAACATATTTCCACATAAGACATATTGGGAAGGAAGAATCAGAACAAAAGGGACAAATCATGAGAAAGAAAAAAAACATTAAAGAAACAGAAAATAGTATGCTTCAATCTGCAATACTTTTCTTTCTTTAGGACAACCAAGAGAATGAGAGGAAATACTAGTGACTTTCTCTTTAAAGGCCTTTTGTAGAAGGGCTATCTCCTTTTTCCATGGGGACTTGATAAGCTCTCTTTCTTTCTTTCTTTCTTTCTTTCTTTCTTTCTTTCTTTCTTTCTTTCTTTCTTTCTTTCTTTCTTTCTTCTTCTTCTCTCCCTCCCTCCCTCCCTCCCTCCCTCCTTCCTTCCTTCCTTCCTTCCTTCCTTCCTTCCTTCCTTCCTTCCTTCCTTCCTTCCTTCCTTCCTTCCTTCTTCTCTCTCTCTCTCTCTCTCTCTCTCTCTCTCTCTCTCTCTCTCTCTCTCTCTCTTTCATTCAGGAGTTTAGGATTTCCACAGTTCCACTTAGTCATCTAGGGGAATTCCCTTTCTGCCAGGTTCATATTCATTAAAATTTTTCAAAGAAAATTTCAGCACCTTCCTTGTCTCCCAATGTCTTTCTGGGAAGTAGTATACAGATGATCATAGGGCAGAGCAAAAGTGAAATCTGTCAAGTGAAGGGAACCTGAATCATTTTCTTAGAGTGTATGGAACCTTCTGAGAGAACAGTGACCTTAACCCTGGATCATTTGCCTTAAAGAAAGGATAAAAAGGGCAAGAGGTAGTCATCTGGAATTATGTTAAAACATTCATACTTACTGCATAAATGTTCTTGGAGATTGAAAGCATACAGCTACTGTCTTAGCGTACCCTTTCCTTTCCTAGAATGGCACTGATTCAAGGAGAAAGAGCATCCAACCCTAGTAGTCAAGGGTATGACAATGAAATTATTGTTTTGCATGGGGCAGAACTCTTTCCAAGATAAGAGGGAATAAGGTCAATTTGTTTGTTGAGTGAAGGTCAGAGTTCTCAATGGATAGATGGTCACTTTGGCATGAGTAACCCTAGTAAGGAGAATTACCTGCTTTGTGATTACTTAGGAGGATCAAGGTATCTTGTGCTCAGTAAAATAAGTCATCACAACTTTTGTGTCCAGGTTGGCAATGTGCTCATTCCCCAATCTCTGCCATTCTTATAATGACATCAACTTGGTTGTTTAGTTCTGAGGGCATATGAGGTCTCAGATGGATTCTGACATGTCCAACAAATAGCTGTATTGCCTCAGTGAGAGGTGATGGTGAAATTCTTCTAATGGTGTTGACATAAAAAGGAAAGACCTTGATTGTTAAATCATGTTCTCTCTAGGCTCCAGAGGACTCAGCCAAAATGGCTCAACCACTGTTCAGGAACTAGTGCAGATGGAGATATTATCTAAACCATTTTTTGAAACTCTCTTACATGTCAGCCATGTGACTTACAACTCAGCCAACTGGATGGATTAGCCAGGACACACATCCCTGAGGGTATCCTCTGTTATAGAATTAATGGCTTATGGTGGTGTGGTTAGCTTTTTAAAACTATTTTTTTATTTTTTCTTCATTAATTTTAACAAGAAATGATCCTGTTAGTTTTAAAGAAATATAAGAAAATTTGAGTCATCAATACAATAATGTTTATCACATCCAAAAGAAAATGTTTAAAAACAGACTATCCCACATTTTTAATGACATTGTATGTGAAAGATAGGTCATGGAATACATCATTAGGGGTATGTATAATCATAAAAAATATGGGTAATCATGTATAAAGACTGAAGGATGACTCATATTGGTATATGAGAAGGTGCTCTATTGGTATATATTAAATGAATAATAATAATGATAAAAACTGTTATTATTATAAAGTAAAACAAAGGAAAATGAAACAACAAAAACAACTTAGAGACTTCTATTACATTGTAGTGATTCATCATAGATCATCTATGGAAGAATATAGACAAGAAGGTTGGATGAGAAGGAATTGATGGGTTGTGCTCTCTATCCACAACAGTGAGATCATAACACTTCTGAAATATTCAAGTAATACATTCAGAGAGTTATGTCTTGAATTAAATTCATTTTTGTTTATTTATGTGATCCTTGCAAAGTACTTCACAATGTAACATTCCAGGATTAATTTAAGTTACTGTCATTCAAAATGGTCATGTTCCAGCTGACTGGCATATTTACTATTCACTGCACATGGTATTCCATCTTTTGTCTCGGTATCTTCAGAAAGGGTTGTCCCCATGGCTAGAACACTTCCTTCTCATCTTTACATCTATGAATTCCCAGATTTTTAAAAAAATCAATTCAAACTCTTCCTTCTACATAAGTCCTATCGATTCCTCAGAGGGTAGTCTTTCCTCCCCAATTACTTCACATGTACATGGTATTCATTTTTCTGTGTACAGGGTACATTATTTTTAAAAAATTTTCTCCCACACTCCCTCCTTCTTCAAAATGGCAAAAAATAAACTGAAAAATAAACATAACAAAAAAGAAAATCATTCTGTTTCTGATTCTATGGTTCTTTCTTTGGATAAGTATAGATTTTGCATCGAGTCCTTTGGAAATGTTTAAGGTCCTTTCATTGCTTGGAAGTGGTAAGTCTATCAGAAACAGTCCCTGCAAACCATGGCTGTTATTGAGTATAATGTTCTCCTGGTTCTGCTCATTTCACTCAACATCAATTCATATAAGTCTTTCCAGGTTTTTCTGAAGTCCACCATACATGGTATATTCTTTAAAATTTCTTGAGACATTTTCTTTTTTAATTTTTGTCTGTATCTCCAGTGCTTGGCAGGCAATCGGTGAAGTAATGGTTATTAAATACTTACTACAAGCCAGACACCATGCTAGGTACTTGAGAGAAGAACTCACATACGAAAGTCTCTGCCTTGAGAAGCTTATTGTTTAGGTTATCTATTAAATAATGGTATTAAATGTCACAGGTGATCCACTGGAATTTGTTAAAAAGGGACTGGAATGGTCAGACTCAAGCTTTTGGAATATCCCTTTGGCTGCTGTGTGGAAGATGGCGTGGCATGGGGAGAACAATTAGGAGGCCATCCCAAATGTCTGGAAAAGAAGTAATGAGAAGCTGAACTCTCATGAGGGCTGTGTGAGTAGAAAGAAAAGGTTGGATGTAGATAATGTGGAAGAAAAAACTGCAAGATTAGGCAATTGACTGAATATCTTGGGTGAGAGACAGTGAGAAGCTGATTACAAAACTGGTATTCTGAACTTGAGAGGGTGGAATAATGGTGTTGTCGCAAGAAATTTCATAAGAAGGTTGGGATTTAGAAGAAATGAGTATAGAAAAAAATACACTTAATATGCGTTAAGCACTCTAAAAGTCTAGGGAGAATGACATAAAAAGCAAGGCAGGGACAGTTTCTACTTTCAAAGATCTCACACTCTCTTTAGGGGTGCAACACAGAAAAGATAGTCCAACTTCAAGAAGTTGATAAGTCCTAGGAGTTTATGGCTCTCTGGAATGCAAAATTTAGGGGAATGAATAGGCCTATATTAAATTAACTAAGAAAATAGGCAGCATTTTGTTTATGTTGAGTTAGAGATACCCAAAGGAATAAAGCTTGAAATGGTCAAAAAACACTTAGTGAAATCAGAAGTCAAATGGTGCTTAGCTATGCAAAACTGTAAGTTATCAACATAGAGATGATCATCAAATGCATTAATAATTTTTCTATTGAAGCATTCTAGTATAAGTTTTCTTTGGAAGTGAAGAGCTGGGTTACAGTCATCTTGTATGGACCTTTACTTCACTAAGATAACTACACTGGAGAAGAGAATATTTTGTAGTAATGCAAAATTTGTTTTAGGGACCAGCATTGATTCATTTTGAGGAATTTATCATTTGTCTGGTCTATTGCTCCTACGCAGAAAACCTGAGAATTAATGTGCCAATGAGAACTACCCTGGCAAGTGCCAAAATTCACAATATAAATGAAAAGCAGTTTTATTGAAATACAAAAGAAATAAAAGAAAACTCACAACAGAAATGTTGAAATATGAAGGCACCTCCCTAACACAACTGTTTCCCAACATCTGAACTTAGTGGGATTTAGCTTAAATGTTGCTTTCGGGTTTTCCTCACTAATTTGTACAATGGCAAGAGTAGATGCTTTGCTGGCTATCTTTCAATTTTGCACAACTCTCAGAAGGTAGCATCTGACATCATTCCCCATGATAGCTCCTATAATTCATAATCATAACCATATAATTCATAATCATCACCATTAAGTGACAGTGACAGGCATGGCATAGTTCCTTAAAAGATTCCACCCTGGCTTGGTTGCATTAGACCTTCCCAACCTCATCCTAGACCACCACAAATCATGACTCTCTCTTCATTCAACACTAACATGTCGCCTCAATAAATTCATACTACAAACAACATTGTAACAAGAAATCCGAGGATCTTTTGTATGGTATTGAGAGGTGTATCAACCAGGTGAATTTCTGCAATTTCAACATATTGCCATAGACTAAATCCTGATCAAGATGCTATTGGCTTCTGGGTAAGCTTCTCAGCATGAGTAGAATCTCCTAATCTCTGCCATGAGGGATGTTTGACTCTCCTAAAAATTTATACTAGCCAGCAAGTGCATAGAGTTCAAACACAGAAGATATCACAGTTTTCAGTAAATGTGATTTTTTTAGTCACTCAAATAGGAACCTTCATTTAAGGAAGCAGTGTGATTGTATCCATACCAGACTCAAATACTGACCTAATATTATTCACAGAATTAGAACTTTAGAGCTTGTAGGGACTTTGGAAATAATAATGCTTCCCTTTCCTGTCCATTTTGGAACTGTCCAGTATTTTAGCCTTTGTGACTCACCCTAGGTCACACTTTCAGTGACCAGCATAGTGCCATTCATGTAACAGGCATTCAATGTCTATTTTGTTGAGCATGGAAATGACTCAGAGAATATTTATGTTTTAAACATCATTATTTTCACATTTTAATTAATTTCCTTCTTTACTAAATGAAAACAACAATAATGCTTGTGACTCTTGTTAACAAATAATGAGCCTGTATTCAGAGAAATGTATTTTTTTGACAAATTATAGAATTTTAAAAAATAAGCACAATGATAAAATAATCAGGTTTTCAGGCTTGCACATAAAGTTTATTTCACAATATGGGAAATAGAAATATCAATTTAGAACTAGGAGAGATCTCAGAGATTAGATGGTCCTACCTTACTCATGGTACAGAGAATTTTCACAACTTGCCCAAGGTCCTACATTCATAAAATGCAACTGAGTTAGGATTGAAGCCCAGGTTCCTTTAATTCTAACTCTGCAATTCTTTCCTTTCCCCATACATTTAGCATGGCAGTTTCATATTCAGTCAACAAGTATGTAGTGAGAATTTAGTATATATGCCAGACATTCTACTAAACCTGGGCATAGAGAAAGATAAAAACAAGGTTCTTGTTATCAGTAAGTTTACATTCTAGGGAGGAGACACCCAGCAAATAACTGTGTGTATAAAATGTATGTTCAGTGTAAACGAAAGATCATCTTAGAGGGAAAGCAGAAGGGTAATACATGGAGGTAAAGATGCTAGGATAAGACAACATGAATGCCTAATGGTGGAATAAAAAACCAAACAAATGTGAAGTATCCAAATTTAAGAATTTCACTGATGAAATCTCTAGAAATACTATAACTTCACGAATTTCTATTTAGGTCATAAAAGACTCCTTTTTCTCAGTCCTATCTTCATTATACAATGAAGTAATCTTATTTATTCATAGATATGGTCATAATACTTCCTCAAATATCATCACTGGCTCCCTATTGATTACTATGTTAATTTCAGATTTCTTGCTAGGCTGTCAAAAATAACCTATAGTCCCCATACATTTCTTGCCTCTTCTCATTTTTTCTTCACTTTAAAGCACTGTATTGTTCATCCAACTTAGATTACAGTCTCTGCCCTTTAAAACATACACCACACTTGTACACATCATATTTCATTATGTTCCTCCTTAAGCCTAAAATAATCTGTACCCATCTCTGCTTCTGTTGAATTTATTGCATATCATACAAAGCCCAGTTCTAATGGCACTCTTTTAGGACATCTCCTCGATTTCATTGATCAATAGTGATCTTTCCCTTTGACCTCATGTGGATCATGGTTTCCTAGTCCTGTTTAATCTTAGTGCTTTTCCTCTGAGATTTTCTCTCCATTGATCCAGTATATAACTTGTTTACATATAGCTGTTGTATCCTCCCATTAGACTGGGCCCTTTGAGAATGGAGGATTTTTAGGATAGAGCATGACATATATAACAGACACTTAATAGTTGCCGATTGACTACAATTTCTTATGGTGATAAACAAGTAACATTGTCTTAGTTTTCTGTGTTTGTGCCTTATTTGGCTACTGTACTATATGCTCCATGAAGGCAGGAAAGGTGTTATAGCTACATTTTGCATATCACTCATATCACAATGTTCTTCGAACAGCAGACAATATAAAATATCTGTTGAATGAATGTGATTCAATAATTTTGCATAGAATATTTTATATAAAGTCTTTTGCATGAGTGAAATGATGAATGAAAAAGTTTTTATTAATCGCAGTCACTGGGGCTACAAATATAAAAGCAAGTTAATCCTTGCTGTCAAGGATCCTTTTCTAATGAAGGAGACAAGTCAAATGGAAAGGCTCCATAGTCCTTAAGATGAATTAAAATCTTTATAATTTTATAATTTTTTTTATATTCTAGTTTTTCATACCAGATTAAAAAGCTAAACTTCTGAAATGGGAAAAAAATTGCTATGATTGACACTTTTTTTTAAAAGAAGCATGATTAAAAATGCATAGAGTGATAAGGAAAATTGAATGATTAGAATGTGGATATAATATTTTATGTGACATATAGTTAATGATCAAGAAAAAAGGCTAGTGTCAGAGAGGTACTAAATGTCAAATAGTCTAATAATGATCAATATTATCTGAACAATTACAATCCCAAAAAAACCCCTTTGATTTGGAGAGATTTCAATTTACCAAGATTGGAAGGATAGTTATGATCATGAAATGAAAAAGAAATTTGCATTGTATGTGGGTTGTTTTATGATTATATGATTAACATTTGACCTCTGGAAGTGTCAGCATGCTAGCGAGGGGTGATATGGATTTGAGACCTGTGCCAGTGATTTCACAAGCCATAGACATATGCAGTGAATTGTACTATGGTTGTACAGGAGCAGTGCCTGATGGATTTGAAAAAGGAGAAGGAGGGTCCTCTTTGTCAGTAATGGCTATTCTTGTGGGGCCTTGAGCAGTTTCAGTTGGTATCTGGTCATGATTCAGATATGGGAGAATAGCGTGTATAACTCAGAATTCCATTTCTAGAAAGAATCATAACCTCATTAGACAGTGGTGGAGTAGAAGGAAATACACCTTCCAGTGGTGGTAAGTAGGGTATATGCACAAACTAATTGCTTGGAGAGTAAGAGAGGATTCACTCAGGTGAGTGGAGGAGGTCAGCAGAGCCAATACTTTTGTAGCTTCCTATTTTAAGCTGATTATTTTTTCTAATAAGTGCCAAGTTCTATTGTTTCTACACCATGGGAAGACTTCAAATTCTGTCAGTGTTCTCTAAATTTAATTCTGGGACAGAAACTTGATCGTCACAACCTAGATTAAACTTTATAGATATGTCTCTGGAGCAGAGAAAAATTGTGACTGCAACCTTAGTACCCTTCATATAGGATAGGGTTGCACTTGAGATATGAAATTATTTTGAAAGTTCAAACTACTGAGACATTCAATTTGGTTTAATTCAATTCACTTCAACAAACATTTATTAAGGGTTCAGGCACTCTGCTAAGCCCTTATAAAAATATAAAAGAAAGCCTCACTTTCATGGAGTTTACTATCTAAAGAGGGAAGACATTACACAAAAGGAAGTTGGAAGATTTAGTGGAGAGGACACCAGTGGGTACCTGGCTCAGGAGCTCAACATTCTGTGGAGTGCTAACCAAGTAGAGCTGCTGCTTGAAAGTAGAGAGTCACCTGGAAAATTCAGATCTCAGTCCTCTCTAAAGGGAGGTTTTGAGAGGATTTGATAACTCCTTTTTCCAGACCTTCAGACAAAGGTGAAAGGCTGCTCCAATCAGAAGTGAGAGTTGAAAAGGCATCGAGTACCCAATACTGAGTCAATCAGTATTGATGAAGAGACTTCAGGTGATCATCTTATCCTGGATGGGCCATGATATTCCCTGGAGTCTGGACCCACATGCCACTTTTGACATGTCGTCTTCCCCATTATAATGTGATGCCAAATTGAGGGAGGATACTATGTTTTTCCTTTCTTTGTATACCCAGGTCTCAGCACAATTCCAGGAATATAGTAGGTACTTAATAAATGTTTGATAATAAACTATATGACTATAAGAATGGTAGTGTCTTCAATAGAAATAAGGATATTCTAGAAATGGACTGAGAAGGGGGAAATAATGAATTCTCTTGGTACATTTTGGGTTTGTGATGTCTATGGGGCATTTATGTTGTACAGCAAGCCCTGGGAATAGCAGAAAACTCCATAAATTAATTCCCCTATTAACCTATCCTTGAAATCCACTACAACATACTGAATGCTCTATAAATGTTTAATTTCTCATCCTTTTGTTTCCCCATTACTTAGGATAGTATCTCATATATGACAAACAGTAAGTACTTAGTGAATTTTATTCAATTGACTATTCTTTTAAAATCTGAATTGAAAGTAGAGTTATGGAAATGCAGTTGACTTTCAGTTATCATTGCTAATGTAAGCTCCTTGAGGCAATGGCCGCTTCATTTTTTTCCTCTGAATTTCTAGCACCTAGGACAGCACTTTTCACTTATAGAAGCCCTTTAATAAATTCTAGTAGAGTGAATGTAATCCAGATGGACAGACAGATAGATACATACATATACAAACACATATATAAGTAGACATGTATATATGTCTATACATATGTGTGTCTGTTTTCACATGAATATAAAGGAAAATAAACAATTCAATATTTTTTAAAAGTAAGATGCTGTCCTTGATGCTAGGGATATAAAGAAAAATTTAACTGTAGTCCCTTACCACACCTGAATTCTGGTTTAATTGTAATATACAAAATATAAAATATATGAAATTAAAGGATGATTTGAAGAGGGAAAGAGGACTAAAAACTCAGATGATGAAAAAAAAATTCTCTGTAGGAAGTGGCACCTGAGTGGAACCTTAGAGGAAACTAAGACTTCCAAGAGGAAGAGGTGAGGAAGGAGTGCTTTCCAAGCATGGGGAGCAGCTTGTGCAAAGATACTGAGGTAGGAAATGGAATGCCGAATTTCAGTAATAAGAAAAAAAAGATGTGTGTGGCTGGAACACCGAATGTCTGTAAGGGAATGATGCAAAAATAAGCTTGGAAGTTGACTGGAGTTGGATTATAAATGACTTTAAAAGGAAAGCAGAGAAGCTTGAATTGTCATGGAGGGGCAATAGGTAGCCATGGAAATCACAGGAGCAGAGGTATGACATACTCAACACTGTATTTTGGGAAGATGAATGTTAGCATTTATATTGAAGATACATCAGAAAGAACAGGAACTAGAAACAGAAAACAACTAAGTGACAAAATAATCCAGGTGAAAGACACTGAATCATTTGAACCAGGGGAGTGATTGTATTAGGGTAGAGAAGGAAATAGGAATGACAGAATTTGACAACTTGATTAGATATGAAGAGGTGAGGTAGAGGAAAGAGTTGTAGAGGACACTGATGTTAAGAACCTAGGTAATTACTTCTGATTATCTTTTGTACTATACATATCCTGCACGTGCCACTTTTGACATGTTGTCTTCCCCATTATAATGTGATGCCAAATTGAGGGAGGATACTATGTTTTTCCTTTCTTTGTATACCCAGGTCTCAGCACAATTCCAGGCATATAGTAGGTACTTAATAAATGTTTGATAATAAACTATATGACTATAAGAATGGTAGTGTCTTCAATAGAAATAGGGATATTCTAGAAATGGGCTGAGAAGGGGGAAATAATGAATTCTCTTAGTACATTTTGGGTTTGTGATGTCTATGGGGCATTTATGTTGTACTTGGTAATGGGACCAGAGACACAAAGAAGTTGACACTAGAACAAAATGCATTCACTCATCAAATGGCCGTAT